>CM077179.1:7209922-7772422 GCA_039654105.1 Coreius guichenoti | reverse complement strand
TTGATGAAGAATATGATGCAGGGCAACAACTCACTGTGTGATGAAGCCTATAGAATGCAGTTAGTATGTCCATAAAATTCAAGATATGAGGCAAAAATGCCCCTGTTTGAGTTTTAGTCTCAGGGCGTTTTTACACTGGGAACGTTTGTTGTGGTCCGCGTCAGAGCGCGATTGTTCCCGCCGGTACCACGCGAGAATACACTGCAGGCTCACTCTCGCTCGTATCCAAGCTAAATCATCAACACTATCATCCCTTACATGTGTTTTATTGAACTAAATACATCGTCATCTGATAAAACGCATGCGCAGGTTACTTTTCTTGCGCACCCGAGTCCGTGTTGCTTTCACATTCACGTGAATCGCGGCACAGTTTGAGCGCAAGTTGCAACTGAACTCAGACCACCTCCTTCAGGCAGTCTCGAATTCGGTACCCCTGAGCCCAGCTGAGCTCGCATGACAGCTTTCACATTACCAATTTTTAATGTGAACCGAGCCCCGTTTCGAACCAAACTGCCAGTGTGAAAACAGTAGGCCTATAAGCAATATCACACGAGTTCTGTTTTTCTGTCCAGAATAGCACGAGTGCAAATGCGATACTGATCTTATACAACAGTTTAATAAAATAAATAAGTTAATATTTGTGTTGTTTTAGACAACATTGTGTTGTTTTTTAGTATGTTTTGCTCAGTGTTGCCAACGAAAATATAAAGACTAAGCAGAACCGAGCAATACACAGCGTTTCATTTCTGAATCCGCGTTTTGAACGAATCGGGTGAACCAATGATTCAATGGACCATAAAGAGAACCATTTAGCCTACGTTTAACATTTTCATAAAGAGAACTATGACTCAATGAATGGCTCAATTAGACATTTACCGCCACCTTCTGGCAGTTTCTTATTTAGAGTATAATTTCATATTTCTATATTAATAAAAACAAACATTAAAGGTATAGTTTACCCAAAAATATTTCTTTCTGAAGCTTTTTGTAATGTCTATTTGATTTTTTACACAATAATGACTTTAAATTATCTTTTGGGAGTAATTTCTCAGCCAGATTTGATGTGCGATTAATTTGCGATTAATTAGATTAATCAATCGCCACATTGTGTAATTAATTAAATAAAAAAATGTAATCGCTTGACAGCCCTAGTATAAATACTTTACAAATGAAATAATCTTTAAAAATTAAAATGTGGCTTTTTTTCTCCATTATAGCTAATTAAAATGTATGGGGGAAAATGTGCTTGTCACAACGCGAAAAGTCTTAATGGTTATAAAACAGCCTTTATTTTCTTAACGTAAAATATAATTTATTTTTTAAGGGATGAAATATGACCCAAACATGATTTTGACAGATTTGGTGTAATTCACAAATAATGAAAGTGGCATTAAAACTGTTACAATCATAATTTGTAGTGTGGGTCTAGACATTAAATTAAAGTTAATTAAGGGATGATGAGGAATATACTCTATAATGACATGCAAGCATCATTAATTAACAGATTAGAATCAGATCCCCATATGATATATATAGATATGGTTATTGTTCTGTCAAGTGTGCTTTTTGGGTCATATAAACCATCTTCACAAAATCATGAGGCACTGAACAGCGTGTTTAAAAGTCACCGTAACACCCTCTGTCACACAAAATGTTAGCATTTCACAGAGCTGGACAGTTAAAGAGGAAGGAAAGGGCAAAGATATGTCACTTTCAATCTGAATATGAGGCATCACACTGAGTTTCTTTTCTTTTTTTCATTCCCAGTGTTTTCCATCGCCTTACCGCCACAAACGGCAAAATGCCAAAGGCCGCTGAGGGAGAGCATTTGGCTTCTCGAGCTTCAGCCGCCCAACCCCTCCGCTCTCCTCTGCTTTTTTATTTATCTGTTCCGCCTTGGTTGTTTAGACCCAATTAAGAGGCTAATTGTGGAGATCAGGGAGGATTGCATTGTTGTAAAAGTACAGAGCGCATGGCTAATTGCCGCAGCAGCTGCCAGTGTTTATGAAAAGCCGGGCGGTTCTGCGGTTCCCTCGGAGGAGAGCGAGCTCTCATCCTCCTTCTGATGTGGTAGAGAGAGCCAGGTGAGCGGCGAGCAGTCGCCAGGGTGTGCATTCCGGGGCGGAACAGAATGGAAGCTGCAGAAATAATTACTACCACCGAGGGCTTCTCTTTCTCTTATCTTGGGCTCTCGCTCCCCTAGGCAGGCAAAACCTTGAGGATGACACCAAGCATGTGGTGGGACTCGGCGATATGGAAGGAATCCAGCATACAGATCTTCTGCCAGCTTTTATCTAAATGATCTCACACTTGTCTGTGCCAGGTGTTTTGGGTGGGAGTATGTGAAATAAGGCACGCATTTTTGAGTCACCACTGAGGCTGTTGTCAAGTGATGCTACTGGCTCCCATAGCAGATGGGTTTGTCACAAAATAAACTTTAGGAACGTTGTTCTGCATGGTTGCAGCTTGTTTTGGATGGAGCTTGAATACCATCATGCTGCTTCTCAAAAGCAGAACATGATATAATGACCTGACACCTCTTGAACCAAGTTCACTCTTTTGACACTGTCATTCTTTTAGCATTACAAAATGCCTTTTAGGTTACACGCTATTTTAAGGTGTCCTTGTTACAGTGTAATTATACATTTAAGTACTGAGTAATATGAATTAACAATATGGGTAGCACTTTATTTTACAGTCCTGTTCCCCATGTGCATACTATGTACTTATTATAGTAATTGCAATGACTGAGTAATAACTAGGTACTAACCCTGAACCTACCCCTAAACCTAACCTTAACCCATGTAGTTACCTTATATTGCCCAGTACTTTCTTATGTAAGTACACGTAAGTGCACATACTGTAAAATAAAGTGCAACCATAATATACACTTATATGGTTAGGAATTAGGAATAGGGTTGGTTTAGGGTTAGTTGCATGTAGTTGTACATAATTTACTCTTAGTAATGCACTAAGTACATGTAACATATGTAGCAAGGACACTGTTAAATAAAGTGTTACCGCCTTTTACATTGCAACATTGTTTGACATTATGAAAACTGACTTTACAACATTCTTTTGTCATTACAGCATTCTTATGACAATCATCTGACACTGCATAATTATTATGGCATTGCAATATTATGACATTTCAGAGTTAGAATATTTGTTTGGAATAATGAAATTCTTTTACTATTGGGACATGCTTTTGGCATTACAACATTATTTTAAGATTATGCGATTCTTTTAAGTGTTGGTAACACTTTATTATATAGTGTGGTTGTTACACGTTACATGTAGTTACTATAGTAATTACTATAAATTGTGCATAATTTAATGCAACTAACCTTAACCAAGCCCTAATCCTAACCCTAACCCTAACCCTATAGTAAGTACATGTAGTTAATTATTATTATTACTCAGTACTTAAAGGTATAATTACACTGTAACACGGACAACTTAAAATAAAGTGTAACCCAAGGTTTTTTTTTTTGATTATGACAGTTTTGACATTATATCATTCTTCTGACATGAAGAAAATTCTATGGCATTACAGTATTTTTTTATTTTATTTGAACATTATTTTGGAATTGTGACTGTAGATTATTTTATACGACATGCTTTAGACATTCAGATTCTTGACGTTATGAAACTGCCTAGTAATACTCTAGCAACCACCTACTAACAACATAGCAATGCCCCACCAACTGCCTAGTAACACTCTAGCAACCACCTAGCAACGACCAAGAACAACAACCACCTACTAAGACCATAGAAATGCCCCTCCAACTGCCTAGTAACACACTAGCAACCACCTTGCAATGACCCAGAACAACAACCACCTACTAACACCATAGCAATGCCCCAGCAATTGCCTAGTAACACTCTAGCAACCACCTAGCAATGACCCAGAACAACAACCACCTACTAACACCGTAGCAATGCCCCAGCAACTGCCTAGTTACACTCTAGCAAACACCTAGCAATGACCCAGAACAACAACCACCTACTAACACCATAGCAATGACCCTGCAACTGCCTAGTAACACACTAGCAACCACCTTGCAATGACCCAGAACAACAACCACCTACTAACACCATAGCAATGTCCCAGCAATTGCCTAGTAACACTCTAGCAACCACCTAGCAATGACCCAGAACAACAACCACCTACTAACACCATAGCAATACCCCAGCAGCTGTCTAGTTACACTCTAGCAACCACCTAGCAATGACCCAGAACAACAACCACCTACTAACACCATAGCAATGCCCCAGCAACTGCCTAGTAACACTTTAGCAACCACCTAGCAATGACCCAGAACAACAACCACATACTAACACCATTGCAATGCCCAAAGCAACCATCTAGAACACCCCATCAACTGCATAGCAACACCTAAGCGACCACCCAGAACACTTTCACAACCACCTTGCAATGCCCCATTTTTAATTTGAACATTATTTTGGAATTGGGACTATAGATTATTTTATGAGACGTTACGAAACATTGTCATTACAATATTTTTGTGTAACTTTTAGCAATATTTTTTAGTATTACAAAATTTTTTGACATTGTGAAATTCTTTTGACATTATTTTAACATTACAATTGTTTGGCATTGCAACATTCTTGGCATTATGGCAACATTTTGATTATTCATTCCTTTTTGATATTACATAATTTGTTTGACATTTCAACATTTTTTTTGACATGGCGTCAGTAGAAAAACATTAAAGTTAGAAATGGGTGCAATTAGACAAAGAGAATTGTGGGTAATTAGACAGTCATGGAGGTCTTCTATGTGCAACATTTTAGTAGATCTTCTCTAGTCAGACTGAAATCTCTGGCGTGGATCTCTTCTTCCTGTATCTCTTCTTCTCTGTCCTCCTCTCAGAGTGCTTCCACCCTCTCCCCTCCAAGGGAGGCCCAACCTGCCCGGCTGCCCCATCGCTCCTGCTCTCTCATTAATCTGTCCACAGGAACGTCCGGCTGCGCGGCAGCTTGACTGCTCATTTATTCTGTTTAGAATAGCGACGCCGGTGATAAATGTCCCGCAGAGCGCACATGTGCTAAAATATTCATAAATTGGAACTCTTAATTTGTGAAGGTGGAAAACCAATAAATTTCAGGAGTGGTGACAAGTCATGTTATATTTATATGAATATGCAGGCCATGGGTGAGACATTGAGATTAATACACAGTGTGCTTGCTATTAACCAATTCTAATTTCCTCTTTGCGAAATTAGCAAGTTGACTGATGTGTGAGGAGACAATAATGTGTTTGATGCTTTGATGTGGTTTCCTACAGAAACAGACCCAAATTTGAGAATTGTTGTTCTTAATCGACAGGCCTATTAAAGGAAGGAAATCATAATGCCAAATCTGAAATCAAGCCCCTCTGATTAAAGACAATGTGCACAGCTGTTTTATATCACTTCCATTTCCTTTTGTTCTTTGAATGCAAAAAGATCCTTATGCACACCCTTTAGCATTATGAAAGTTATTATTTTTGAATAAATCCAGCCATTTTTCTCTGTCGAGCAAACAGATGGCAATGAAAGCATCTCACTTTTAAAGTTACTCTTACTATTGCATGCACCCTCAAATCTACATTGTTCTGTTTTGCCAACAAAACTTTTGTCACTATGTGTGGATTCTTTGCAGGTGAGCACAGGGTGGCAGCTGCTTCCTGCAGTGTGTTCCTGCTCAGGTCAGTCTCTCCTGGGGAAGCAATGACAGAAACTAGGCCAGATGGTGCAGGAGAGCGAGGCAGAGTGGGCTGTTCTCAGCCTCACCAACTGCACTGCAATTCAAGGTGAGTGAAAACGGTCTCTACAGGAATGAAAAATCAAAAATGAGATCTCTTTAATATCTCAGTCATTACTTGTAGACAGCACTGGTTAAATGACTTGAATAAAACCAGTTAATTTAGACCATTTTTAGGTTACCATTTTTTTGAGTGTGCTTACTATTGGCTTTTTAGTTACTTATTCTGCTCAAGTAATTCTTCCAAAGAAGCATAGTTTTACTGTATGTCAATAATTGCATAATGTATTTCTATGTCTTATTTTATTTTTATGAGAAACATCTGCAACAAAACTGTTACTTGAAGGAAGAGCAAACTTTGAGCAATAGACCTTAGTCGTTGTATTGAATTTTTACGCAAATGAAAAGCTGTGAGGGATAGACTTGCAGTCTTTATAATGGCATGCACTAAGGGGTCCAAGTTAACACATCATTTTCAAAACTGCTTTATGGAGTTTTTGTATCCTTGCAACGACCCAGAACAACAACCAGCTACTAACACCATAGCAATGCCCCAGCAACTGCCTAGAAACACTCTAGCAACCACCTACTAACACCATAGTGATGCTCCAGAAACTGCCTAGTAACACTCTAGCAACCACCTAACAATGACCCAGAACAACATTCATCTACTAACACCATAGCAATTCCTCAGCAACTGCCTAGTAACACTCTAGCAACCACCTACTAACACCATAGTGATGCCCCAGAAACTGCCTAGTAACACTCTAGCAACCACCTACTAACACCATAGTGATGCTTCACCAACCGCCTAGTAACACTCTAGCAACCACCTAGCAACGACCCAGAACAACCACCTACAAAGACCATATCAATGCCCCTGCAACTGCCTAGTATCACACTAGCAACCACCTTACAATGACCCAGAACAACAACCACTTACTTACACCATAGCAATGTCCCTTCAACTGGCCAGTAACACTCTAGCAGCCACCTAGCAATGACCCAGAACAACAACCACCTACTAACACCATAGCAATGCCCCTGCAACCTCCTAGTAACACTCTAGGAATGACCTAGCAACGAACAACCACCTACTAACACCATAGCGATGTCCCAGCAACTGCCTAGTAACACACTTGCAACCACCTAGCAATGACCCAGAACAACAACCACCTACTAACACCATAGAAATGCCCCCGCAACTGCCTAGTAACACTCTAGCAACCATCTAGCAACGACCTAGAACAACAACCACCTACTAACACCATAGCAATGCCCCTGCAACCGCCTAGTAACACTCTAGCAACGACCTAGCAATGACCCAGAACAACAACCACCTACTAACACTATAGCAATGCACCTGCAACTGCCTAGTAACACTCTAGCAATGACCCAGAACAACCACCTACTAACACCATAGCAATGCCCCAGCATCTGCCTAGTAACACTCTAGCAACCACAATGACCCAGAGCAACAACAACCACCTACTACCATAGCAATGCCCCTGCAATTGCCTAGTAACACTCTAGAAACCACCTAACAATGACCCAGAACAACAACCACCTAACACCATAGCAATGCCAAAAAGCAACCATCTAGAACACCCCATCAGCTGCATAGCAACACCTAAGCGACCATCCAGAACACTTTAACAACCACCTTGCAATGCCCCATGCAATCTCGTAGAATATCATTGTCATTTATCATGTCTTAGCAATGACTAGTTTAAAACAGTGTTGGTATAGCGAGATGCTATATGAAGACTATTGTGATTAGCTAAGACTGAGATCTTGTTTCCTTTTTAAAGGGAATCATTTTCTTTCATTGTCTTTATTTTGTAAGACTAATTCTATTAGTTCAAGCAAACAGCACAGCACAACTTATCTCGAATTTCTCTCTCCTATTGTCATCTGTATCTTTCTTGTCTGTTCAGGCTTTGATCTAAAATTGGCCTCTGTAGAAGACTTGTGTACAGTAATTTTCATATGGGCTTTGAACATATTGAAAAGGCTCATAGCTGCCGTCGCTTTTATCCTCTGATTCCTTTTCCCTGGGAAACGACGAACATATGGCAAACACCCTCACTGGATTCTCAGACAACAGGAGGGACCGTATTCCGATTCCTGCATCCTGTCATCGGCGAATCCCAGGGTGCTACCCGAGCCCACCCTCCCTCGCACATGCACAAACACACCGTCTCCTCTAGACTTTGAAATGTGCTCTGCGTTTGTCTGACATCCTTAAACTGTAACACAATGCTCTAATACCTATATAATGTTGCCTTGTTTTTTTCCCCTGAATTTCCTTGACTCACCTGCATTGGACTGTGCTTATTTTGTCAAGTTAAAACAATTAAAACGAATCCTAACATTATTAACAAACAACTGAAATGTAAGTCATTATTCTCTGAAAATCTTCTGAAATCTCATTTGCATCCATGTTCAAATTCAAAAATAACACTCTGAGGTTATGTCACTGACAATATCACGTACCTTTTTGGAGCGTGAATATAATAGAAATACGAGTTTAGAATTATGTGAATGTGTAAAATATTCCTTATTGAGTGAACTATTTCTTATATACTATATTCTTATGTAATTAGTTAAGTTGGCTAGACCCCTAGGGAAAAAAAATGGATGATCCTTTTTCATTCATACTATACCCTTGAAGCTTTGTTTGTTAATGCAGGGGAATTAAGGCATGGTAATAATGATCAACATGTCCTTCAATTGATAAATGAGCACACTTGATTTGAGAGCCACTTGACGCCATTGTCACCTGCAAAGGAGAGAGAACGCATATAAAAGCCATTCGAGCCTTGTAAAATAACAGATTTGACAAACTCAGCATTTGTTGGGAGGCGGTCAATGTAATTTATTATCTTAATTGGAGGATCTCCTTTTTTTCTGTTGTAATTAATGTCAAGAATGTCTCCTTAATATAGGGCAATCACAGTAATTGGCATTGCTTAAAGAAGGAGAAAGATCAAAGCTTAATTTCCTCAAGTGAGAACTCTGAATCACTGGACTCTTTAAATTTAATTGGCCAACTTTTGTTTGTGTTTATTTTTAGTGGTGTTTGCTATGGCAAATATCACTATAACTATTGTTCAGGGGCACAAATACCCATTTGTTGAAGAGTATACAGTATTTGCAACAACCAATTTAAAGAAAACCCTATTTGAGAGGAAGAAAGGTGTGCTATTAGTTAGTGCAATCAGAATTACGGGTTTTGTCAAACGCTTCATAAAATGGGCACAAAAATCCCATAGACTTACAATGACAAAGGGACCTGAGCCATAGATAGAGGTTTTTTGAGGGATTAAATTTTCACCCTAGAATTGATTTTCAGAGTTTGTTGCCTCATTTTTTTCCTATATTTTTTCTAACAATATAAAAACACACAACATTATATTAAATTGCATAAAATACTTTAGCTAAATCAATGTAAATTAATTAATTAGAACAACTTTTAAAGACAAATCAATTCATAATTAGGAAAAAAATAAATAATGCACGTTTAGGCCTAGGAAAGGTCTTGGAGCACCTCCTGATTTTGTAGAGTTAGACACGTTCCTTGGTCAACAAATTTTGTTGATCCTGGAACAACATTCCTGTCCGAAATTTAATCCGAACCATATCCCTATCCCTAAACCTAACATACCCATAACTTATTCCTATTATCAGAGGGAAATGATAGGTGATTAACACTGATGTAGAAGCATCTAACCCTGGTTGTAAGCCAAAACTTGACATAAACTTGTCCCTCAAATCTGATTGGTTGATTGGAATGTTGTTCCAGGATCATCAATGATGTTGCACTTCAGGTGAAATCAGGTTCTGCGCTCTTGGAAATCACCCAGAATTGTGGTGGTGAGTTTTGCACAGGTAAGCCCCACTCACATTATCATCAGAAAATTGTGGGTTGTTCCTCTAGGGTTCACATAGGTATTACGTTAAGTGTCTTTATGCCCTTTATAGCAATACAAACAGATCTAATTAAAATGAACATATCTAATCTAATTTTGAATTAAATGAGAGTGAAGATGGCCATGCTGTCCACATGGACTGCATTTGTTTATTGACAGCTTTTTCTGATGTTTTCTACAAGGTGAAACAATTACATCTTCAGTGCAAGCATCATGCATTAAGCATCTCCAAGGATGTGTATCTCGTTCTTTCATCATAAAGATAATACATGTAGCACTCAAGCTCAGAAACTTGCAATTACCATAGATTATCACCAACACAGCGGTTTGAAGTAATTATAACAGGTCCCACATCGTCCATATAATCACCTCACAATTTGAGCCTGTTTAGAATAGTTTTCTGCAAACATGCATTAAATGGTGCCTGTAGCTCTCCCTTGGAGGCATATCACCGAGCTGGGGAGAACGCTCAGCCAGACTTTTATTACAAATCGCCATGCTGTATGCCACAGTGTAGGCTTTCAAGCACAGTGGAGGGCAAGACGATGCCAGCTCTTGTTAATGTATTATTGGCAATTAGCTGGAATTAGTTTTAGAGGATTCAGTAGGAGACAGAGTACAATACTGTAAGTAATCTCAATGAAAGTATGATCTTGGAACTAAAACATGTCTAGTAAAAGAAAATGTGTCAGTTTTACCATAGCATTCAAATCACACATAGACTTAATCAGCTGTGATGAGCGACAGGACATTTTGTCGGTCACTTAGTTTCGATTTTTGTGCTATCTGGGTACCTCAGCCTCCTGTGAAATTGCATTGGTCCAAAATCATGAATCACTTAGTGCCCTAAACAGGCAAAACGTACTTCACCAATGGCAAAATGGGCTTTCAATAAAACTTGGCTGCCTATACAGTAGAAAGGCGAAAACATTTTTTTGAAATCGGTGCTACCTGACTAGAGAAAATAAAGAAAAAAGGCTGTTGTCTTCCCCTTTGCCAAATAAGAAAACTTCAACACCCATAATGCACTGGTCATGTTGCTGTTCCGGCCAACTCCCACCAGTCTGCTATGGATATGCTTGACCAGACTCAAATACCACCTTGCTTTAGTAGGAAATACTTATTAGCAAACTTTTAGTCAATGATGTTGACTTGTATTGTTCCAGGTGCAAGAATTCAAAAAGTAAACGTATAGCGGGAGTGAGTTATTTTCGGTTTCCAGTGAAGGATCCAGCGCGTGGCTAAAGGCTGCAAAGAATACAGAATAGAATGGGGAGAGATGCCACGACGGAAAATCTGAAAAACCTTCGTGTTTGTAGTCAACATTACAAACTGGATGACAACAAACACAGTGTTAGGCCAAACTGAGGGGAAAAGCTGAGAGAAACTGCCGTTCAGTCAGTTCCACCCAACCCTCGAAGCAAAACACCGTCACATTCAGGTAAGAAAGCTGTTGCCATAGTGTTACATTTTTACCATAATGCTGTTTAAAGAGTTGACAGTGCGATAAAATTTTCACTGATAAATCTACCCTTTCAATAACTGTTCTATTATGCTGCCTATCAGAATTATCATAAATACAAGTTTCCTAGTTAAAAATTGGACATGAACGCCCTCTCAAGTCGTATTTCCCATTGGGCAAGTTCAGAGATAATTTTGATACCCAAGCTCCCAAGTTGGGCGTGGCTGGCCAAAAACCTTAAACATGGCGGAGGGGAGAACAATTGCAGATGTGACTGCTATTCTTTATTAGTTTTTTCCACAGCAGCTACATTGTCTTGTCGTTAAAGTAGTGCATATTTACTCATATGAATAATAATTTGAAACATATTGTATGTTTTATACACAGCAAAAATAGCCTGTTTTTGACCGAAATTCCAGAATCGTCAGCAAGATGACTATAGATAGCGTGGTGAATGTTTATATAGTTGTCAATAAATGGGACACTAAATATTATTTGGGATTTAATACGATTTTCCCAATAAATAGGCACAAGACCTGGTTTCCTCCGTGAGTCCTGCCCTTTCCGACAACAAAGCACTTAAATGCAACAAGACTGCAAAAGTAGGACATTTCAGATAGCATGTAAAGGCAGCATTAATAACCCTCTGTTGATCCGACTGTCCATGGGAGGGCATACAAAAATGCGTAAGTATAATCTGTAGTTTTCACAGAAGCACTTGAGCTGTCAGAACGCATTATCTGGCGGATGTTTGCTGACAAATAAACAATTTCTCAGTCCAGGTAACACAGAGAATGAGTAAACATTGTTCATTTACATACTGTATACCGACATAGTATCAATACAAAGCGGGTCGAAAATCGACAGATTTACATGTTAATATATAATTATGTGCTGCAAGATTTTGGACCAGTGAGATTTCTCAGTGGGCGGGGCTACTCAGAACGACAAACAAATAAAAGCAGACTAAGGGCCCTTTTTTATTGATCTGAGTGCATGGTCTGAAGCGCATGGCGCAGGTGCACTTACGGCGTGTCCGAATCCACTTTTGCTAGTTTAACAACGGAAAAAACGGTCGGCGAGCCAGGTGCATGGTCCAAAAGGGTTGTACCTAGTCTCTTAATGAGTCATGGGTGTGTTTTGGGCGTAACGTGTAATAAACCAATCAGAGTGTCATCTCCCATTCCCTTTAAAAGCCAGTTGCGCTTGCACCATGGCGGATTCACTATTTACATGGCGGAATTTGCGAGCGGAAAAACTGAACGCTTCTCCAGAGAGGAATCCTTTTATTTTAAATATTTAAAAATTTTTGTGTGCTGCTGCACATCCCTGTGTGTGTAATAAGCAGAGTGTATGTGCTTTGTGCACCCGCCTATCTGTACATATTACTAATGCGGCCTTTAAATAACACAAAAAATATTGCGCTATTGACTTTAGACCAGGTTTTTGTTGGTCAATGGCGGTCGTTTTCAGTTGCCTCGAAATAGCAACGCGCCAACAATGTGCCTGAACACACCTTATGATAGGGCCCAAAGTGTCCTGTCGCCAGTGTTATTCTTGCCAAACAAATTACTGATGAAAATGTAATGTTTTTTATTAAAACATATTGTTGATAAATTATGATGAGAAAAAATACCTTAGAAATTATGAAATACTGACTAAATTTAAAGAATGTTTTTGTCAAAAAACACTACGACTAAAACAAAAATCTGCAAAACATAAACACTGCCTGTCATTGTGATTATGGCTGGATAGGACAAAAACTCAAATTGACATAGAAGAGAGAGATTTATTCACTTGTCACTTTACTGTGTCATGTCTGGTTAGGATATGGTGCAACTCTATTTTAAACATCAAATATATTCTGACTCCCTTTGATCTTGCAACATTTTCACTTTCAGTGTGAACAGACACTTTCCGTTTTGATGGAAACTTGTCACGGCCACATCATGGATGATGATGGAGAGGGCCAGTGTTAGTTTTTTTGGTTGATTCTTTAATTCCACACTTGCTGTTGTCTTTCCTCCACCTACTCAGAGCAGCTGTTGAGTTATTTATATCTGAAGCTGCTGCAAATAGGCTGGTAATTAGAGGCAGGAGCCCTGTCGAACAGACACACCAATAGCATCGGGCTTTGAGAGGGACATGGCCCACAATGCCCCTCTCTCCCTCCCACCCACCACCCCTCTCAGGGCCGGGAACAAGTGGGAGATAAACCAGAACTTGACTTCACTGAATAATTGAAGCCGTTTTTACAAGGGCAACAGCCCGCTATCTGACCTCATAAAGCGAGTACAAGTGACTATCAGAGCCTTGCAGGAAGTGAGGGAGAGGGATTCAACTCGGCACAAATAACACAATGTTTGCATTTGGTAGACAAGGAACACAATGATGATTGCTTCTTTTGCTTAATGTTATGCTTGGGGGTCATAGTTCTTTTATATCATTATTCTTGGAAAGATTATATAGAATTTATATTGTCTAAAAGCATATGATACGAATTCCAGTTGTTATGAATTCCATGGACAAATGAGCAGATATACAAATGACATGACATGACATGAAAGCAAATGACTTAAGAACCTTAAACCATTTTAGAGGCAGAGAATATGGGAGAGGATTAGTTTTCACACAAAGCTAACTCACATTTTGAGTAAAAAGTCCAGAAGTTTAATGGTTTCTCTTTTTCAAAAAATAAATAAATAAAATGTAAAAAAAATATATTTTGCTAAGACTGTTTGGGTAACACATAAAACCACACTGAGGCGAGAATAATGACTAAATGATAGGGTAAATATAAGTTTTTGGGCATGTTGTCACATTTTATGTCACATTTGGGCAACTTGCCATGTGTTTTATAGACCTTATGTGCCAGAGAAACAAGCATGCAGCCATCTTCAGAATTTTGTCTTTGAACTTCCGTTTGTGCGGTAGCTCTGTATATTTCTATGGCATTGCTGGGAAGATTTGAAAATGAGCAGTTCATTCATAAATCTGTAAAATCATACCTTCATGCTGTGGAAATACAAAACGGAAGAACAACGAGTGCAGCACTGAAAAGGGGCGGGGCTACACAAGGTCTATACACTGAAAAAGGTGAAACGACCATGTCATTTATTAACAGTGGTCTAATCGAAATATTAGGGTCTTTGAAGTCATTATTCAAAGTAAGTAAACTAAATTAAACAATAGCTCCTTTTCACACAGCAATCGTGGTAAATTACTGTAAAATTACCAGAATGACTTTACCAGGAAATACACAAATATGCTGTTCACACAAGCAACAGTGTTCTGGCTTTTTACCGTTAAGATCCCATTCACACATCATCACTAAAATATTGGTAAATTCTGTGCCTGAGGGGAAGCGCTTTAGTTTCTGTTCAATTTGACAAAATGTTTTGACGTCTGAGTAACAGTCATAAGAGAATGATCAAACAGAACACGTTTTTGCTCTTAAAAACAGGAGATGTGCACAATAGTATCTAACTGCGGAACCGCAGCTCTGATGAATAGAAAAGAAGGCTGGGTCTTGAGCGTGACATGTTGAAAAAAGCTGTGAGATGTGGCGCAACAGTCAAAGATGTCTATTTAGCGAAAATTTACATAGAAAAACTATTAAAAAGCAGCGGAGCTTACTGTAAAACTTACTGTATGATGTCATCTCCACAAGAGCTTTATGATTGGCCCAAAGCATGTCAGCGCGTTCTGACTTTGTACATGCTCATACCGGTAATCTTCATTCTGCGTCCACACACAGCATCATACCAGTAATTTAGTGGTAATGTTGCAAGATTCCCTTACTGATAAATTGCCAGAACCGATTTACCGGTATTTTTGATCATACATGATCTCTTACCGATAATTTACCAGTGTGTGTGAAAGAGGCTATTGACTAACAAAATGTTTTTAGTTTTATTGTAAGTGAAACTTACTTTCATATTATAGCTTTTGTTTATGGCGAAATTAAGTTGTTAAACTTAAATAGTAGCATTTTGACCTATTTTAATGATCTGAGCGCATGGTCTGAAGCGCATGGCGCAGGTGCACTTAGGGTGTGTCCGAATCCACTTTTGCTAGTTTAACGACGGAAAAAATTGCGCCAGGTGCATGGTCCAAAAGGGCTGTCCCTATTCTCTTAATGAGTCATGGGTGTGTTTTGGGCATAACGTGTAATAAACCAATCAGAGTCTCATCTCCCATTCCCTTTAAAAGCCAGTTGCGCTTGCACCATGGCGGATTCGCAATTTACAAGGTGGAATCTAGACACCCTCAACCTGACGAGTCAGTTTAAATACATGTGTGTATTGCCACGATTGGTCAAATAATTTGCCAATTTCATTCGTCATTACTGCAAATAGGTCATTCTGATACATGCAATGACAATCCATTATGACATATAGGCATTTCTATCTTTATGTACACAATAATAATCTTTTACATTGCAATCCTTTTATTTTTAATATGTGTGTGCTGCGGATCCCTGTGTGTGCACGTTGTGCACCCGCCTATAGACGCATATTACTAACGCGCCCTTTAAATAACACAAAAAATACTGCGCTATTGACTTTAGACCAGGTTTTTGTTGGTCAATGGCGCAGTCGTTTTCAGTTGCATCAAATAGCAACGTGCCAACAATGCGCCTGAACACACCTCGTTTTCAGACCAGCACGCCCATGGGCGAACAGATGGGCGCGAGTGCATTTGCTATTTAAACAACGTGGCGCTGGATGTGAAAATGATAACTGCGTCGGGCTGAAACTAGCAAAAAACACTTACGTCGCACCTGCCGTTGCATTGCGCCGGGTGTAATATAGTGCCCTTAATGTCTAAATAGGCTATTGATTAAGTAGCATATGGTAAGGTCTTTATAATAAATAATCTTTCTCCTTTGTATGAATGTTTTTGTCTTTTAGATAAGAAATATTTTAATATTATTTTTGAGATTTTTTTTTTTTTAATGTCTATTGTGACAACTCCGTCTACAGTGCCCTGGTTTCCTCTAAATTCGGCATTACTATGCCATGGTACAGTAAGTTAGAAACATTATTTATTTTGAATAAAACAACATTACGTTTGACTAGGAGACACACAAAACTATCTTCTGTAAAACAGTTTCAGTTGCGTTTTCCCTCCTCTTCGAAATGATAGAGGAGAGAGGTGGAAAACTGCTCCCATTGTGGGACTGTGGCTCCCAGGTGAGCCCTGATGCTTCATGCTAATTTCCAACTTTCAAAGCTTGTAAACTTTATCTAATTATACACGAGAACACACTACTGTGCCCAGGTTTTGGCAGGTTGCGGCTTTAATTTATGAAAAACAAATCTGAAATATGCAGATGTCTTTTGTTTGAAGCAGATGTTTAGTTCTGTTTGCCAGAATTCAATCAGCAGTCTCGTGGGGGTCCTGCATGCGATACATGTCCAAGGGGCTGTTTGAAGTCTGACGGGGACACGGTGACGCGACTCAGTCACTGAGGTTCACCCCGGCCTGCAGCGGCATTTCGGGTTGCTTTGACATTGCTTTCAAGGAACTGTTATGGAAGAGCAGGCTGATCCAATAACAATGGGATATTTTATCCAGCTAGCTTATTTGTACCAGAGTAAAATGGTGAAGCACATGTAGTCATCGAGGCCTCAGATGTAATTCAGATGACCCTTTTGTCTTCATGTCATCTTCAGAGACAATCTAATTCTGAGCCTGTTGTAGGATCACAGATAGTTTCCATCTTCATATGTGCAGCAAAACTGATGGCAGAGAAACGAGGAGAAGTGCGAGGCAGAGGGAAGAAGGATTTATTCCCAATGTAGAACTTTTTGTGTCTCTGCCACGATGTGTTTACATCAGATGTGTTCCGACAAACACTGTCAGCTGCATTCATTTTTAATTAATGGGGCTCATTAAATGATGGGTTCGAAAAACGCAGCAATTATCATTTATCTTGATATATTATTTACAAGGTCTCATTCTCCTGGCTGGGGAGGTAAATGTGTGACGGGGGAATTCTGGGAGGTTACAGGAGGTTGGAGAACAGGCCGTTGGGATTTTGAAGCACCTGGCATCGGAGAGGGAAAAAAAGGGCAACGTTTGACTTCTAAGCAGAATACCAAGGACCATTGTTCTGAAGCTTGTTGTTTCGCTCCTTAATGAAGCTACATGAGGATATTAATGAGCAGTCTCTTCTAAACCCAGAACTCATCAATTATTTACCCTTTTTTTACTCTCATCAGTTTGTTTTATTCGTCTGTTTCTTCCATTTGGCTTCTCCATTCATCTCTTTGCCGCGTTTCGTCTCTTCAACAGATGGGTGCCGGTCTGAATTTCCGTCTAGCTTTGGTTGTTTTTTCATCTTGGGCCTTTGAGTGTTACCTAGCCTATTGTCAGCGGGACGGTGGAAAAACAAAAGCTGGAAACGCAATATGACAGATTCACACTTTTATTGGATGTTCATTGGAAGAGCAGAGCTGGGAATGCATAGAGAGTTATAATGTTGAAGCTTCGCTTTTATGTCGGATGGTAAAATTTTACTTGTTTTGTCTCCGCTGAGATAAAGATAGAAACAAACCACTACTCAACATCTCAAAATTTTGTCATTATTTTTCACCCCCATGTTGTTCCAAACCCGTATTAGGTTTTTTTTTACAGTAAAAGCTCTTTATATTAGGTGTCCTTAACTATTAGTTACGTCAAAAAACAAGTACAATGTACTTATTGTGTTTATATTGTATTGCAAAACACTTGCTATTGAGGTGGGATACGGGTAAGGTTAGGGACAGGTTTGGTGGTCTGGTTAGGTTTAAGGGTGGGTTAAGGGTCAACAGTGTAATTATACACGTATTTACAGCAATTAATTACAGCTGTAATGTAAGTATAATGTAAAAACATGTAAGTGCATTATATCAAATGATTAATTCAAATGTTAGTAGGGTTACACTTTATTTTAAGATGGCGTAGTTACATTGTACTTACTCAAATAAGTACTGAGTAATACTAATTAACTACATGGGTTTGGGTTTAGTTTAGGGTTAGTTACTTGTAATTATGCGTAATTTACTGTTATTACTATAGTAAGTACATGTAGTAACGTGTGTCACCTTAAAATAAAGTGTTACCGTACATAGTAGTTAAAGACACCTAATATAAAGTGGGACCGAATTTTTCACTATGTGCACATAACATTTACACGTAGATTGAAACGTGAAACGTCCAATATGGATGTATCGACAACATCTAAATGTATGCACAGGTCTAGAAATTTCTATGCATACTTTATATTATATTTATATTGTAAGGTATTTAACAATTCTGCAGATATTTTTGAGCCCTAACCCTTATACTCTTAAATGGAAAGGTTTCTTTATTGCATCAATGGAACCTTTACGTTGTACATAAGTTTCTTTATAGAGGAAACAGTTTCTTCAGATTATATAAATATTCTTTACACAAAAAAATGGTTATTTTAAGAACTGATCACTCAAAGGTTCTTCGGGGAACCCAAAATGGTTCTTTTATTTTAAAATTTGATTGATTTTTATAGATAAACTTATTTATAAACTTTTATAGATACAATTTTACCTAATTTTACATTATGTATGAAATATTTATGAATCGTATATTGTGACTAAAAGTATTGTCACTGTACATTAATCTGCCTATTAAATGTTTTATATTGTTGAGAAGAAGTTAGGTTTAGGATACACTCTTAAAAATAAAGGTTCCAAAAGGGTGTTAAAATGTGATTATTCTTCTTTGAACCTTAAAGCAATCATAGTACGCCTCTAAAGTAAAACTGTAACATTTTAGATGCTGCCAATAGATTAATTAAGCATGTTTCAGTATCTATGCAAATATGTAGTTTATTTTCCTTTCTGCTGTAACTCTAAAATTTTATTTGCTGTTTTATTTTATAATATGTTGTGATTGGTCATGTGACGCATGTGAACCAATGGCGTTTGGTGTCAATGATGTTGTCCAAATCCACCATTTTGTATTTGAACATAAGCACAAATGACTAAAGGATTATCATGGGTTAAAAAGTTTCAAAAACTCCCCCAGTCTTCTATTATTTGGAAAAATAGATTGCAGTTCTGTTTGGCACTGCTAATGACGCACTTATGCATAAAAAGGAGAAAGAATCTCAACTTACCGATTGAAGATCTATCTAGCATTTATCTTTGATATGTCTTGCAAATGAGATGATCTATATTTTGCAAAAAGAATCTTGATCTGAAGACAGAAGGGTCCTTTGTCATAGTTTGTATGTTATTTTTAAGGTTTTCATGTGTTTATTGTTCATGAAACTTTTTGTCGACTCATATATGCAACCCTTGATGTCAGCCTCATTATATAACAGCTGCACATCAGTTATAACACTGTCATTGCCATGGCATTGCAATTAACTCCCTCAATATTGTCTTCTCTCGCCCCCGGACTTCGGCTATAAGTAGATTTTGTCCCTGTCCCTGCTTTCCCTAACCATGTCTTGGCTTGGAACTTTTCCCCTTTTGTGGATTCATGACAGATGCCTAATTGAATGATGAATGTTCCTTTATTACGCTGTAATTGAAGTGCCACATCTGTGATTGGTTGTGGGGGCTGCGACTCATCTCTGACTGGTCGGGGGTTCCATGTGGCTGGCAGCTACGGCCCACTATCCATCTGTCTGCACATCCTCAGACCTTATTCTCACCTCGCAGATCCATCGAGAGGGTGGGGGCAACGCAGCGAATCATAATAAATTATGCAAATGAAGCCTTCAGCTGACAATGCGAACTCGGAGGTTTTGTTCGGGGCCTGCTAGTCTCATCTTGACCCAGGCCTGTCTGATGCGGCCCTGTCCTGTTCTCCGACTCTTCTTCTACTCGCCTGCCTGACCTGACAAGCCTACGATGAAGATTAATGACCCCACCCTGACTGACAGCGGCGGGAATTGAAGGGCAAAGGAGGTCGTTTATCATCCAGTGACAGGTGCCATTCAGTCCTGCAGCCGGCCCGGCTACCGACCACATGCCTTTTCTTTTCTGTTTTGTTTCTCCTTTCCTCCCCCCCTCTCCTCCTTCAATGCGAGCTAAAGGCAATGCCTTAATAACTCACCCAGATTTAATACTCATTCTTTGGAGCGAGCCTGACATGAAAATAAGAAAATCAATCCTGCACGTGTGCCGGGCCGCTACTTGCTGACTCTGAGGCACTCAGCTTTAATTTGGATCGGGAAGCTAAGGGCCAGCGCAGGAAGACATTTACAAAGCATCATCCATTATAATTTACCAATAACGCCAACTTTGGGGATCATTACTGCCCGAGCATTAATGATTAATTCTTTCATCTGCAGAGTTGTTCCCTCTGGGCTCCACTCTTAGCAAGTGAGGAATGCTTCTTGGAAATGCACCTCATACATATCAGCTGTTTAAGCCGCCTCTCCTTGTTCGAGATGTCTTGTGTATTACTAGCAAAACTCTGAAAGATGTTGCACCTGTTTTGACATGGGAATTGATTGGTTTGGACCAGTGGTTCAAAATGGTTATGCTTCAGGACCCAGATTATACATCGGACATGATGATCTTTCAAAATACAGAAATTGTTTATTGTACAAAAATGTAGTTCTAAAAATCTAGTTTAAAACATGTGCCAAGTTTTTAGAAATTAAGTTGTTGAATGTTGGTTTCATTTAAAAAAAAAAATAAATAAAATAAATAAATAAATATATATATATATTATACCATTTTCAACAAAAGTTTAAATTTATTGACTCAAAAATGTCATGTGGTGTAGCCATCAAGCATGTAATAACCAATACTGTCTCATGGCAGTTTGTAATGATTTTAGGTTTTGGCTAATTTATGGCTATCAATTCATATGATCTCATTTGTATGCTTTCATATGATCTGTTCAAAGCGGTGGGCAATATATGCAAAATCTTGAGTAATTTATTTCACGATAATGATATATATCACAATATAGTTATTTTTGCTTTATATAATGTTTTTATATTATCACATTTTTTATAACATTGAAATGTCATAATTCTTGTCACCAATTTCAATGTCACAAAAACTTATACTTGCTTATTAAGTAAAAAACAAAACAAACAAAAAAAAACGTCTCAAGCTTACTGAAGACAAGTAAAGAGTCAGTGATAAAATAAGAACAAAGACACAAATCACAACCAACAGGACAACAAACTACAATAGAACAAAGAAATAGACCTGCCTGAAAAAAACTTTAAACACTAGAAATAAGAAATACTAAATCCTATAAAGTAATCAAATATAGGCTATAAAACACTGCATATCTTCACTGTGTAAATTAAATATAAATGAATTCTTATTAAAGTGACACAAAAGTGGTTTTAGTGAACAGCAGTGAGAGATTTTTTGTTAACGACACACGTTAATGTTCATTTTTAATGCACAGATCCAAAATACTGTTACACATCCATTTTCTTTGTCAACGGTTTACATTCACTTATGACATAAAATGACTGTGTTTATGAGGATACTTGCAAAGACAGGCATAAGTATGTGTATTTAACCGTTCAAGCCCAGTAAGGTGGCAAAATAACTCTGTTCAGTATTCACACACTCAATGAGCAGCGACTTCACGTGTGCGCGTTTCTCAGACAGCGCTCAGAACGCCGTAAAAACAAATTTGTTCAGTTTACTTAATTCAATTGTGCAAACTCGTTGCCTTAATTCAATTAAGTAAGCATAACTTAATTGCATGAAGTTGTTCTTACTTAAACCGTTTAAGTTTTGTCAACTTAATTATATCTGTGATCTGAGGAAGTGTACTCCCAGAGTGCATTGCGGCATGAATAAATTAATTGCTTCGTTTTACTATTTTTGGCTTTATTTTACCATTTGTCTTTTGTCAGTATAACCCCAATAACGACATCAAATAAAATTGTAAAGGTCTTATTAATAATAATAATTAAAAAAAATAATAATAATAAATAAAAAATCCTTGTTACCATTGTTGTGTTTTGCATGCTGAATGTTGAAGTCTGTGTGTGACTCAAGCATAGTCAAGTGCTATTATCACAAATAGAGAGGGATTATATCAGCCCAATTAAAAGGTTATGCCATTAATATTAGCAAAAAATGTTAAAAGATCATTATTTGACATGAATAAGTATTTATTTATATATATAATATTTATTACTTCCCTTCTTTTGAAATCAGATAACTATGATTTCTTTAATTTCTTATTGATGCATTAGTAGGAAGAGAATTACGATAGTATGAATGAAGTTCCAAGTGCCCAACCAAAGGGAACACTAATCACAATTATGGTGAGTGAAATGAGTGAAGTGGAGGAAATGAGTGAAAAGTCTATTAAAAATTGCCCCGCCTCAAAAACACTTTGACCGCCTGCCCGCCTGCTTGTTTTTTTTTTGTTTTTTTGCTTTGGCAAAATGGTACTCAAACCCGTCAAGTAATGTTTACTTGGGTTTTCTAAGTAACGAAGGCATAGCATGCAAATAGTTCAGATTACTAAATTGTTTTAAGTAAGTTCAACAAGTTATTGGACATTAAGTAAAGTTTACTAAAAAAGTCTTAGTAGGAACAACTGTTGGATTTTACAGTGAATCTGTGCATATAACGCATATAGCATATTCGCATATATATTTGCATATAGCGAAATAAATTCTCTTTCATTGCTTACTGCGTTTGAACAGCTTTTAAAAAATCACTTGTTTTTAAACCACAATGCTTAAAAACACATACAAACGATACACTTTCATGACACACAGCACAGCACCGTCAAGTGAGTGAGCGATAGAGACGATAGTCCAAAATCTCTACAGGTTGACAAATTTCTACCAGTTAATCGTGTCTACCGGTATATCGCCCATCCCTGACAGTTTAGGGTGGGCCTTCATATAATTTTATTTTTTATTTTTTTTTTTCAAAAAAACATTTATGTAATATCTTTAAGGCAGCGGCTATTTACACTAAGTGAAAATAGCTGTAGATGCTATTTACTAAGTGAAATAGCATACTAAGTGAAAATAGTGATATATTCTATTTACACCATGTAAAAGTAGCAGTTCTTTGCAATATGTGTAAATAGTAATTACATGCAATTTATACCTTATTTTGACAGATACATACTATTTGCACCTTAGTATTGCTGTACATTAACAGGATGCAATAATAACAGAGTGTAAATGATTATATTTATTAAAATTATTAAATGGATGCCGCCTTAATGGAACAATAAAAGCCTTCCCTACACCTACCCCTAACCCTACCCAATAAATGCTTTTATTATTATTAAATATAATTCCGTTAGGCACATTATTTCCACTTTTAGAACATTTTCTTATTTTTTACTGAAACTAAATGCCTTTCCGATGTGATATATGATGGGAAAGGGGAGAAGAGTGAGCTCGGCAAAAGGCGGATCCAAACCCAGGTCGATCGCGGCAAAACCAAGATCCTTAAGCCTTACGTGCTACTGACTATGCCACTGAAGATATTAAAATGCATGTTTTTTTGTTTTTTTTACCTTGTTTGGCCCAACCAGGCATTGTTAGGCGGAGCTAGTGCGAATAGCACTTGCCAACAAGGCACGCTATTTGCACTTGGTGTAAATAGACACTCCGTATCTTTAAAGGGATAGTTCACCCAAAAATTTAAATTAGCCCATGATTTACTCACCCTCAACTCACCCTAGGTGTATATGACATTCTTCTTTCAGACGAATACAATCAGAGTTATATTAAAAAATGTCCTGGCTCTTCCAAGCTTTATAATGGCAGTGAATAGCAGCCCAAAATTTGAAGCCCAAAAAAGTATATCCATCCATTATAAAAGTAATCCACACGGCTCCCGGGGGTTAATAAAGGCCTTCTGAAGCGAATCAATGGGTTTGTGTAAGAAAAATATCCTTTATTATTTATAGGCTTAAATTATATTATTTATATTATTTATATATTAAATATAGGCCTTTATTAACCCCCCGGAGCCGTGTGGATTACTTTTATAATGGATGGATACATTTTTTTGGGCTGCCATTCATTATAATGCTTGGATTAGCCAGGACATTCTTTTAATATAACTCTGATTGTATTTGTCTGAAAGAAGAATGTCATATACACCTAGGATTGCTTGAGGGTGAGTAAATCATGGGATAATTTTCATTTTTGGGTGAACTATCCCTTTAAGTAAAATTTTAATAGACTTACTGACCTTGACATACAGTCATGAGGGGTTATATCATTTTTATAGGTTATATCTGATATCATTGTCTATTTCATGTTTTTTTTCTGCATCACATTTCAGTCAAGGTGACTGTAGTAATATTTGCATATCAGATAACGCCTACAAATTTGTTTTATTTGTAACTAATTCTGTGTTGATTTTCAATCTTAGTCTTGATGCATGCAGGCGATACTCTGATTTTATTTTGGACATGTACTTCTCTCTGGTATCATTTAGACATCTATTATATTTCTCTGCAGGAGTCTTCTCCTGTAGCTTTATCTTCAATATTCCGTCGCAGGCTAATCAATCTCTGCCACATTAGCGCTGAGCTGAATTAATGAAGTCACTGCTGCATTCTATCATTTAGATCCAACCAATAAAGCAAAGAGAGTGTGTCTTTACCTGTCCCACAATGCTCCGGCAATTCTGAATTATTTCATGCACAAGGTTTATTAGTTAATGGAGCTTAATAATTCATGAACGATTAATGGAATCTTACCCAGCAATTAGCATTGTGTTTGAGAAATATGGGTATGTATCTTCATTAAGTATCACAGATAGTCTTTTCATCTTAATTACGGCCTCTCGTTGTCATTTTTCACTTTCTTATTATTCGTTTTTGTTTTTTGTTTCTAGATACACAAATGGCTAGCACTGAGAAATGTGCTCATTACGGATAGCTCAGAATCCGAAGCGAAATGCTATTTGAAGGTGCAAAGAATGACTCTGGAGAACGCTCTGAAATGGGCTCTAGCTGCATGCTTGCAGCAGCACTTAACATGATTAAGAATCAAGCCGCAATTCGTATTTTTGGTCTAATATAAATAAATCGTATAATGAAGCCATAAAAGTGCCTCCATTATTTCAGCAGGGGCACGGGATTAATTATCAGCGAAAGCTCCATTGATTGAAGGATCCTGTCGAGGTATTTAGTGTAAACCTCCAGACTACATTAAAGAGTCTGCGGTCGTCATTGAGAAATGTGATCCTTTGCTTCCGGCAGGTATTTAAGTGAAAAGGAGGTTAAAGTTGGGATTGACTTGGCAAATGTTCAGTTTTGCTCTATTAAGTCTAATACTCAAAGCCACATGGAGTTGTATGTTTGCTGAGGATTAATTTGTTTCTACACAACACAGTTACCACTAGCTTCCCCTTACCAAAAAAGTACTGTGGCGTACCGTAGTACACTGATGGTATCAGATGCTATGGAAATTAATTATAACTTCATTTACCATGTATGAAATACAAAGACTATCATGTTATTATTAATATTATTTAATTTTGTTAATGGTACACATACAAACAATATTGTGAAATCGTCATGTTACTATGTGCGTATGTACAGGTTTGGCTATAATTGTGAGGGCCAAATGCCCTCACTTACATAGTGAAACAAACGTGTGTGTGTGTGTGTGTGTGTGTCCTGGTAAACCCCACATATTTTTTGACCTTGTGGGGACTTTTATTTTTGGTCCCATGAGAAAAACGGCTTATAAATCATACAAAATTATGTTTTTTGAAAATGTAAAAATGCAGGACGTTTTCTGTGATTGGTAGGTATAGAGTTAGTGGATAGAATATACAGTTTGTACAGTATAAAAATCATTATGTCTATGGAACGTCCCCATAAAACTTGCCCAACATTATGAGTTTTATGGGTAAATTATGGGTTAACAGGGTAAAAATAGCTCTTTAGTATAACAGTTGCAGGTTACCATTTTTACAGTGTAGTCTTAAGCTAACTGTGTCAGTCATATGCTTTGTCCATTTGTTTATAATTATAAATTACTATTTCTTCATTCTTCATAGTGAAGCAAGAGGCATGCAATATAATTATACACCGATCAGGCATAACATTATGACCTAATTTTGTGTTGGTCCCCCTTTTGCTGCAAAAACAGCCCTGCCCCGTCGATGCATGGACTCCACTAGACCCCTGAAGGTGTGCTGTGGTATCTGGCACCAAGATGAAGTTGTGAGGTGGGGCCTCCATGGATCGGACTTGTTTGTTCAGCACATCCCACAGATGCTCGATTGGATTGAGATCTGGGGAATTTGGAGGCCAAGTCAACACCTCAAACTCATTGTTGTGCTCTTCAAACCATTCTTGAACCATTTTTGCTTTATGGCAGGGCGCATTATCCTGCTGAAAGAGGCCACAGCCACCAGGGAATACCGTTTCCATGAAAGAGTGTACATGGTCTGCAGCAATGCTTAGGTAGGTGGTATGTGTCAAAGTAACATCCACATGGATGGCAGGACCCAAGGTTTCCCAGCAGAACATTGCCCAAAGCATCACACTGCCTCCACCGTCTTGCCTTCTTCTCATAGTACATCCTGGTGCCATGTGTTCCCCAGGTAAGCAACACACACTCACCCAGCCATCCACGTAATGTGAAAAAAAACGTGATTCATCAGACCAGGCCACCTTCTTCCACTGCTCCGTGGTCCCCTGTAAATGCAAAACTCCCCCCTGTAAATGCCGCATCAACACGACATCCTCATTAAACCCGTCCCCAGCGTGACGACTCCAATCTTTCGAATAATCCTACGAATATCTATTGATCTAATATGACTTCTGACCTGTAATGTTGCCAGAATCATAATCATACACTATTTGTTCGTCGGCCAGAGGAGAACTGGCACCCCGACTGAGCCTGGTTTCTCCCAAGGTTTTTTTCTCCATTCTGGCCCTGAAGGAGTTTTGTGTTCCTTGCCACCGTCGCCTTTGGCTTTTGGCTTGCTCAGTTGTGGACACTTAAATTTCAACTATATTACTGATCTGCCTGCATTGACACTATATGATAATTGAAATGAGCTGGATGACATCACCGTTTTCACCAGAGCGGCTGTACAGCCGAATCAAATTCTGTTGCATTATTTTCCTGTTACCACTGTGAAGCTGCTTTGAAACAATTGGCATTATAAAAAGCGCTATATAAATAAAGGTGATTTGATTTTGATTTGATTCCAGTACTGATGCTCACGTGCCCACTGTTGGCGCTTTCAGAGGTGGACAGGGGTCAGCATAGGCACCCTGACTGGTCTGCGCCTATGCAGCCCCATACACAGAAAACTGCGATGCACTGTGTATTCTGACAACTTTCTATTCCATTAGTTGGACCACTTTTGATATATACTGACCACTGCAGACCGGGAACACCCCACAAGATCTGCAGTTTTGGAAATGCTCTGACCCAGTCTTCTAGCCATCACAGTTTGGCCCTTGTCAAACTCAGTACTTAGACAGGTTTATACAGATGGAATACAGTTTTAAGTATTATAGCAAAATAAAAAGAAATGCAAACATTTCCTGCATCTGTTTAGTGTATTCAGTATAGTCATGGCAGTCACATCCTCACCTTTATCTACAGCCAGCTCTCTTCTCCCTGCCGAGCCTCAAGGGCACGTGTGTCATAATAGCCACATCGCTCCTTACGCCGCGATTCATAGGCCCTCTTTTTCCAGTTGTATTATCTTAATTGTCCTGGCAAGTATGTTCAGCGGTTATATTACCAATTTATTGCCCCTCTTGCCACCCCATTAATCCAGCCGTTAAAATACTGTAACCATTGGGTCTGCATAAAGCTGTCCCTGTGTTGCCAGTGGCTGTGTAAATGCCATTGACTGTGTTGGAGAGTTATTTTTTGCTCTTCCTGGTCTGGCTGGTTCTCTGCTTTTGCACAACTGTAGCCATTACTCTAGGGTTGACATTATATCTTCTAGTAGGTTCTGATCTTTTTATTGGCCACTGTCAATATTGAGTGTCATTTGTCCCGTAGGACCAAACAATCTCAAACCAGATATCGTAGTTGTTTCTAGACTGCAGAGACTTTTGCTTAACATGAATGCACTGTTCACAACCATTCTTCTTCTGTAATCTGATGTATTTCCAAGTGAAACAGGATTGGGAGAACATTTCAGACAGGACCTGCTTTTAACCATCAGCAATTCATTTCATTGTGAAAAGTGTTGTTGACCAATGGTTGGAGAGGAGGATTAAAAAAAAAAAAAAAAAGGTCTTGGTGAGGAAAGTCATTTCAGAGGCAGTGCAAGATTTTCAATTTGTAATATAACATTACGAAAACAAACAAACAAGCATATTCATTCATTCCTTCACTGTACAATCTAATTAGTTAGACTTACTTAAAAACACATGCCTTAAAAACTAAGCAAAGTGAAATAGGAATAGTATGTTGCTTTGTTAGTATAGTTCACTTGCACAAGAATTCTAGTAACTAAAAAAGAACTGTATAGAGAATATTTGATAATTTACTTTAGATTTACTCTTGACTTAGTATAGCTACCATTGCTGTTACCATTGTTGTGTTTTGCGTGCTGAATGTTGAAGTGTGTGTGTGACTCAAGCATGGTCAATTGCAAGATATTCTCACAAATTTAGAAGGATTATATCAACCCAATTTTTACCCAAAAGGTGTTTATGACAAATGTTAGCAATAAAATTGTAAAAGATCATTATTCAACATGAAAAATAGACTAGTTAATGATTTCATTAGAATATGAAATGAAGAAATAGCTATAGGTCACCTTTTAAACGCAACCTATTTGTGACTTCTCTTCATTTGAAACCAAATAACTGTGATTTTGTGTTGCATCGCTGCATCAATAGGAAGAGAATTACAATAATATAAATGAAGGTCCAAGTGCCCAACCAAATGGACACTGATCACCATAATGGTGAGTTCAATAAAAAAAAAAAAAAAAACATTTTAGGAAAATGAATATCAATTTTTGAAGTCAGCTTATGCGATGTTCTCTCAAATTTTCCAGTTGTATAGACAATTCAACATTCAAGATGACTTTGGGAAATTAGTAAATGCGACTAGAGAAATATAAATGCAGAGGTGGAGGAAATCAGTGAAAAGTCTATTAAGAATTCACCTGCCTCAATTCTCTCAATTTTTTTTTTTTGCTTGACAAAATAAATTATTCTTAACTTGGGTTAAGACAAGAGTAAACAAGGCATAGTATGTGAATATTACCGATTACTAGATTTTTACAATTAAGTTAAGACATTAAAGTTAACTAAAAAGTGTTAGTTATACAAACCCGATTCCAAAAAAAAGTTGGGACACTGTACAAATTGTGAATAAAAACAGAATGCACTGATGTGGAAGTTTCAAATTTCAATATTTTATTCAGAATACAACATAGATGACATATCAAATGTTTAAACTGAGAAAATGTATAATTTTAAGGGAAAAATAAGTTGATTTTAAATTTCATGGCATCAACACATCTCAAAAAAGTTGGGTCAAGGCCATGTTTACCACTGTGTGGCATCCCCTCTTCTTTTTATAACAGTCTGCAACGTCTGGGGACTGAGGAGACAAGTTGCTCAAGTTTAGGAATAGGAATGTTGTCCCATTCTTGTCTAATACAGGCTTCTAGTTGCTCAACTGTCTTAGGTCTTCTTTGTCGCATCTTCCTCTTTATGATGCGCCAAATGTTTACTATGGGTGAAAGATCTGGACTGCAGGCTGGCCATTTCAGTACCCGGATCCTTCTACGCAGCCATGATGTTGTAATTGATGCAGTATGTGGTCTGGCATTGTTATGTTGGAAAATGCAAGGTCTTCCCTGAAAGAGACAACGTCTGGATGGGAGCATATGTTGTTCTAGAGCTTGGATAAACCTTTCAGCATTGATGGTGCCTTTCCAGATGTGTAAGCTGCCCATGCCACACGCACTCATGCAACCCCATACCATCAGAGATGCAGGCTTCTGACCTGAGCGCTGATAACAACTTGGGTTGTCCTTGTCCTCTTTAGTCCGGATGACATGGCGTCCCAGTTTTCCAAAAAGAACTTCAAATTTTGATTCGTCTGACCACAGAACAGTTTTCCACTTTGCCACAGTCCATTTTAAATGAGCCTTGGCCCAGAGAAAACGCCTGCACTTCTGGATCATGTTTAGATATGGCTTCTTTTTTGACCTATAGAGTTTTAGCCGGCAACGGCAAATGGCACGGTGGATTGTGTTCACCGACAATGTTTTCTGGAAGTATTCCTGAGCCCATGTTGTGATTTCCATTACAGTAGCATTCCTGTATGTGATGCAGTGCCGTCTAAGGGCCCGAAGATCACGGGCATCCAGTATGGTTTTCCGGCCTTGACCCTTACGCACAGAGATTGTTCCAGATTCTCTGAATCTTTGGATGATATTATGCACTGTAGATGATGATAACTTCAAACTCTTTGCAATTTTTCTCTGAGAAACTCCTTTCTGATATTGCTCCACTATTTTTCGCCGCAGCATTGGGGGAATTGGTGATCCTCTGCCCATCTTGACTTCTGAGAGACACTGCCACTCTGAGAGGCTCTTTTTATACCCAATCATGTTGCCAATTGACCTAATAAGTTGCAAATTGGTCCTCCAGCTGTTCCTTATATGTACATTTAACTTTTCCGGCCTCTTATTGCTACCTGTCCCAACTTTTTTGGAATGTGTAGCTCTCATGAAATCCAAAATGAGCCAATATTTGGCATGACATTTCAAAATGTCTCACTTTCAACATTTGATATGTTATCTATATTCTATTGTGAATAAAATATAAGTTTATGAGATTTGTAAATTATTGCATTTCTTTTTTATTCACAATTTGTACAGTGTCCCAACTTTTTTGGAATCGGGTTTGTATTTTTATTTCAATAAAAAATAACTTAAAACTCCATGAAGCCTCCTGAGCTAAGAAAGAGCAGCATCAGAGCAATACATTTGATATCCATATTAGCTCTTTATAGTTTTTTACTATACACACCACCATTTACAGTTCATGTATCATGTTTTTTTTTAATGTTTTGTTATGGCTTTCAAGGTAATGTAAAAATTAAAAGTAGACTTTTTTTTCACATAACGAATGTGCCATTGAAAGTCACGCTATTGCAAGTGTCTAGATAAAATATCGTTTGCCATTTAATGCATCAATCAGCCAGAAGAAGATAGCTGCCAAGGCTGAGTGAAATGTAAATGGATCTGTTCTCTCTGGCTCGGCGTGTGTGGCATTAATGGATGTGCGTTCATGGGTTATGTGCTTCAAAGGAAATGCTTACAGTTATGTCACATGAAGAAATTAGCGCTGGTGCCATCAGTGCCAGATCTGTGGTAGAGCTCTATGTAATGCTAACAGGCTAACGGCATGGGGGTGATGTCATATGTCAGAGGTTAAAGGTTTAACACTGATCCTGTTACAGACTTTGGCAGCGAGCCTTTATGTACCACATCTGATGACTAAGAGAGCACTTGCTAAACGCCTGATCTCCCTCACCTGCTCCTACCAATAAATACTGTTAAATAACAGCTGTGATATCATATTTGCTGACATTGTTACCTTTAAGAGGATAACACATCATTGTCTGTGCACTGCAGCATCTTTTAATCACTAAGTTCATCTGATCTAGCCTCTAGAGAGATGGTTGGACAGCGCTGCGTCAAGAAATACAGTAGTTTAAAGATGACATGACTCTTCAAGGAGATTCTCATGCAAATTTATATATTTTTTTCTCTATTTTTTAAAAACGGTTATGCATTTATTGCGAGACTGCTTTGAATATTTGAACTTTTAAATTTCACACCATTCACCATTAAAGTAAACTGCAACACACAACGATTTAAAACTGGCAAAAAAACTAAACATAAAATAAATTATGACAGCTCTTAAAATATTATTTACAACTCATAAAATCTAGACAGTTCATATACACTACAGGTCAAAAGTTTGGAATAATTAAGGTCTCTTATGCTCACCAAGGCTGAATTATTTGATCAAAAATACAGTAAAAACAGTAATATTGAAGAAGTGCTTTCTATTTTAATATATTTTAAAATGTAATTTATACCTGTGATGGCTAAGCTGAATTTACTCCAGTCTTCAGTGTCACATGATCCGACAAAAATCTTTATAATATGCTGATTTGGTGCTCAGATTTTATGAATTATTATTGATGCTCAATTATTAACAATGGCTCTTTGGTTCAGTTTTTGCTGCTTGTGTTTGTTTGTGTGTGTGTGTGTGTGTGTGTGTGTGTGTGTGTGTGTGTGTGTGTGTGTGTGTGTGTGTGTGTGTGTGTGTGTGTGTGTGTTAAACTGTGATACAATTTTCCCAGGATTCTTTGATGAATAGAAAGAACGCTATTTATTTGAAATATAAATATTTTGTAACATTATAGACATTACTGTCCCTTTTGATATTTTTTTTTTATCAACCAGTCCTTGCTGAATAAAACATTAATCTCTTTCTTTTGAATTGTAGTGTATCATTATTTCCACAAAAATATTAAGCAGCAAAAACTGAACATTGATAATAATCATAAATGTTTCTTAAGCAGCAAATCATCATATTAGAATGATTTCTGAAGGATCATGTGACACTGAAGACTGGAGTAATGATGCTGAAAATTCAGCTTTTTCTAAATTAAATTTTAAAATATATTCACATAGAAAAGAGTTATTTTTAAACTGTAGTGATATTTCACAATTGTACTGTTTTTATTGCATTCTTGATCAAATAAATGCAGCATTGGTGAGCAGAAAAAAAAATCGTAATTATTCGAAACTTTTCACCTATGAACTGATAAAATGTGTACCTTGGATAAAAGTGTCTGCCAAATGCATATATGGAAAATAATAAAAAAAAAAAACATTGTTTAACCTAAAATCCGGATGTTGAAAAAAAGAGGAATTCTACATTGTTCATAAACTATACATTTTTTAAATCTTTATAGAAGAGCTGACCTGTTTAATATTAGACCTATACTGGGCTTATTTTCTTCCATTTTTCCGCCTCCTTATGTTTGTACAGATCCACCTTTTATGTTAATGTAACATTCATTAAATGTAATTGAATTGGAGAGTCAAGAAAAGTGGCATTACCTGCTCTTGAAAACCTAAAGGTCTGTGCGTTTGAGAGGTGCTGTGCTGATTGCCTGAAGACTGTCATGGCTGCGTTGCCAATACCAGTGTGTGTGTGTGTGCGCGCTGATAGAGTGTGTGCATGTGTGTTTGGTTTTATCTCCCCATTTTAGCTGCCTCTCATGGAAAGTCTCGCACACAATAATTGCCTGACCTTTACAGCAGTGGCATTGTCTCATTAAGGCTGATGGATAATGATAGCACCTCTGCCGAACGTGAACCTCGCTGATAATGAAACAACAGAGCAGCCCCGCCGCTCCATCTGGGGTCGTCAGATCATCGGCAGTCGGGAGGCATGTTCCCCGTCCTCTTCTCTCATACGAGCCCCCCACAAAAGCACACACACACATTCACAGTGCTCGCAGACAAACACAGCAGCTCATGCTTTTTTTATTCTCATCATTCCCCTCCATTCCAGAATTCAGTGCTGAAATGATCCATGGAGGGGTTATCAGAGGAGAGCGCTGTTGGCCGCAATGACTACGGCTCCATTCACCGTGTTCCCAGGCGGAAGTAAACAGACTGTGGACACACACACTCTTTAAAGCAGTGTGCTGGAGGGGCTTGTGCTCTAGGGTTGCCTAGGGCAGATGGAGGGTCGTAGGGTCAGAAGTTTTTGCCCAGGGTGCTACAGAACCAGCAGGGGGTGCTGACACTCTGGGAACCATGTTCTGCTCAACCCCACCTTCTTTTGCTCTTTCCCACTCTCTTCCTCTTTCCCACTCTCCTTCTTTCAATCCTTCCCCTTGCTGTGTCTGTCAATGACCGTCTGTGTTTGTGTAGTGAGAATAAAAATTGAGCTCGCCGAAAGAGATGCGGATAGAGACTAACACTAACACCGCTGCACAGAAAACTCATGTTCAACAGATGAGATTTCATGCAGCTATTTTTTATTTAAATATTTATATACAATTAGTATTTATTTAATGTAATTTTTTGCACATAGACTCATATTGTGAAAATGTGTAAATGTTTTTGCAAATTAAATTCAGGATGGGATTTTGAATGGTAATTATGATAAAAAACACTAAAATACAAATGCATTGCATACATGAATAAACAAACGCAATACATTCACTATGTTGTTAACTTTAGTATACTTGCAAAGTGCACACAAAACCGATTTTATTTAGACAAATAGCAACATGTTTAAACGATTATAACATTTGCTATTTTTATTATATATGAAATAAACTGCTACAAATATATATTATGCGCCAACATATATAACATATATTATGAGCCATATCTTGTAAACAATAGTTTGTTTATAATAAGCAATATATATATATATAGAGAGAGTTTAGCATTTGTATAGTTTCTGTATATTGTTATTTGAATTGTAACACAAGTAAAATATGAAATAAGAATTTAAACAGATTTATATTTGATATTACTGCTACAAAATATATGTTATGGGCCATATTATATAAACAATAGTTTGTTTTTAAATAAGAAATATTTTGTTTATAATTTTACTTATTATTTGAATTTACCATTTATTAGTTTCTGTATATTGTTATTTGAATTTTAACAGTAATAAATTAGTGAAATATCAGAACATTTAAATAACTGTAATTTTATTGCCTGATTTTAATCTTCTATTTTTTTCTTCAAAATCCCCAGTGGATAAGCATTTTATACAATGTATTAGAATTTGTTTTATTCCAGCCATATGCATATGCGTTTATACATGAACTGTAAACGGCAGTGTGTATAGTGAAAATGTATTTCAATGTTATGTGTGTGAGAGTTTGCCAGGCTGTTTGTAAGGATGGCTGGAGTCGATGGGCTCTGTGATTCTGCTGAAGCCTCAGGGCCCCCACCTCAGGGACGGGTCAGAAGTTCAGCTCCCTCGTCTGCTGTTCACACAGGAACAGCAGACCCATAACCACACACACACACTGGAGCCAACACAGAAATATCATAAATAGAGGTTGCTTTTCAAAATGGTCTCACAGACACAGAGCAGTGAACATAATAATAATATTAATGTGCTTTATTCAATAGCTCACAAATTCACAGTCTATGAATTAACACCTAATAATATTTAAAGCACATTGTGAGGTTAAACCTTTTCAGGAAAAATCACAAATTAAATCTCTTTTGAATCTTGCTTTAGTCTCCTAGACATAGACTTAGTATGTCAACAATATATGTCTCATTTGCGTCTGTTTTAATTTCTCCAAAGGTATTCTAGGACAAGACAAAGGAGATTTTTAAATGAAACATCAATAAATCTCCTGAAAGAGCAACCAGCGAACAATACATTTTCCTCTAGGTTGACTGTTTTGCAAATGGATTTGTTTGCAAATAGTCACAATAGTTCACGAGGCCAGTGTAAGTTTAAAGTTTGAATGCACAGTCGGCAAAAACCTCTGCTCTCACTGGGTCGTTGGTCTTGTTTGCATTGCAGATCATTTCCAATTTATTTCGACATGTACCGCACGTTCATCATCGCAGGCCTGTCACTGTACTGTTTTTAAATACCTTCATCCCCCCGAGAAATACATGTAAAGCATGTCAAAACGAGTGTATATGTGTTCAGCTTCTCCAGAGATACATAAAGAAGAGGAAATGCCATGAAACGGCCCTTTCAAACAGTATCATCTGACTCAAACAAGGCGCCCACAAAGTGCTTATGGCATATAAGTGCTGTCAACAGCAGCAAACAAGCACCCCAGTCTTATTTACTCACAGTTTAAGATCATAAAAGGAGGATTTAGATTGATAATCCCTCCTTGGTAATCTTCCATTTGATCAGTGTGCCAGAAAGTGCCCTTGTTGCCCCTCAACGGCCGTGGTTTCCTGTGTAACAAAACACATAAACATTCACTCACAACATTTGCGCTAACGCTAATTGACTGAGGGGCTGCCTGGTTTACCAAACTGTTAAAATCACATTTTTAAGAACAAGTTAATTTTTATCTTCGCACACAAATGCATTCAGAGACATTTCTCAAATTAAGTGAGGGTTTGAAAGGCTTTCGATCATTCCCAGCCCTGTTCAGCAGCCATCTTGTGCTCAGGCGGAGCTCTCCCAAGGGCTGGAATGATCCCAGTGCTACAAGGCTCTCTTTCATGGGGCTGGTCGGCTAGAGAGGAGTACATCCCCTGTGACGGCATGCTGGCTCCAGCCAGGCGCACAGACGAGCGGGTGTCAGGCCTAAATGTATTTTCAAACTCAGACGAGACACAAATGGCTTGGTTAGCGTCCCAGTCATTTTTTCTTAACACTTGTAAGTATTGTTTTTGAAGCTTTTCATTGTGATATAGACATAACTGAACACACAACATAGATCAGGGGATACAATTACAGTTCTTGGAGGTCTAGTCTAAATTTACTTTCTAGTAAAGGTCTGAAAAGTCACGGTTAAGTCACGGTTAACACGGTTACAGTATTGTAATGTTTTGATGTTTCCCACCATTTAAAATAATAAAGAAATGTACGGTTTAAATTTTTCAGGATAAAAACACTTCTTATCCGTGTTTAGGTTTACATGCTTGTGACAGGACTATGTATTCGTCTGAGCAATAGAAGATAGTAGGAGTGGTTAGGAAACCTGTTTGAAAACATTATTTTTGCAATTCGGATTTGGTCCATAGTGGAGCAAAAATACACACATTAAAGGGATATCTCACAAAAAATTAAAATTCTGTCAACCCATAACCCGATCTTCGGAACACAAATTAAGATCTTTTTAATGAAATCTGAGAGCTTTTGACGCTTCAAAAAGTTCATAAAGAGACTGTAAAACTAATCCATATGAATTGAGTGGTTTAGTCCAAATTTTCTGAAGAGACTTGATCGCTTTATATGATGAACAGATTGAATTTAGGCTTTTATTCACACATAAACATTATCATTCACTTGTGGTAAATGGAAGCTCAAGCATGTTTGCTTGACGTGTGAGAACCAATGAGGTTCATTCTTATGTTAAGTAGCACGTTTGAGCTTCAGCAAGAACCAATGAGGTTCATTCTCGTGTTACGCACATAGACTGTATAAAACAATGGACGTAGTGTCTGTGACGTCACCCCGCAGGTTTCCGAAGAGCATTTTTGAAGCCCAAAGTGGGCGGAGCCGGCCGTCGCTATCTTGGCGGTGCATCACTCCCGGACAATAGAAAATGGGCAAAGAGGTGGGACGTGGGTGGAGCTGAGGTGCCTGGTTGCTGAAACCACGCCCGCCTAGCTCGACCATAGCGGCAATCCACCTGTCACTCAAGTGGCTACACCCTTAATTATGCAGAACGTCAAGGCTTAATATAATTTAAACGGATGAGTTATGAAAAAATTCACCCCCCTCACAGTTGTCATGAAGTGCAAAATTAACTATATAGACCAAAACCACTTTTTGTACCAGGCTGTAAACATAATTTTTTCATCTGTTAAGTTGAGCATTTTAACATGGGGGGTCTATGGGATTGACTCCCTTTTGGAGCCTGTCTCTAGCGGCCAGTCGATGAATTGCAGTTTAAGTCACTTCTGTGTTGGATTCAAGAGAGAGACCAGAAACGCAGCTTGGTAACGCAGCACGTTTGAGCTTCATTCCCATGTGTTATGCAGCACGTTTGAGCTTCCGCAAGAACCAATGAGGTTCATTCCCATGGTTATGCAGCATGTTTGAGCTGCGTAACACAGATGAATGAAAGTCTTGGAAAGACATGACGGTGAGTAATTAATGACAGAATTTTCATTTTTGGGTGAACTATACCTTTAAGAATTTTTTTGCAGTCTGGGTGGAAGCAAACCTGGGTCTTGTTATAGTACACCAGTTGTTGACCTCTGACATAGATTCTTCACTTGGTATTAAGTTTTTGCTGCAATTTGCTATGTATCCAAATATGTACTCGTAAACATGAAAATAATGTATCATATCAGGTCCTTTTGATGGAATGGCAGACTACAACCACCACAGTATAAAAGACAGACAGGACTCTTCCAGTTGATGCAATAGATTTACATGAAGCATCTTAAGGCTTTGCACTCTCAGCGCCATCTTAAAATGTTGTGACCTGTAACTGTTTTTGTCAGTGAACATGAATCTCTTGTGCTGTAGTACGTGTGGCCTCTGTAGCAATATGGCAAACAGTCTGAACTCTTCTGTTCCTTCACCGTCCCTGCAAGCACAAACTTTCCTATTGCTCATCCCTCTGCTAGCGCCATTTAACATCAGCGTCCAGGTTTCACCTTGTACTCATTTGTGCACTGCTGAGAATCTCCTACAAATGCTCCCATTTGGAATTGCACAGCAGTGGCATCTAGCCAATGATAGATATGCATAATATTTCATAGGGAGACCCAGCAAATAGAATACCCTGCTGTGCTAAAGAAAACAATGTGTTTCTAACCACCGAGATATAATCCATCACTGTGCCGTCAGAGAAGAGGAGGCGAGGGGGAAAAAAAACACCTACCTGTTTTTCACATCAGAGGAAAAAGAAAAATGACAGGGCCTCACTTCCAGAAATGTCTCTGTGCATTCATGCGTGGTCCAAGAGGTCTTCTCAGACCCTAATCAAAGGATTGCTCTGCCTTCAGTACTGAAACGCAAGCTCCTCTCATGTGAGAAGGACGACATTTTGTGGGATTAATTGCGTCCTAATCCAGGGGTAAAGGAAGCCACGCTTGGTCTTCATAATGTTTTACTGCTGTAAAGACTTTGCTTCATGCTCTTCTTGGTTTGAAGAGGCTTGGACGCAGTAAACCTGAACGTGGGAGTGATGTGAGTGTCAGAATGTAATACATTCTGTAAATTAGATCCTTCATTTCATTCCTTTTTTTACTGTCAGACAAAAAATGCACCAAAACATGCAAGAAATGACATCAGCTCTGTCATTCACTGCTCAGTGAGGTGCTTCGTTGTATGGCCCATCGGCTTTTCAGCCCCATATCTTTCCGAGTTGCCCTTGAGTGCCATTAAAAGCTCTGGCGTGGAGAGCAGCAGTACTGGGGGCCAGGGGAGTGGAGCACGGGCCTGCCAGCAGCTTTGGCCCATGGCCGAATCTCCGACAGAGGCCTGATGGATGTGGTTGAAAGACTGGGGCATGAGTGGGGGTTTGCTGGCCCTGCTGGGGGATAGACAGGTGTTTTGTGAGGACGAGGCCATGCCGTCGAATCCCTGGATCTACAGTGATGTGTGTGCCATCACTGGCTTTTGGCCCTGTCTCCCATCCCAAGCTTGCTCCCTGGAAGGAAACCATTCATTTTCTGGCCAGGGACAGCCAGAGGACCTCTCGTTCACACAGGCGCAGTCTGATACCTACATTATGCAAAGTGACTCTCGCACCACTTCGACCTAAGGGAACGGCAAATGACATCAAAGTCATTACTAATGATAACAAATCTATTAATGTTGAATGATAGCCTCATTAAATGGTTCAAATATAAGTCCAAGCTTATGTGTTAATGATATGTTAATGATTCTGCCAATTATTAGAGCTTAATGGCACCTGCGGAAATAACATTACCGACTGGAATCAAACTTCCAGTGTGGTTCTCTGGCACAGTGTGAGACCTCTGCCATGTGGTGAAAGCACTCAAGACCAAGCCCTAGAATGTCAGGGGACTCATTACCTGTTAACGTTGAAGGAGGAGATGTTATCACACTTACTGCATGTTCGCAGGAAATTGCTCGGATTATATTCTATGGGGAGCATTGCTTTGCTGTTCTGTACTGAAATCTCTTTCAACAGAACCAGTTTCTTCTTTTCTTTCTAATTGATTATTAAGCTTCCCAGTTTATTCCATGGAAATCTGTCGCAATGTCCAACTCCTGTTCGGAATTTTCTCTCTCTGAATTCTGTGATGAAGATCTAAAACAGATTACTTTTGAACTCACAAAAAAGTGCTGAAGGAATAGTTCACCCAAATATGAAAATTTGGTCATGACATTCCATGTGTTATATTCTTTCTTGGGGCTTCTGTTTCCCATACTACAAAACAAAGCACTACATAAATATCATAAAAGTAATCAATACAACTGGTGAGCTGTATTGTAAGTGTTCTGAAGTCATACATTACATGTGAGGAATGAATTAGTTAAACCCAAAATATACTTCGGCCATCTGCCTTCCGCGATAGTCCACGCACTGTCAGCATGACATAATTTTCGTCATCAGGAGGTTCCGCTGACTGTCCGCTTGCTGCCCAATGTTGCCCAACCTTGGTGTTGATGACATCTATACTAGTTGCATTACTGGTTCCAAAAATGCAAAATATTTTTTGTCTATTTTGGCAATATGAATCAGCCTTTCCTTTCCTTGTATGGTATGAGGCTGAGCAAATATATTTCATGTTGCATTAGAACCTTAATCCATGCAGATGTTAATCATCATCCATTTAGATCCTCTCAGACATATTCTCACCACTGCTGGGAACATCTCCTTGGTTCAGCTATTGTGACCCCTATAGAGTCTTTTGGGAAGGCTGGGGCAGGGGTCAGGCCTACAGAAGGTCACTGGAGGTGTACTGGTCTCTCTCTCACCCCGTCATCAGAACTCCACCTGTCAACTACACAACCATGGCAAAGCACACATAACATCAGCCTGTACATTCCAGACCTCCTCTCTCTGCGACCCTGCTGACCTTGTTGGAGATGGAACCTCTAAAAGCATGCGGCCGTGACGCATCAGAGAGTAGAGCGTATGGATGTATGGAGAGCATTCAGGGATAGGTAAGTACAATGGCAGACGAGACTCAATGCTCTGGGACTGCTCTGATTCTAGCGGGCTTAAAAAAAAAAGCAGATTTGACAGTGACGGTTTCAACAGTACGAAGGATATGGAAATCACAGGATCCCCAGAGATCACATTGAGACATATCAGAATGAGCTATTATTCTCAGTATTGGACGTTTTGCACCACCAGTCCCCAATGCAATGACACAAACCTCGAGGGTGCATCTACAAAACTAAACAGAGATTCAAACTGACAGGAAGTTTTGAAGTTTAGGAGGATGGAAATGACAAAGAACCTTCCATACTGATGGTGGAACGCCGGCTGCTTCCTCCATAAGGTGGTATGTGGAATCTCTCTAGACCGGTGCCAGCTGTGTGATCACACTGATGTCTTGGCAGAAGTGGCTTCCACATTTCTCTCTTCAACCCCCCTACCCAATCCCCACATAACCCCCTCTCGTCCAGAACCACAGAGAAATCACTCCAAATGTGCCATGACAATCTGACAGGACAAGCATTGCGGGTCTGTTCCATCTGCTTCCAATTTAATTTTGTGGAGGGGGAAGCTGTTAGATGAACAGGGAGCTTTAGTGGGTGTCAGGCCTGTTAGATGAAAGTTGGATGGGTTATTTTCAAATGGGCCGCCTCACCATCTCCACAAGTGTGTCGGCAGTTGCCCGAATCTTGGAACTCACCGCTATGATCATTCCATGATCAAAGACCTGCAGCCATGAAGCAGACAATGGCTGAGCTCATTTAGACCATTATATGAAAAGACTGCATCAGGCTGGATTGGTTGATGGTTCGGAGGTAGTGACGGTAAGTGGGGTAAGAGGTAACATCTTATTGTAGTTTACTCTTGTCAGGATGGGAAAAAGAGAACCATTACTAATTTAGGTCTGCAAAAAGCAATTTTCCTAATTATGTGATGAAGGAAGTCAAAGGTCTGGAGAATGTCAGACTGCTAGCAGTCAGAAAACCATTTAAAATGGTTCTGAGTTGGCAAGTGGTCTTCCTTTCCCAGCGAACTAAGTCACACTTTACTTTAATTAATCAAGGTGTTTTGAAGTTACAGTAATAGCTGCATTTAATGACATTTCAATGCTATTCACTAAAAGAATAATGCAAAGCAAATAACAGGTGCAAACATGGGCAAAAAAATTGCGATGAACACAATTTACACACACCACAACTACCCATCTTGCAAGCTGGTTTTGGCAGACTCTACTGTAATTTGGCATACCTTCCTGGGACTCTTCACCATCATATGATCATTATTTGATGAATTACAGTTGCCAGTGCCACAATCAACAATAAGCCTATTTGACATGTATGTGCTGTAAGAAATGACAATGACTTTAAGGGTGTTTTCACACTTGGCATGTTTGGTTTGATTAAAACGAACCCTGGTGTGATTGCTCTGTTAGTGCGGTTCATTTGAATAAGTGTGAACGCTGCCATCCGAACCCTGGTGCACACCAAACAAGTGGACCGAGACTGCTGAAAAGATGGGTCTCGGTTCGCTTCCAAACAAACTCTGGTGCGGTTCGAATGATATATGAACGCAATATGGAACAAAGACATGAAAACGAACCAAAAATGGGACATGATGTCACAAGATGCGATCCTAAAAAAGCTTAAGCATACATGTTTTTTCTCGTCATAGTCACGATGTTGCCCATTACAGTTTGATACAGGCGTCAGAACCACGTCTCCTCACAGCAGATCTTCATTTGTGTGTGTGACAGAGGGATTCCTGCCGCTGTTTTGGCTCCTTTACAGATTTTATAAGCTTTTCATGAGTTCTCGGCTGGTCAAAACACCATCATATGTAGGCTACGCACATACAACGAGTGCATTTAGCCCAGAACGCAGTATTGTTTTGGATGTTGGTATGTTTGGATGTTTGGATGTTTGGTATGTTCTGTCGTGAAATATACATACTAAAACCCGACCAATCAGGTTGTGAACTTATCCCTATGCCTTTAGGTTTTGTATCTTTAGGTTTAGTGTTGAAATGCCAATGTGAATACTAAGCAGACCAGGACTAAATGTTTTTTTTTTTTTTTGGTCCAGACCAAACGAACCAAGCGAGCCGCGAACTGCAAGTGTGAACACACCCTAAATGTGCATGGAATAGCACTATATCAGTGCAGATACCCAGCAAGCAATAGCCGTCATTTCACCGTCTCGGTTAACTATAGACCCGATATAGTCCGGCTATGAGTAACCCGCTTCTAGCCAAAATAACCTTAAATTTGGTTGCATGTCGTTTTTGCCAAAATAACTTGTGAGATGTATGATATTCCATCATGTAAGCAAAGTCAACAGTGATTAAAAGGTGTTTGGTTTAATTTATTTTTCATGTTTATGTTCTAGATGACTAGTCTATTCTTGGGTTATGGTTAGACATCTATTAAATTTTCACTGACAGACCAAATTTTGCCTTGTTTTAGCCTAGAAGTCAGGGCTGTGTTTGGTAGGCTATTAGATGTCTTTTAAACGCAAAATTGATTGTTGGGTAGTGTCTTCACTGTCAGAAAAAAAAAAAAAATTACCTTTATGAGTACAACAACTTGTTGCTGGGGCAGTTACCTCAACAGTACATTCGCTGTTCCGTTTAAAAATCAATCTGAAGCGTATTTGTACCTTATTGATTTCTAAATGGCACATATTTGTACCTTAAGGTGTACTACTAAAGCTTCTAGAAAAACATCATTTTATGAGCTGAAGTTGTCACACAACTGTTCATTTGCCACCTGATGTTTATCTCCTATCTGCTCAGTGAGCATCCCATTCAATTGCTTCAACCTCTTTTAGAGGAGCAGGAATGTATCTACCAATACAGATGGTATGAGTGGGGGTGGGGGAAGTCTCAGAGAACCTTGCGCCAGTCTCTCGCACCATCCATCACCCTCTCCTTGTTTTTCTTCTGCTTTTCTTCCAGCTTTCCGTCTGTCTCAGTCCAGCTTTATACGCTTTTCTCCAGGCGTGATTGGTGAAGGAAGCGTTTGAGATACCTCCGGAAGAAATTAGTCCATGTCAGTTTTCATTTATGAGCTGTGGAACTGGCAGATGCCACAGAGAAGAAAGAGTTTGTTGAATTCTCCGGCTCTTACTCTAGCTTCCTCCTGCAGTCCTCAAGCACGTCCATTTTCATCAAGGGTTATCAGGTCAATAAAATCCCTGACCTTGCCCAATCATAAAACAGTCACAGCAGCAGAGCGGCGACTGGTCAAGTTCATAACTCGATTTGTGACATATTGAGTGAGAACAATAAAAATCAAGATATATAATATATTGGATAATAAATCAAATGTTGGGATATAATTCTAGAAAAACCAAATGTAAAAGAGTTTTTAATGGCCATAGTTTTTAGATTTCAATTATCAACTGCTTATTTTTGTCTTCGAGATAATTTACACATTTTCCATGACGACTACTAACGTTTTGTGGAAAGCAATACACTTTGGTGCTTTTCTGTGAAACTGCACTAAGCGCTCATTCTTGGCAGTGGCCATATGGTTGTAATGTAAGCCTGAGTAAGTGGGGACTTAGCTAGTCCAAGTCTCAGCTACTCGAATGACTAGTTCAACTTATTCAATTTGTGGAGGTCAAAAGTTGATAGCACTGTTTCTCCTTTCTAATGGGAGAGTTCTTCTTTTAGCTTTGAATAGGCTTAACTTCATATCGCTGGCTCATTAAACAGATCCTAGCTAATCAAATAAGCCACCACTTAGCAGAAACACAAAAGCAGAGAATTTGGCGACGACATAGCTTGGCATTAGAGAGCTCAATTTGACGCTTTAATGACAAAATTTTATGAGCAGACATCCCGAGTGCCAAAGGATGTCTATAATTAGACCTACTCACATTTTCTAATTACTCTTACAGGTCTCAAAGTCATCACAACAAATATGTGAACATGCTACATCAGTGCCACTATAAAGGGTTTGCTACATTCATCCTTTTGGTGCCGGTTTAAAGACGTCTAAACGGATATTTTTAATTACAAATTACTAGTGCAACAAATACATGATTTTCGATAACTGGACTTGTTTTAATGTATTTTTGAAGTATATTTCCCATCATTTAATAGTGTCCTAAAAATGACCTTGTTGATGAAGTGCATGTCAAGATAATGCTTTGGGAAGCAGGTGATGGTGATGGTTCATGCCCAGCATCTCAGCATCCATATGCCCTTCTGGAAGTCGGGCTGTCCAGGCAGATGGTATGGACCAGGAATTCGTTTCTGGTGTTTAATTATGCTCATAATCAGGGGAAATAAAGCTCAATTAAAACAAAAGAGAAATTAATGAAACGAGAGAGCCATAAGCATTGCACAGTTGTCTGGGCAGTCTTGAAATTTTACAGCACAGCATGCTGTTCCAGTGCTGGTGTAAATTCACATTCTGTGCAGAGATGAGCTCCAAACGTTGTTACATTTTACTGTGGGAAGCCTAATGCACAGATCTTATGTTTCTTAAGTTGTTCAACTGGTTTTACATTCTTTTAAGACATATTCAACTGTGTATTCATTAACACCCATCTCATATGCACTTAAGTCCATGGGAAATGCACTTAAGTTTATGGGAAAGCCAAGTAAATGTAACCAAAGTGATATGAGCTGCGTAGTTGCAAATGGTCTACTTCTAAACTACCCAGTGGATCATGCATTTATTGGTGCTTTTTGGGGGATCTTTTAGCGTTTTTAGATTCTATGCCAGATCATACACTGTCAAACCCAACGAATTATGCTAACTCATTTCAATTTAGGAAACCGATTGCCTCAATTAATTTAAGTTTAGAAACCAAGAGTTATGAGTACTGTGAACTCATTTCATTTTAGTTGACTAAAAGAATATTTCCTGATATACAATTAAACTTAAATATGTTGTGTTGCTGAAACTTCACTAATTATTAAAACCACTCAGTTTAAAAAAAAAATTACTCTACTCTCTTATATTTACCTGCTAGCTAGCTAGCTATAGCACACATGTGCTAGTATAACAAGAGACTATAGCTGTGTCTGAAATCGTGTACTATGTGAGTAGGTACATTCAAATTAGAACATACTTTGCAAACGTTAAAAAAGTATGTTTTATATAGTATGAATACAGGTAGTATGAACGGAGTCCGGACGTACTACATCCGCCATGTTGCCGTTATCATGTGACCTTCTAACGTCACCTCATTCATAAATCCTCTCCCGTGGCCTCATGGGATACTAAAGTGTCCATCGTATGCGCACTTCAGAATCTCTCCAGAAGTAGTAGGTCATCCGGGAACTTTTCGCCTACTGTTTTTCGAATACTATGAATTCAGACATACTACTCTGTTCGTGTACTGTATTTCGCATACTTTATAGTAGGGAAGTATTCAATTTCTGACGCAGCTTATTACTACATTAGCAAGAGCAATTACTACTTTTAAGCAGTGTAGAGATAGTCTTGCTTTGGCCAATCCTCAACTTGGAAACCCTTTTAAATCCCATCATAACAACATTAAACCTTAACAGATCTCCCCCCCCCCCCCCCCCCATTAATATTGTAAAACACATAACAACATTTACTCTTCTTACAGAATCGGAAGCAAAGCACGCTGGGAACTAGTAATCTGCTGTAACTGATTCAGTTTGAGTTCTGCTTAATGTAATCAGTTGAGTTTATGTAACATTTTTCTATTAAGTGCAATGAACTTTCAGTAATATATGAGTGAAATAAATTAATTTCATTTATTATATTTGACTGTTAGGTTTTACAGTCTTTAAGACAACAATGTAGAACTTTAAGTTAGCTAATTGGTAGATGCAGGCACATTTAGACTACAATTAACTTGAATCAAACAGAAATGTCCGATATCAGCATACTGGATTTAGAACCACATCTGAAAGAGGTCCAAAACAGTGTGATGTATTAAGATCTGAGCCTGATATCTGTGGCAGGCAGTGTAAATATTAGCATTTTTTTCTTGAAACGAATTTAGTGTTGAATTAATACTGTTGCTGTCCGTGCATATTTGGAAACACAAATGTTACCTTCATTATGACCTCTGGCAGTGGTGTTGTTGGTCTTATGCAGTTACACTACATGTTTTGATTTGGATTTTAGCCAGCCTTACATGTTTCAACAGACTTTGTAAGTTATCCCAGTGATGTATGATACATGCTCTAATGGAGTGCTTGCAGAATGAGATCATGCATGAATAATTCTAGGGAAAAAGGGAGGGAAGACAGTGAATAGTTGTTAAAGGTAAAGTGTCTAATTTGTGTGCCATTAGCAGCTCTAAGCAGAATTGCAACAACTTTCTTTGTCACATCAAGACAACATTAGTAAATAAATGGGCCATTGACAAATAAAGCTTCAAAAAAGGTGTTTTTTAAAAATCTTTTCAAAACTGGTGTAATGCATATTTTTGTGCCATTAACAATGTGTTTAAACACGTTTCAGTTATAACATAAGTGTTTAAAAATTGTATTTTTTTTTTTTTTTTGGACTGTTTTTATGTCAGGCGGTACAACCAAATTGCTGGACAAAAGTTTTCCAATTATCTCAACAGTTTTAAAACTACTTATATTTATACAATTTGTTTATAGGATGAGTTTCAAACCTAAAATGATTCCATAGTATTTAGTTTTCAATTTTTTATTATTAAAGGTGCAGTATGTAAAATTGACAGCTAGTGGTTGAAATGGGTACTGCAGTCCAAATTCAAAAGTATCGCACAGACCAAAACAAAAACAGACATTCCGACACGGAACGCACATTTCAAAGTAAAATAACTTGCTGCAGCATTGTTTTTCTGAGAAACAAGTATATGAACTCAGCATGTTTCCTAAATATCTGCAAACATATTATGGTATATTTATGCCTTAGTACAGTAAAAAACTTACATACAGCACCATTAAGATGCCATTTTAAATAGTTTTCTTAGTCTGTTCATTTGTTCGGACAGTTGCACCACCTGACATTTTGAGGGTTTAAGATAACAAAACATAAAATAACATGTAGCTACTATTTAAATGAATTCAAACTAAATAGGTTTTATAGATCATAGATTTATATATCATGAATTTATCAAATTATTTTAAAAGGAAATAATACACTTGGACACAAAAATATGCACTTCATGTCATTGACACATATATAAAATGATATTAAATCACACAATAAGTGTTTGCAGAAAAGATCCAAAAATTAAACATGCCATCCAAGCACCTAAATCTAGGAGCTGTTCTGTTCATTGCCGCTTGACTTTTGGATGCCTGGCACGGGTTCAGCTGCGCTCTACCAAGCTGTGTTTGTCATACGGTAGGGCCGTGCCCACCATCTGAGCCAGAGAGACTGTCAGAGGGTTGGGAGCGCTTGGGCACTGGCACACAGATGCCACCACACCGACTGTTACCTTGTCAGTTATAAATAGACCATGAGCCATGCTGTGCCAACCCTCAGCTATCTGAGCAGCGGACTCAAGAAACAAGAGAAGAAATCAGATTGAGGAGAAGTTTTATTGCTTAATGCAAATCACAAGAAAAACCTTTTGACTTCAAACCAGAGCGGAATAAATCTAATCAGATGGTTTCAAGTATATTCCGGCATTTTAAGAGTGAGGGAAAGAAAAGAACATACTCGATTATAAAAGTAAATTCCATATGCTTGGCAGGCCATTTTTTAATTACATTAGCATAATTCCACCTTTACTAGGCTAATGCAATTTTCACAGTGAACATTTAAAAGGCTTACAGATAACCACAGATCATTAAACAGCTGAAGTGATGAAGCCGCACATGGACTTTTATTGTGCGGCTGTACTGGCTGTGATAAACTGAACAAAGAATTAAAGGAATAGTTCACCCAAGAAATGAAATTCTGTCATTATTTACTCACCCTCATGCCAACTGCTAGGCAGATATTTTTTCCATGGAACACAAAAGGAGAATTTTCGAATGAATTTCATACAGCAACAGTTATTCGTCAAGACTCATTACATTTGGTCACATGGCTTGTCAGGACTCAGGACTAAGGGCTGGTTTCACACAGAATGCAATTTTGCTGTTAAAAACGTGAGACGCAGGCCAGTAGAGCGTTGGGGGGGGGGGGGGGGGGGTGGGTGTCAAGCGCAAGATCTAGAGACGCGTTTTTTAAAAACTGAACTTATTTTAACTTGAGCGCTGCGTTTTTAGAATGCCGTGTCATGCGCGAGACGCTGCAAAAGACGCAAGCCACTAGTGCAACGGTTAAAGACATCCGTCTAACGAATGTTTACATTGAAAAATAATGGAAAAGTAGCGCAGTGGAATGAAAAAAATGCATTCTGTGTGAACGGCCCCTATCGGTGTTTGGCTAACGCCTGTTGACGCATCAGTGCATCATTTTTAAATCTGACACTGGAATGACTAAAATTTGAGAGTTTCAACAGACAGGAAGATAAGGGAACAGCAATCTACTTATCTGACCCTTACACAAAGCCACCATATGTCTTCAGAAAAAAAAACATTAGAGCATAAGTCAACTTTTATGGTACTCTTATATGATGTTTTTTGCTGTTGTCTTTGGAGCTTTGTCATTGTTGATCATTTGTTTATCAAAGTTGTCTTTGTTTTTTTGTATTTTGGTTGATCTCTTGCATTAAGAACTAGGCCTATAATACCACATCAAAATGTAGCAATTATGTGATTAGCTCTTGTCATTTACTTCTAGACATTGTTGAGTTTTAGCCCCGGGAGAACGCGTGGGTTGAACACTGTGGACATGCGCTCACTAACGTCAAGTTAAGTATGCAGTGATGAATGATTCAATGATATTGTCTCAGACAACAGACTGCTAATCGTTCAGATGTTCTCCATGGCTACCAATTTCAAACATTTAAACAAAGCAACTGCAATAGAAGTATTTTCTTTTCACAATCCTTTGCTTCTGATCTCAGTCACCTTGTCCATAACAAACACTGTAAATGCAGTACGTCAACCCTCCGAAATCCCGCAGTCTTGGCTCGTCTTTACATACTGTCTGTTTTACTAAATAAAGCTTACAGCTGTAGTCCCGCTCCTCCCTCAGCGGTATAAAAGTGGGTTTACATTATGGCTTTCGGCCCCTCTGATGTGCCTCGGAGGACTCGCTTGCACCGCACTAAAACTCTGCACACACTGTCAGGCCTATCCACTGCTCCGTCTAAATAATTCATTCATGCATCACTGCTCCTCAGACACTGTTTTTCAAATGCTGTAATGAGAAAAGCTGTAAAAGGGTTGATGGTGAAAAAAGGCGGATCAAGAAGCTGAAAGACAAGCTGGCCCATGCAGTCTTTCCCATAGACTTAAGTGCTAAAAAAACAAGCGACTTCAAAAGGCTGACCTGCATTCCTCTGCGCAATTAGATATTTCTAATGTTACTTGTAAGGTGCGATGTTCAGTCGACCTTGCTGCGGTGAACAAAAGACAAAGCAAAGGGGGGCAAGAACGCTCTCCTTGATTGTCGATGTTTTAGAGGTGAAAACATGAGGCTGTGCAGGGATAAATTATTTGGATGGAAGGAGCTGGCATGAGTTCAGAGGGCTTTTTTAAAGTAAACCAGATTGATTCTGGAGAACAGCGATTGGTTTATTTTCCTAGTCCCCGTGGTCTTTACACTAGGCCCACTTGCAATTGTCCTTGTGTTTCAGCTAATTCTCTATTTCCAGGGAGGAGATTGGGAAAGAATTTCTTAACTGACAAAAATCGACAAGACAAAAAACTATGCTTCCTTTTTGATAAGGATTCATCTCATTCCTGAACTGTTGAATTTTGCAGTTCAGGAATATAAATGCAACAATGAACAAACTTTGCAAGACGACAGTATTTTTTTCAGGTTGAAAAAAAGTACAAAACCTAAATATCCTTAAAAATAATATACATTTATCTGACTAACAAAATAGTATATGATTAAAGGGTTAGTTCACCCAAAATGAAAATTCTTTTATCATTTACTCACCATCATGTCGTTCCAAACCCGCAAGACTTTTGTTCATCTTCGGAACACAGATGAAGATCTTTCTGATTAAATCTGCGAGCTTTCTGTCCCTCCATTGACAGCTACGCAACTGACACTGATGCTTCAAAAAGTTCATAAAGAGATCGTAAAACGAATGAATTGAGCGGTTTAGTTCAAAATTTTCTAAAGAGACACGATCACTTTATATGATGAACAGATTGAATTTAGGCTTTTATTCACAAATAAACATTCATCAACTAAACCGAAGCTCAAGCATGTTCGCTTGACGTGCGAGAATTAATGAGGTTCATTCTTGTGTGTTACGCAGAACGTTCGAGCTTCCGCAAGAACCAATGAGGTTCATTCTTGTGTGTTACGCAGCACATTTGAGCTTCCACAAGAAACAATGAGGTTCATTGTCTTGTTACGTAGTACATTTGAGCTTCCGCAAGAACCAATGAGGTTCATTCTCGTGTTACGCAGCATGTTTGAGCTTCCTCAAGAACCAATGAGGTTCATTCTTGTGTGTTACGCAGCACGTTTGAGCTTCTGTAAGAACCAATGAGGTTCATTCTTGTGTGTTACGCAGCACATTTGAGCTTCCGCAAGAACCAATGAGGTTCATTCTTGTGTGTTACGCAGCACATTTGAGCTTCCGCAAGAACCAATGAGGTTCATTCTTGTGTGTTACGCAGCACGTTTGAGCTTCCGCAAGAACCAGTGAGGTTAATTTTCATGTTACGCAGCACGTTTGAGCTTCCACAAGAACCAATGAAGTTCAGTGTCTTGTTACGTAGCACGTTTGAGCTTCCACAAGAACCAATGAGGTTTATTCTCGTGTTACGCAGCATGTTTGAGCTTCCTCAAGAACCAATGAGGTTCATTCTTGTGTGTTACGCAGCACGTTTGAGCTTCTGTAAGAACCAATGAGGTTCATTCTTGTGTTTTACGCAGCACGTTTGAGCTTCCGCAAGAACCAATGAGGTTCATTCTCTTGTTACGCAGCACATTTGAGCTTCCGCAAGAACCAATGAGGTTCATTCTTGTGTGTTACGCAGCACATTTGAGCTTCCTCAAGAACCAATGAGGTTCATTCTCGTGTTACATAGCACGTTTCAGCTTCCGTAAGAACCAATGAGGTTCATTGTCTTGTTACGTAGCACGTTTGAGCTTCCGCAAGAACCAATGAGGTTCATTCTCGTGTTACACAGCACGTTTGAGCTTCCTCAAGAACCAATGAGGTTCATTCTTGTGTGTTACGCAGCACGTTTGAGCTTCTGTAAGAACCAATGAGGTTCATTCTTGTGTGTTACGCAGCACATTTGAGCTTCCGCAAGAACCAATGAGGTTCATTCTTGTGTGTTACGCAGCACATTTGAGCTTCCGCAAGAACCAATGAGGTTCATTCTTGTGTGTTACGCAGCACGTTTGAGCTTCCGCAAGAACCAGTGAGGTTAATTTTCATGTTACGCAGCACGTTTGAGCTTCCACAAGAACCAATGAAGTTCAGTGTCTTGTTACGTAGCACGTTTGAGCTTCCACAAGAACCAATGAGGTTTATTCTCGTGTTACGCAGCATGTTTGAGCTTCCTCAAGAACCAATGAGGTTCATTCTCGTGTTACGCAGCACGTTTGAGCTTCTGCAAGAACCAATGAGGTTCATTCTCGTGTTACGCAGCACGTTTGAGCTTCAGCAAGAACCAGTGAGGTTCATTCTCGTGTTACGCAGCACGTTTGAGCTTCTGTAAGAACCAATGAGGTTCATTCTTGTGTTTTATGCAGCACGTTTGAGCTTCCACAAGAACCAATGAAGTTCAGTGTCTTGTTACGTAGCACGTTTGAGCTTCCGCAAGAACCAATGAGGTTTATTCTCGTGTTACGCAGCATGTTTGAGCTTCCTCAAGAACCAATGAGGTTCATTCTTGTGTGTTACGCAGCACGTTTGAGCTTCTGTAAGAACCAATGAGGTTCATTCTTGTGTTTTACGCAGCACGTTTGAGCTTCCGCAAGAACCAATGAGGTTCATTCTCTTGTTACGCAGCACATTTGAGCTTCCGCAAGAACCAATGAGGTTCATTCTTGTGTGTTACGCAGCACGTTTGAGCTTCCTCAAGAACCAATGAGGTTCATTCTCGTGTTACATAGCACGTTTCAGCTTCCGTAAGAACCAATGAGGTTCATTCTCGTGTTAAGCAGCACGTTTGAACTTCCGCAAGAACCAATGAGGTTCATTCTTGTGTGTTATGCAGCACTTTTGAGCTTCTGTAAGAACCAATGAGGTTCATTCTGGTGTTAAGCAGTACGTTTGAGCTTCCGCAAGAACCAGTGAGGTTAATTCTCGTGTTACACAGCACGTTTGAGCTTCAGCAAGAACCAATGAGGTTCATTCTCGTGTTATGCAGCACGTTTGAGCTTCCACAAGAACCACTGAGGTTCATTGTCGTGTTATGTAGCAAGTTTGAGCTTCTGCAAGAACCAATGAGGTTCATTCTCGTGTTACGCAGCACGTTTGAGCTTCAGCAAGAACCAGTGAGGTTCATTCTCGTGTTACGTAGCACGTTTGAGCTTCTGCAAGAACCAATGAGGTTCATTCTCATGTTACGCAGCACGTTTGAGCTTCCGCAAGTACTAAACCGCTCAATTCAAATGGATTAGTTTTACGATCTCTTTATGAACTTTTTGAAGCATCAAAGAATCAGTTGCGCAGCTGTCAATGGAGATACAGAAATCTCTCAGATTTCATCAAAAAGATCTTCATTTGTGTTCCGAAGATGAACGAAAGTTTTATGGGTTTGGAACTACATGAGGGTGAGTAAATGATGACAGAATTTTCATTTTTGGGTGAACTATCCCTTTTTTTTTTATGTTTTGGAAATAACATTTATTTTTTCCTATCACACTCAGGTTTTTATTTCTTCTTTTAAATGTACACTATGTAACTTTTGTTAACAAAATTTAAAGTCAATTCATCATCAAACCTTCTTCCAAAACATGTTTTTATCGTACCCTTATTCCCTATGGTAAGCCAGTTATAAATGCTTATATTTTAGACCTGTCAGGATGGTTTTCACTGGAAATTGAGGGTCAAAACTTACATAGTGTACCTTTAAGCATAAATTGTGATTTGTTAGATTTATGCTTTAAATATAAAAAAGAGTGTTCACTGGATTAAAAAACAGCAACTTAATTTAAAATGTTATTATCCTATGCAATTTTGCTTCTCAAGTAAATGTACCTTGTTGACAAGCACAGTTTGTGTTTGACATGAGGGATAGTAAAAAAAAAAAAAAAAACATTATGCTTTAGTTTGTCAGAACCATGAACCATGATTTGCTTCTTGCTAATCAGTGGCAGGCGGCAGGGAGGGATATTAGAGATTGGAGATTGGGAAAGAATTTCTTAACTGACAAAAATCAACAAGACAAAAAACTATGCTTCCTTTTTGATAAGGATTCATCTCATTCCTGAACTGTTGAATTTTGCAGTTCAGGAATATAAATGCAACAATGAACAAACTTTGCAAGACGACAGTATTTTTTTCAGGTTGAAAAAAAGTACAAAACCTAAATATCCTTAAAAATAATATACATTTATCTGACTAACAAAATAGTATATGATTAAAGGGTTAGTTCACCCAAAATGAAAATTCTTTTATCATTTACTCACCATCATGTCGTTCCAAACCCGCAAGACTTTTGTTCATCTTCGGAACACAGATGAAGATCTTTCTGATTAAATCTGCGAGCTTTCTGTCCCTCCATTGACAGCTACGCAACTGACACTGATGCTTCAAAAAGTTCATAAAGAGATCGTAAAACGAATGAATTGAGCGGTTTAGTCCAAAATTTTCTAAAGAGACATGATCACTTTATATGATGAACAGATTGAATTTAGGCTTTTATTCACAAATAAACATTCATCAACTAAACCGAAGCTCAAGCATGTTCGCTTGACGTGCGAGAATTAATGAGGTTCATTCTTGTGTGTTACGCAGAACGTTTGAGCTTCCGCAAGAACCAAAACTTACATAGTGTACCTTTAAGCATAAATTGTGATTTGTTAGATTTATGCTTTAAATATAAAAAAGAGTGTTCACTGGATTAAAAAAAAGCAACTTAATTTAAAATGTTATTATCCTATGCAATTTTGCTCAAATTTCTCAAGTAAATGTACCTTGTTGACAAGCACAGTTTGTGTTTGACATGAGGGATAGTAAAAAAAAAAAAAAAAACATTATGCTTTAGTTTGTCAGAACCATGAACCATGATTTGCTTCTTGCTAATCAGTGGCAGGCGGCAGGGAGGGATATTAGAGGGAGGGACCTTCTCATTATCGAGAGCATTTGATTGGACAAAAACTTATGTAGTGTGGGATGAGTCATAAATATTTTGTTTTGTGATTTCTGAAAAAAAAAAAAAAAAAATATATATATACAGTGGGGAGAACAAGTATTTGATACACTGCCGATTTTGCAGGTTTTCCTACTTACAAAGCATGTAGAGGTCTGTAATTTTTATCATAGATACTCTTCAACTGTGAGAGACGGAATCTAAATCACACTGTATGATTTTTAAGTAATTAATTAGCATTTTATTGCATGACATAAGTATTTGATCACCTACCAACCAGTAAGAATTCCGGCTCTCACAGACCTGTTAGTTTTTCTTTAAGAAGCCCTCCTGTTCTCCACTCATTACCTGTATTAACTGCACCTGTTTGAACTCGTTACCTGTATAAAAGACACCTGTCCACACACTCAATCAAACAGACTCCAACCTCTCCACAATGGCCAAGACCAGAGAGCTGTGTAAGGACATCAGGGATAAAATTGTAGACCTGCACAAGGCTGGGATGGGCTACAGGACAATAGGCAAGCAGCTTGGTGAGAAGGCAACAACTGTTGGCGCAATTATTAGAAAATGGAAGAAGTTCAAGATAACAGTCAATCTGGGGCACCATGCAAGATCTCACCTCGTGGGGCATCAGTGATCATGAGGAAGGTGAGGGATCAGCCCAGAACTACACGGCAGGACCTGGTCAATGACCTGAAGAGAGCTGGGACCACAGTCTCAAAGAAAACCATTAGTAACACACTACGCCGTCATGGATTAAAATCCTGCAGCGCACGCAAGGTCCCCCTGCTCAAGCCAGCGCATGTCCAGGCCCGTCTGAAGTTTGCCAGTGACCATCTGGATGATCCAGAGGAGGAATGGGAGAAGGTCATGTGGTCTGATGAGACAAAAATAGAGCTTTTTGGTCTAAACTCCACTCGCCGTGTTTGGAGGAAGAAGAAGGATGAGTACAACCCCCAGAACACCATCCCAACCGTGAAGCATGAAGGTGGAAACATCATTCTTTAGGGATGCTTTTCTGCAAAGGGGACAGGACGACTCCACCGTATTGAGGGGAGGATGGATGGGGCCATGTATCACGAGATCTTGGCTAACAACCTCCTTCCCTCAGTAAGAGCATTGAAGATGGGTCGTGGCTGGGTCTTCCAGCATGACAACGACCCGAAACACACAGCCAGGGCAACTAAGGAGTGGCTCCGTAAGAAGCATCTCAAGGTCCTGGAGTGGCCTAGCCAGTCTCCAGACCTGAACCCAATAGAAAATCTTTGGAGGAAGCTGAAAGTCCGTATTGCCCAGCGACAGCCCCAAAACCTGAAGGATCTGGAGAAGGTCTGTATGGAGGAGTGGGCCAAAATCCCTGCTGCAGTGTGTGCAAACCTGGTCAAGAACTACAGGAAACGTATGATCTTTGTAATTGCAAACAAAGGTTTCTGTACCAAATATTAAGTTCTGCTTTTCTGATGTATCAAATACTTATGTCATGCAATAAAATGCAAATTAATTACTTAAAAATCATACCATGTGATTTTCTGGATTTTTGTTTTAGATTCCGCCACTCACAGTTGAAGAGTACCTATGATAAAAATTACAGACTTCTACATGCTTTGTAAGTGGGCAAACCTGCAAAATCGGCAGTGTATCAAATACTTGTTCTCCCCACTGTATATAGATGACCTCAAAGCTAAAAGAAACGGAATGAAAGTTACAAAACGTTTTTCAGAGATGTTTAAATATTTTACTGGAAAACAAGACAAATGCTGATTAAGAAAATGATTTTTACAGTGAAATCATTGGGTTCAAATTATAGTGTCTTATAAAAGAAAAGAATGTTCAAAACGATGAAGGGTGTGAGTATTTCTATGCTTTGAAATGAAGCCAAGGGGAACGGCACTAGAATGTCACAAAACTTTAAAGATCGACTATCTTTGGTTTCCTTTGTTCATCTCTGCTTAGCAAACGCCTGGACATGAAACTTAATGAGCCATAGGAGCAGGTCTGTCACATAGAGAGCCAAACCTTTGATGACAATTGCTGTAGACATGATGTAATAAGCGTATTAGAAGGACAGTTTTTATATAATAGATGGTATAAGGCTTTCAACTGCGAAACACTTGGCGTTGCATGAAAGGACCCCAGCAATTAACACATTTGTTGAACTTCCCATGCTGATGCAATGTAACAGCATACGGGCTTTAGAATATTGTGTTGCCAATGACCCCGCTAGATTTCCACGGTGTCTACTTTAATGTGTGTAATTGACTCTTATTAAAATTTCATTACTGGCACATAAGCTCTGCAAATGGCAGTTTGGACACATAATGGCATAATAATAACTTTTTTTTAAGTTTGCGTTCTCTCACTTGCACACTGTGCTCTTCCTCGTTTACCCAATGACATTCTTCAGAGGGGGATGTTGGAAAGCATTTATTGCCACTGACTGTTAGATTGTAATCTATGTCAGATGTCTGGACTGCTTTTGTGTTGTAAGTAATATGTGTGATCATCAGCGTGCCAGAAGGTTCCAATCTGTACTGTGCCTCATGGGAAGAGGCTGGAGTAGTCGAACCCTCACATCTCCAGCCTCAGTCTGGGGTAACAGCGCCTTTAAAGAGCTCTCCAACTGTCCTTAAGCTAACGGCCTTTAGATTGGTTCAAGCTCTGCGCCCAGGCAATTGCATCATTACAGACTGCGTTTGGTTTGGCTGAGGGAGAATGCATGTTAAGATTGAGCTGGGCATGTGCAGGAATCTCTCTGTACTATGCTAAACTATTCTACTCCACTTGCACACTTTACTTTTATTGGATTTTACTCTTTATTGGATTGACTTTTTATGTTTTGTCTTATGCTGCATTTTTTTAAAATCAAAAACAGTAAAAACAGTAATATTGTGAGATATTTTTACAATTTAAAAGAACATAATTTGAAAATTGCGATGGCAAAGCTGAATTTTCAGCATTGTCACTCCAGTCTTCAGTCACATGATCCTTCAGAAATCATTCTAATATACTGATTTGGTGATCAGTTATTAATAACGGTTCTTCTTATCATCAATGTTAAACTAAAAAAAAAACTACCATCATGCTACCATGATGTTTTCAGGATCCTTTAATATAGAAGGGTCAAAAGAACAGCATTTATGTGATAAGAAAGACCGATTTTTTTTACAGTGTAAAAGTCTTTGCCACTTTTGATTAATGCAATGCATCCTTGCTGAATAAAAATAGGCTATTTTTCTTATTTATTTTATAAGAAATATTTATTTTTATTTTTATTGCTTAAATAAATAAATAGAAATATGAAATATTGATTTGAGTTTATTAAAAATAATAAACACTAAAATATTTTAAAAAAGCAATATTTTACTATGAGATAAGAAAGACCGTACATAGATTACATACATTTATACACATTTAAATAAATAAATAAATAAATATTGATTTGAGTTTATTAAAAATGATAAACACTAAAATTATAAAAAAACAATATAAAGTTATTTTATTACGTGATAAGAAAGACCATACATACATTTATATAAATTTAAATAAATAAATAAAAATATTAAATATTGATTTGTTTATTAAAAATGATAAACACTAAAATTATAAAAAAACAATATAAAGTTATTTTAATACGTGATAAGAAAGACCATACATACATTTATATAAATTTAAATAAATAAATAAAAATATTAAATATTGATTTGTTTATTAAAATGATAAACACTAAAATTATAAAAAAACAATATAAAGTTATTTTATTACATGATAAGAAAGACCATACATACATTTATATACATTTAAATAAATAAATAAATAAATAAATAAATAAAAATATGAAATATTTATTTGAGTTTATTAAAATTAATAAACACTAAAATTATAAAAAAAACAATATAAAGTTCTTTTATTATGTGATAAGAAAGACCATACATACATGTATATACATTTATGTTAAATAAAAATAAAATAAAAAATAGTTTATTATAAAATGATAAACACTATAATAATAATAATAATAATAATAATAATAATAATAATAAAAACAATATAAAGTTCTTTTATTATGTGATAAGAAAGACCATGGAGTGATGTGAGAGGCATTAGCGCAGCTGTGTAGGACATCAGTTTGCCTGGAGTGGTCAGTGTATATGTCAGTATAGTATATGTCATTATACAGAGAGTCTTAATAAATCAATGGTACTGAATGACTGAATTTCCATGTGCCACAGTATTTACATGGTACTCCAATTGGTTCATGTTTAAAACATAGTATTACCATAGTACATGTCCAGAAAAACACGTTTTTGTGTGTCTGCTATAGTCTTTATTTTGCACTTTACTCCAACTCACCGAAGAAAGGCCTTTACACGTCCATAAATATGTCTTATTTAAATGCAGCTTGGTACAGTATGACATAGAGCCAGAGACATTTTGGATGGTTGAAATTAGCATCTCTGCGCTATAACACACAGAGCTAATCCCTCTGGGAGTGTGGGCGTCAAGAGACACAGACAAGAGCGAACATACAGCAACAGAGAGGATTACACATGTTAACGCTTATTATGTGCTGTTTTTGGCCGTTTTTAGCATATGAACAAAGAGATGAGAAAGCTGGTTGTGAGGTCATTTCAATCATATTAGGGTTTGCAATACAGTCTTTTCTTTAATCTTCCAAAGAGTTTTTGTCCCTTAATAGCTGTAAGCAATTTCAGACGTTTTGCTAACTTCCTCCATTGCAACCTAGCGCCCTCTCGTCATCTTTTTCTGATTGGCTCGTTTTCTGAGCTGTTACCCTGACTCTTTTTTAAAATGCTGTTTACACAGCCTGTTTACAGGTTACATGTTGCCTTCAAGTCGTGTCGGAATGATTGAGCACACATGAATGGGACAACAAAGTCAAAATTACCAGTGGGAAAACTGTGGATTTTCTTCCTGACTTTCAGAGTTGTGGAAATAATAATACAAAAAAAAAAAAAAAAAATGGATGCAAATTTAGTATTGATTATAAATAATCAATAGCAATAAAGCTCATCTGAAAATAATATACATTTATAATGTGACCAAAACTACACTTCCTATTATTCTCTGTGGCAGATTTATAAAATACATGGACTAAGTATCAATGACACAGGTGATGTGTTTATGCATGTGTATATGCACTCTGTGTTTTGTTAAATTTGTGCTAAAATGTTCCTGTCTTTGTTAGAGTGTATAAAAGCGCGAAACATATAGGCTGCATCCGATGTCGAGGGCGTAGATTCGCGGAACCGGAAGCCTCCACTCCGACGCCGGCAGTTCCGGGGTCCACGGCGGAGCCGGTAGCTTAGAGGACCAGGGCAGCGCTGGAAGTTCAGGGACAGCCTCCTTGGCCGGTTCAGGGAAAGTGGGAGTGTCTAGGACGGCCTCCGTGGCCGTGTCAGGGAAAGCGGGAGTCTCTAGGATGGCCTTCGTGGCCGTGTCAGGGAAAGCGGGAGTCTCAAGGATGGCCTTCGTGGCCGTGTCAGGGAAAGCGGGAGTCTCTAGGACGGCCTCCGTGGCCGTGTCAGGGAAAGCGGGAGTCTCTAGGATGGCCTTCGTGGCCGTGTCAGGGAAAGCGGGAGTCTCTAGAACGGCCTCCGTGGCCGTGTCAGGGAAAGCGGGAGTCTCTAGGACGGCCTCCGTGGCCGTGTCAGGGAAAGCGGGAGTCTCTAGGATGGCCTCCGTGGCCGTGTCAGGGAAAGCGGGAGTCTCTAGGACGGCCTCCGTGGCCGTGTCAGGGAAAGCGGGAGTCTCTAGGATGGCCTTCGTGGCCGTGTCAGGGAAAGCGGGAGTCTCTAGGACGGCCTCCGTGGCCGTGTCAGGGAAAGCGGGAGTCTCTAGGATGGCCTTCGTGGCCATGTCAGGGAAAGCGGGAGTCTCTAGAACGGCCTCCGTGGCCGTGGACGGGTAGCCACCCCCACCAACCCCCCCCCCCCCCCCCCATCGTAAAGTTGACGATGCTGACTCGCCATCTCCGCAGTGAACGCGCCTTTAGAGAGAACTGCACCTTTCATACAGATTACATAATCAGAGTGTATTTATTTTCGAATTACTTTGTTTAGAAGTAGACATTTCAAGCTTTCTATAGATATATTTTTCATGTATGTGAGGCAAGTAGCCTTTTACACTGAGTTTCAGGTCATTTTTATGACACGCTAGAGTTCAGGGAGACCGAGTCGGCAGATAGCGCATCCTGTTTGTTTCCGTTATTTTACTAAAGGCCAACATTTTTGTTATTGTGAGTTTACACAGATAAAAGTAGTTTACAGTTTTGAATGATGTATTACTATTATCTGTATGACCAAAAATAACTTATAATAGTATTTTACGTTGTTTCAGCCGTTATCAGGAAAAAATGCAAGTGAGCGCACTGGTGCTATTAAATTACTGCACATGTGCACATCAATATTGCTTAATTAATTATTTTTTGTTTACAAATATTTGCATTGTTTTAGGGTAGGGCTAGGTATGGATGTTAATAAAGTCTCAAACCACATGAATATGATACTGGTAGCACAATCAGATTTTTCGCTGTCGAATTGTGCTACCTACTGTTTTAATGGGAGGTAGCAAAATCTGACAAGGTAGGACAAATCGACAGAACACCATGTCATGCAGTAAAGCGCACTATACTTTAGCTTCCACACGGACTGCGTGACTTCGCCACTTCCTGTGGAGTTTTTTTTTTTGTTTGTTTGTTTTGTTTTCTGCGACTAACCGACTAATAAAATTTTGGTCGACTAAGCCTCTTCTCCTCGACTAACGTTTAGTCGACAATTGGGGTCAGCCCTATTAAAAACACTAACTTAATGAGATTTAAACTTGGTTTTAATAAACAACATTAATAACATTGGTAATGTAAAAATATAAAAAATACTTTTTTTTTTTTTTTGATGTAACGTAATGTTTATTTAACCAGGAAAAGGACTTTGCCGCCTCATTTCAGAACACCACTGCAACTTATCTGTCAGGTATAGCCTATAGGAACATTTTATACATTGTATTGAAAAAATAGTTCATAGCAGCTTTAATCATGATGCTTCTGCTGCAACATATGCTTGATTTTATTATACAGCAAAGCTCTCATATATGCACCCCGATCTTTGTCGTTTTCATCCTGTTTGACCTAGTAAACAACAGTGGAGGAGCATTCGTGTAAAAGGCTCACTAAATTTGCATGCTGCCCCATGTGTGTTTTCTGTATAGGGCTGTTTATTCGCTGAAGGTCAGGCTTTTGTAAAGAAAAACTTCTTGCCCGATGAGATAAGCAAGCAAATTGCAGATCTATCATTTCTGTGCGTCTCTCTTGCTGTCTCTCTACTCCTGTGTGGTGTTGACTAGCAGGGACTCTTGTGTGAAATCAGTGGAATAGCGGCTGCTTGACTTGATTTATGACTCACTCTGGGCTTGGCCTTATCAGGTGCACACAAGCCCCTCTTTCTGATGCAGCTTGTGTCTGAATGACAATAGAAGACCAGCAGCATTATACTCCAGATTTTGCCACAGCTTTCTGGACACCCCAGATTACATCTAGTTTATTGATTTACGGCGGCCATCTTGAGTCGCACACAGACAGAGTAGCTCTGTGCCATTGCAGTGATAGACTCGTTTTCAACTTGGCAAACAACGTTTTTATGTGAACTTGCTCTAAACAATAAAAGGAACATTTGCAAGGGCATTCTCGCTATAGTTATAAGCTCTTGTAAAGAATGGCCGTGGGTGACTGTTTTCGAGACAGAAGGTTGGAAATTTGAGCGATAAAACGGCAGTCTCGGTACCATCCCATGAGACGAAACGTTAATGTTTGATGATGGAAGAGGGAAAAGGGGGGGAAAAAAATAAAAGTGAAATCTGGGGCAAAGAGGTTTATTCTAAAAGCTCTGAAGGGGGAAGCAGTGCTCCACATTACTAAAGTGTTTCTTCCACTTTTTCCCCTCTCCTCTCTGTAATTGAATCATTGCCATCTGTATCTCTAGAGATAAGATATGTTATTTGGGAAAATTATTTAAATTTAAGAAATGTGTTAGCTAATGTAATTAAGCTAAAATTACCACAGCTGCACTTCTTTGTTGGAAGTGTAATTATGTAATCTAACACATTAAATGATGGAAATGAGCATCACTCTGGCGGACTTAAACATCGAACGCCTTTTGCACCCAGCTGAAGAGTGAATTTGCTTCTGTTCTGAAGATCGAATGGAGATGACTGGAGCAATTATGTTGCTATTAGGATTTTAGTAAAATCTGCTATAGCATGGCACTTGCTATCACGGGTTTGGTTCTAAGGGAACACACAGTGGCATGTGTTGGACTTATTAGGAGACCTTTCTCTAGGTCTTCTTAGTAATAAATTCAAAATCCAGTTGTGTTTAATTTGATATAAGATTATTTACCACATTCTTCAATAAGCAAACAATATAATACTATATTTTAATATAGACATATTTAATATAATTAATATATACTATAATATGTTTTGTTTTCATTATAATTTTATGTTTGTTTATATTATCGTTAAAGGTACACTATGTAACTTTTTTTTCTCAAAATTAACAGAATTAAAATAATGAGTCAATAGGCCTCTATCATCAATCCTTCTTCCAAAACATGTTTTTTTTTCTTACCCTGATTCACTTTGGTAAGCCTGTTATACGTGTTTATATTTTATACCTGGCGGGATGGTTTTCACTGGAAATTGCATGCATACATGTGTCTTGTCATATCTGTAAATATAGAAAGCAAAAGTTGCTCCGGCTACTTTGACGTGTGTGAAGTGGCACAGGTTAGTTGTCACAACGAGCGAGAAAGGTTGACATGGAGCAGCTAAATCTCCAACCTCCAAAGAATTTTTAAACAAACGCCGAATAGAGGAAAGTCAAAAAGAGCTGGCAAAAAGAGAACGCGATAGAGCTCATAATAAAACCAGAATCAACATATCAATTTTCGGATATGGCGAGAACTGAGGGAAATCGAAATGGACATGCCGTTTTTAACTGGTGAGTAAGGTATTTTATTGAACAGATCTCTTTAGGATTTCTGAATGATCACGAATGGATTAATGGCTGGTAAAAAAAAAAAAAAAAAACAGTTTTGCCATCACATTAAAGAGAAAATTCTGTCATCATTTACTCATGTTGTTCTAAACCTGTATGAATTTATTTTATTCTGCTAAACACAAAAGAAGATATTTTGAAGAATATGGGTAACCAAACAGTTGATGGGCCACAATGACTTCCGTAGTATGGGAAAAATATATAGTATGGAAGTCGACTGTTTAGTTACTGACATTCTTCAATATTTCGTCTTTCGTGTTCAGCAGAAGAACGAAATTCATACATGTTTGGAACAACTTGAGGGTGAGTAAATTATGACAGAATTTTCATTTTTGGGTGAACCCTTTAATAAATTACATTTTAAAATATATTAAAATAAAAAACAGTTCACAAAATTACTGTTTTTACTGTATTATTATTAATCAAATAAATGCAGCCTTGGTGAGCATAAGACACTTCTTTCAAAAACATAAAAAATTTTAAAGATTCCAAACTTTTCACCAATAGTGTAAATGTACCATGATTGTGCAAATGAAACTGACCAGTTTTGTCCTTAATCTCTATTCTAACTGTGAGTCTTTAGCCACTTTAAATGACACTGAAGAGTGCCTTTATTTATTAATAAAGACAGGGAAAGAGCATGCAAGCTGTTCGCAGATCGCATCTCTCTCTCTCTCTCTCTCTCTCTCTCTCTCTCTCTCTCTCTCTCTCTCTCTCTCTCTCTCTCTCTCTCTCTCTCTGCAGGCATTGTTTGTTTGTGTAAGCACTGACACAGGCATCTTGCTACACTTCCTTCGGCATGCCATATTTGCAAACTCCCCGGCTCCCAGTTGCGTATGTCAAGTGTAACCCAATCTAATATGCCTGGCTGCCTGTGTTCAGATGGTCTGTTAGTGTGTGTGTGTGGGTGGGTGTGCGTCTGGGTGGCTGCCCACTCTGCGCAGGCTGTGTGAAGGGCTGTCAGGGCTGGCTTCTCCTCCTAGCTCCCCCTTGGCTAAAGGAAATCACCCACACCTCTGCCACAAGTCCTGGACGGCGGCCGAGACACTGTCATGGATACGCACGTCAAATTGCCCTAGGATTAAACAACAACAACAACAACAACATATGGGCCGTATAACAGCTCCGAGAGGGAGTGGAGCTCCCCAGAGGGAAAGTGAATAACAGGAGACAAGTGACCGGTGCCTTGGCAGCCAGGGCCAGAGGAAGCTAGAAGAGAAAGCTCAATAGCGAGGGATTAGAGCGCAGCGGAGCAGGGATTAGCCACTGTGAATACAACAGAGGCTGCTGCGCTAATGTTCTCCTCCTGACACACGTCGCAAAACGTGCGCACTCTCTCGCCGAGATGTGTAGAACGAGCTGGGCTGAGTGTGAGGGGTAGCCTGCAGCAGATGTTGTTGGTTTAAGCGGGGGCATGTGGCGGTTTGAGAGGCATAACCCCATTATGAGCACAAAGAGTCCATAAAGAGCCTCCACTGACTCGCTTCAGAGCTCTGTATTGAGTAAGGCCAGAAACATATGCTGATTTAGATAAGCGCACGTGAACGCCATCACACGTATCGATGGGAAACTCAAATAATGGTGGAAGCAAATTGTCCTTTTTTTTAATGTTTGTGAATGTTGACTGTTTATTTTGGATAGCTACCATAGATTAAAAACATTGATCAATTTAGCCAAAAAACAGTTTGTGCAGATAAACTAAACTTCCCATAATTCTTGGTAATACATCAGTAATAAAATACAATCAATTACCCACCCATGCACAGATTTTGATTTGCATTTTATAGCATTTTGTTGCTACAAAATGCCTCTCAGTTTTCCTGATAAGTGGGAAAAAAACATGAAATTGCCCAATCAGAATCATATACATCTTTTTTTTTTTATTATTATTATTATTATTATTATTATTATTATTACATGCCTTGGGGAATTTTGTGAATTTGGATTTTTTTTCTCACAAGTGTCTTGTTAAATCAAATTTTAATATGAACTTTAATATTTTTCCATGGACAAATTATCTCTATGCTATCCACTTTAATTTTATACCTCCATACTTGCTGTAAGACAACAATTGTCATATTTGTGTAAATTATATTTTTATCTGTATAAGGAATATCACAAAAAAACACCTTATTCCTTAAAATCGTGTTGTAACAGAAGGAGCGGCAGACTTTTTCTCACAATTATGATGTACGTCAGAGTAAAACGGATTATCAAATAATAAATAAAAAAAAAATTAGGGAGGGAATATGGTTCTATACATCGTTAGTTGATTGGATGGAAGCAGGTCTGAATGCGAGCTTGCAGTCGACTATAAGACAGGGGCTTTGTTTAAGTGAACTATGTAAATGATTGGAGAAGTATGGCAAACTTCACGAAATGTGTCTTTTTACTGAAAGAATGAATTATGCCATTTTAATGCACGGATGAATTGTTTGCAATAAGAGCAATAACATGTATTTAAAACATGGATGTTGAATTTTTATTTCAATTCAATTTTTAATGAAAACACTTAAAAGAATCAGAGAATCCTAAGCTATGAAAGAGCAATGCAATGCCAATGCGCAAGAATATTTAAGGTTTCGTTTAAAGATAGAAAAAAAAAATAAGAGTGAGAGTGAATTCTAGCTGACACTGGTCTGCCACATTGGTCAGACTTTACCCAGCTTTCAGGAACTAAGAGACAGTAGGAAACAGAAAGTAGAACAAAAAGGGTGAGTGAAATGCTCAGACCGTAATTGCAGCTTGTAAACGTAATGAATTGCAGTAATGCTGTCAGCAGAAGGTCAGTGTGGTGGACCTTCTTCACTCCTGTTGACATGCCTGTCGGGACTCTGTGGAATACATCCCGACTGCACTGTTTGGCTTTGAGGCCTGGGGTTTTGGCAACCCTGGAGATATCTTTCCTTAGAGCTTACACAGAGCTCTCCAGACCAGAAAACAGACCAGTATTGTATAGCGATCCAGTTCTCCTTAACAAAGTGCAGTGATCTTGTTAAAAACTTATCATCATCAGGCAGCAGTTTTTGTTCTTATAACAATCTACAAGTTCACAGAGTTCTCCTTCTTGAATTATCTTTAGAATAGATTTAATTTAACCTCTTAACTTGCGCCCCTATTTTTGAGAATTTTCTGAAAACGACATACCCAAATAAAAATGTCTGCACCTCTTAAACCCTATGGTCTATATTCATAAATCTGGTCGTATTTTAAACTAGACATTTGACATTGTGCTACCCAAGAGTCATAATAACTCAAAGTATTATAGGAACAGAGTAAAACAAGGTAAAATATACATGAAAGTGACTCACGTTTTTTTTTAATTGAAATTCACTTAGGGAAAAATTAATGAGACTTTAATGGTAAAGGCCTGAAAATAACCTAAATATACAACTGAATGTCTGATCATGTTTTGATTCAAATTTGAGGATGATACTCTCAAAAATGTAGCTTCTGTAAGCTTTTATGTCAAGAAAAGTCTAGGCGTCCTTTCAAAAAGGCCATTTATTTCAGAACATTTGTAATTGTAAAGAGTAGTTTTTCATTCAAATGAATCTGCAATAAACTGCTAATTATAATGAATATACAGTTACTGAAAAACTAAAGCAACTATTTACAGAATTTACAAAGTGTAAAAAACTCATTTAGTTGATAAGAACTGTCTGTCATACAGTCTGCGAGCTGCGCTAAGGTGTGTGCGTAAACTGAACTATTCACCAATGTTGTTTACATAAAATTTGCGCAAGATGACGCTTTTTGATTGGTTACTACATCCATCCATCAAAACTTTGCTTACGCAACAAGGCAACAAGGCATTGGCTAAGCATTGGCTGGCTTTATCCAACGAAAGCCATGGGTGCTATGATTGACACCTCGCCAAGCCTGTAATGCGCTTCCTGGATTTTTTGAGTCACTCAAAATCCTGTGATTGAAGGAGAAAGACATGGGAGGGCTCAACTTGAGCCAAGAGTCCAAAGTACACAAGTACAGGCGAGAAAATACGATTAGTATGTTTTAAATTATGCTCTTGCCAAGATACCAAAGACTTCCATTAAAAGCCAGAGATCTCAAACTCATTTCTCAACAAATTCATTCTAGGGTAAAGAAATTCATTCATAAGAAAAAAAAATAAAAAAATTCTAATAATATCTCATTTGCTTCTCCTAGAAGGCAATGAGATTATAAGGGAGAGTGAACTGAGACATTTACTTATGTCAGGTTTACATTCTTTCCTGTGCTTCCTTTCTGTTTCCTAGGTTACTAACTATGCCCTAGTTTGTTGTCATGGTCACTGATTGCTTTGTGCACCTGTTTCTTGTTCAGTTTGTTGTCTTCTGTGTATTTAAGCCCTCAGTTTAGTTCTACTCACTGTCCAGTATTGTCTTTGTGCACATGCCAAAGCTTTAGATTGCGTTCATTCATCACAGCTGGTTCCGCCCAGTCTCCTGTTTCCTTCATCACTGTTGGTTCCACCCAGTCTCCAGTCTCCTTTGTCGTTGCTGGTTCCCCCTAGTCTCCTGTTTCCTTCATCACTGTTGGTTCCACCCAATCTCCAGTCTCCTTTGTCGCTGCTGGTTCCGCCTAGTCTCCTGTCTCCTTTGTCACCACTGGTCCTGCACATCCTCCCTCTCCCGTCCTCTGCCAACTCCCTCCAGTCACTCACCTTCATCTCTGTTGGCTCCCTTCAGCTCCTCGGCTTTGTTTTTGGTGGCCCCGCCCATCTCTCCATTTCCACCTCTGCTGGTTCCCTTTAGCTCCTCGGCTTCGCCTTTGGTGGCTCTGCCATGCTTCCCAGCTTTGCCTTGGGATTCCCGGTCCCCAGCCCCACCTTGATTTATGAACCCCCCTGGCTCCACCTCAGGCCTCCGAGCACATGATTCCACCTCAGCCTGTTGATCCATCGGTTCCACCTTGGCTACATGCTCCCTCATCTCCACCGTGGACTGTCATTCCACTGGCTTCGCCAGGCTCCCTTGTGCCTCGTCCCTCTTGCTTCGGGACAGGCTTCCAGGCTGCCAGCTATGCCTCAATCCTCCACCCCTTCTTCTCCACTGGTCTCCGCCTTCCCTCTGGCTCCACCATTGTCCTCTGTCGCACCGGCTTTCCCACTTTCTTCTGAGCCCCTATCTCCGCCTCGGTCCCCGGGTCTCCAGCTCTCATGACTCTGTCAGATGTCTGCTTAGTTCCGCCCGGACTGTTGAGGCTCCACCCTCTTTCCTCCATCGGTTTCGCCGTCTGTTTTCCTCTGGGTCCTTATCTGCTCTTTGGTCCCTCCCTCCACCAGCTTCCCCATGGACTCTTCCTCCCGTTCCTCCATGGACTCTTCCTCCTGTTCCTCCATGGACTCTTCCTCCTGCCTCTCCTCCAATGGACCTTTTTCTGCTTTTGCCACAACAACTAAACCTCCCCCACCCCCACAACCACCCACTTTGGTGTTTTGTGCACCTGTTTCTTGTTCAGTTTTTTATCTCCTGTGTATTTAAGCCCTCAGTTTAGTTCTACTCACTGTCCAGTGTTGTCTTTGTGCACATGCCAAAGCTGTTGCTTTTGTCTCCCTGAATCCTGGATTTTCTTATTTGTTTTTGTTTATAAATAAAGTTATATGGCTGCTTTCCTCTTTTTCTCTATCCTCTTCCTTCGCCTGACCAGATGTTACAACTTAAGTGTCCTGCTTTTCAGATTTTTCCCCTGAGATAAAGACTCTAGTAATCTTAGTTGTGTCTCCTTTAGAGTTTGATTTTTTTTTGTAAGACCAATTATTATAATTTCATACACAATTTTATACACTTTGTAGGTCAACAGTTGTCTTATGTGTACCTATTTTTTATTTCTCCTATAAGGAATTTTGAGCTATGAAAGAACATCTGAGCGATAAAATTTCCTCTCGGCAACTCTCAAACTGGAAAATATGAACCATCATGTGTCACAAACTTACATGAAGCACCTGCTGCTTGTTTGATATGCCAGCAAACAGTCATTCTCAGTTTCAGTCTATTTTCACCGTGTCTGTCCCTCCCAGATCAGCAATAAATCAAATACTTTCATTCTGCTGTGTCCTTCATTGTCCTGGCCCCATTACTATAATCTGTCTTCAGTTTTACAATGCGCCTGTATGCGTGTTTGTGTTTGCTGATAATGAGAATTCCGCCCCCCCCCCCTTCTAAAAATGCCCGTTGACAAACAAAAGGCAGGAGTGTGTTCCTAAATTTCCTGCAAGGCCATCAGATGGGGATTATTATTGTTTATGTCTCTGGCCTGGCTGGAGCGGCTACCCCGCACTGCCGAGCTGGATCTTGCCTCGCCCTGCCTCACGCACCTCCATGATGGATGACCATTAAGGAAGCTTATTGGAAATAGCTTGATTTATAGCCTACCGCTGCCTCAGTCTAATGGCTTCATTTCTTTCTACCGGCACATGATGTCAAAGCCAAGGTCATTGTAGAAACGGCCCCTTTGTTGTGTTTTTTTGCTTGCTGATGACCAGAAGAGGGCGGGAGGTGAGGTGTGTAGCTCAGATACTCTGTTTGAATATTTTGCAGTGAAGGTGAGTAAAAACAAGGTATATTTTACTTTGTGTAGTGTGGATATATGTATTAATGATTTTAATCATTCAGACTGTTTCCTTTTCTGCCTTTGATTACTTCGCCTGACCTGCATGGGTAGTAGATGACATGTGCTTCTTTCCGCTAGCTGACTGAGGCTTCATGGTCAGGTTTGATCCGTCTTTTACTCACATCCCCTTTAAATGAGCTTCATCAAATATGCCTTGCTCCCATTAAGGGTCTGGTCAATAAAAATTCCATTAGTAATGTAAAACCAACCAATATTTTTAAGTCCAAACTATTTTTTTTTCTAGACCAGACTTTATCAGGGCCCTCAATGACTTTCTCATCACTATGTGCTTAAACTATAGCTAAGAGAATGAGGAAAAACTGCCTCATTATAACAGTGACTGCTGAATGACATTGAATATTCATGATATAGTTGCAATGATTTTGCTGGTGATATAAAATTAAACAACATATTTGGCCATTAATTTTGCTATATATATATATATATATATATATACACCGATCAGGCATAACATTATGATGGTGAAGTGAATAACACTGATTATCTCTTCATCACGGCACCTTTTAGTGGGTGGGATATATTAGGCAATTAGGCAGCAAGTGAACATTTTGTCCCCAGAGTTGATGTGTTAGAAACAGGAAAAATGACAAGGGCTAAATTGTGATGGCTAGACAACTGGGTCAGAGCATCTCCAAAACTGTCCAAAACAGTGGCCTGGTCTGATGAATCACGCTTTCTTTTACATCACGTGGATGGCCGGGTGCATGTGCGGCGCTTACCTGGGGAACACATGGCACCAGGATGCACTATGGGAAGAAGGCAAATCGGCGGAGGCAGTGTGATGCTTTGGGCAATGTTCTGCTAGGAATCCTTGGGTCCTGCCGTCTATGTGGATGTTACTTTGACACGTACCACCTACCTAAGCATTGTTGCAGACCATGTACACCCTTTCATGGAAATAGTATTCTCTGGTGGCTGTGACCTCTTTCAGCAGGATAACGCACCCTGCCACAAAGCAAAAATGGTTCAGGAATGGTTTGAGGAGCACAACAATGACTTTGAGGTGTTGACTCGGCCTCCAAATTCCCCAGATCTCAATCCAATTGAGCATCTGTGGGATGTGCTGAACAAACAAGTCAGATCCATGGAGGCCCTACCTCGCAACTTACAGGACTTAAAGGATCTGCTGCTAACATCTAGGTGCCAGATACCAAAGCACTCCTTCGGGGTCTAGTGGAGTCCATGCCTTGATGGGTCAGGGCTGTTTGGGCAGCAAAAGGGGGACCAACACAATATAGGCCTGATCGGTGTACATATATACTGTATATTAGTGCTTATAAGTAAAAATAATATTGTTTCATCATGTATGTGGAAAACATGCCTTGATTATTTCATTTCATTATTAATAATGTCACAATGCAAAAAGCCCTACTTTTTTTTTTTGTTTGTTTTTTTTCTTAAATATTGTAAGTCTTGAAAAGACGGTTCCTCTGGGGAAAAAAAGAAGAAGAATTTTAATCCATTTATTAAGAAACATATTGAACATCATCAAGAAGCCAAAAACAAAACAAACAAACAACAACAACATTTAAGATGACCAAATACCAGTGACTATCGGATTAGCCAGTTATATTACACTTGTTTAATGTATGTGAAAATCATACTATGTTAATATGCAAGTATAGCACTTGATGAAGATATTTAATAGCAGATCAGGGTCTCAACAAGGTGTCTGGATACATTGTGTTGTCTGGTATCAGTTTTAATGTGCGTGATGTTACAGATGTGAATATTAATTAGCACACCATTCTCTCTTTAATTCTCGCATTAAAATAGCACCAGTTCACCAGGTTCAGTTGTCATTTGGCACAGTCCTCAATTACAAACTTGACACATCCACCTAATCACCGCCCACATGCACACAATGTTTAATTTCTCATTATTTGTTATGATACGTATATTTAATGAGTTTCTTGAACTCTTTAATAGTTTTAATAGCTTCAGAGTGTGTGTAGACGTGAATGTGTGGGTGATACATGTGGATTCCCACATGTTGGGCAGTTTAGGAGCAAGTAAATCATTAACAGGTCTTGATGGTGTCCCGTCTCATTAGGTTTTTGTCAGCCTTGGATTAGCACTCTTCCTGGTGCTTTTTAATCACTGAACAAATACAGAAGCTCACACAGGGCTTGATTTATGGCAGGAGGCCCTCAGATTTGGCTGATGTGTTCTTGGAGTGCCTAGCACACAGACAGGTGTCCTACAAGTCAGGGTCAGGGCCACACCATGGCCCACCATCTAGTGTTTTCACCTAAACACCCACGGTCAAGGTTTAACCCTCTACTGCATAGCGTTGCCCTCAGGCACGGGAAAGTTTTCTTAAGCCCTATTTCCAAGACATGTTTCTTTAAATAATTGCAACCAAACAAAAAGGTCAAATAATTATTATGGAACAGTCCAATAAGGTGTGGGAGTCACTATCAAGCATCATTTGAAGGCGGGACTTCCTTTTCTGACATGTGGTCACAGGAGCACATGGTGTGAGAAGAAGGTAAAATTATTTGCTTTAGTAATCTTATTTAACATGGCATTAACTGTAAATAAAATATATATATATATATATATATATATGTGTGCATGAAGGTGTAGAGAAGCATTTTGTCAGGTTTTATTCACTTTTTTTTATTTGGCATGTTCAGAAATTCAGTTTTTCTTTTTGTTGCCTCAGGGCAACGTTGTGCGATTAGGGGTACTTTTCAAGGAGGTCTTTGCTAACAATGTGTTTGGATGTTATCACATATCATTGCATGTATTTGCGCACAATATAATAAAAAAAAAATAATAATAATAATAATTAAATTTTACTTTTTTACAGGCTAGTTTTCAGCCTCAGGACAGTGAGCTTGAGGGAAGTGAGAGTGATGAAGAATGGTCCACAGAAAGAGGTTTGAGAGGCAGAAATTTTTTTTTTAAAGCCCTATCTTATATGCAGTAAATTCTGAATAAAAGGAATTTTTAAATCTTATATACAGTAACTCCTGAAGAAAATATGATTTCAGAAAGCGAAGATATTGGAGGAAAGGAGGGCAATTCTATCACTGTCACAATTTGAGTCAATAGCTACAGACCTCCAAACTTCATGTGGCCTTCAGATTAGCTCAAGAACAGTGCGTAGAGAGCTTCATGGAATGGGTTTCCATGGCCGAGCAGCTGCATCCAAGCCTTACATCTCCAAGTGCAATGCAAAGCGTGGGATGCAGTGGTGTAAAGCACGCCGCCACTGGACTCTAGAGTGTCCTCTGGAGTGACGAATCACGCTTCTCTGTCTGGCAATCCCATGGACGAGTCTGGGTTTGGCAGTTGCCAGGAGAACGGTACTTACCTGACTGCATGGTAGACTGTGGTGGAGTGGGGATTATGGTGTGGGGTTGTTTTTCAGGGGTTGGGCTTATCCCCTTAGTTCCAGTGAAAGGAACTCTTAATGCTTCAGCATACCAAGACATTTTGGACAATTTCATGCTCCCAACTTTGTGGAAACAGTTTGGGGATGGCCCTGAGTCCTGACCTCAACCCGATAGAACACCTTTGGGATGAATTAGAGCGGAGACTGTGAGCCAGGCCTTCTCATCCAACATCAGTGCCTGACCTCACAAATGCGCTTCTAGAAGAATGGTCAAAAATTCCCAACACATTCCTAAACCTTGTGGAAAGCCTTCCCAGAAGAGTTGAAGCTGTTATAGCTGCAAAGGGTGGGCCAACTCCATATTAAACCCTACGGATTAAGAATGGGATGTCATTAAAGTTCATGTGCATGTAAAGGCAGGCGTCCCAAAACTTTTGGCAATATAGTGTATTTGAAGTGGCCAAATGCCATAATGAAATATTTGAAACACATTTTTCATTGAAAAGAGTACCAGTTCCCTCTTGGTTTTCCTAACAAATGTTGAGACAATATTAGATTTTTCTCTGTGATTTCCTACCTATACTGCATATTGTTGCCCTGGGGGGGATTGATTTTTAATTTTTATTTATTTTGTTAATCTGTTATCTTAAATCTTCCAGAAAATAAGATTAAATATATTTTTTTTAAGTGCAAAAACATAATTCATGCATTAGAGGGTTAAACAGATGTTAAGGAGGCTGTACCCTATATTTACACCAAACGTATATTTATCTGTGTCTATTTTTGACTTGTTATGTACTGTGTCTCTTGTTAGGTTTTCTTCAATGACTGATTGATGTTTGTATATTTGATCACCATTCTGCCATAAAACAGCTTTAAAAGCTGTGGTGGGGCATTGCTGGTTTTGTCATGGGAAAATGGAAGTATTTTTTTTTTTTTTTAACTCCTCTGCCTTTAATTATGAGGAAGAATTCCTGCAATTGTAGGTAAATGGTGCAGTTACATTTTAAAAAATAAAATTTTGCAGCTAAAACAAAATTACAAAATAACACTTTTTTGTTTACTAGTAATAAGTAGCTGTAATTATTTGCTACAAGACAAGAGGATCTCAGTTAAGGTGAAGATTAAACTTGAAAAGATAATAAATCCTTCAGAAAACCCTAATTTACACTCAAAAAAACAATATTTAGGTTCAACATAAACAAATGACTCAACTTAATGTGATGCATATTTGTCATTCATACATAAATGAAACAAGTAAAATGTCTGTACTCCAAAAAAAATAAATAAAAATAAAATAAAAAAAATCGTGACATACTTTATTATTAACAAGTTGCATCTATTTGATTTTTTTAAAATCATAAAATCATATTTTCATATTTTTGCTTAGAATCAGCGCAAATCTGTTTAATTTTAAAACAATTTCATTTATTTATTTAAAAAGTACGATCATGGTTAAAATATGGCTAGCTGTGGAACAAGGAATATTCACTTGATAAATGGATTAATATTAGCGCCGTCAAATCAATTAATCGCGATAAATCACATCTAACATAAAAGTTTTTTATTACATAATATATTCCATATAAATTATGTGTACAGTTTAAGGGAATATGTGCATACACATTTTTAAATTTAACTAAAAGAAAAAAATCTTTCATATATATATATATATTCTCATATCATATATATCATATATGCATATTACTACTAATAATAATTTTTTTATATATATTTACAGTAGGAAATGTATAAAATATCTTCATGGAACATGATCTATACTTAATATCCTGATGATTTTTGGCATTAAAGAAAAATTGATAATTGATAACATACAATGTATTGTTGGCTATTGCCACAAATATACCCGTGCGACTGGTTTTGTGGTCCAGGGTCACATTTTATGTAAACAAAACTTTTATGTTAGATGCGATTAATCGCAATTAATCAATTTAACAGCACTAATAAATATATAAACCTGGTTATTGTGTGTTTAAAACATTCAGTTTATTAATACTATTACAGAAATCTTACCTTTCATTTAATTTATGTATGAGTGACGAATATGCATCATATTAAGTTTATGTTAAAACTAAACTAAAACTGTAATCCAAATGAAAATTTAAATGGATAAATCTTACATTTATATGCCTAAATATTCACTGATTCACTGAATTTTCCAACACTATATATAAGATAGCTATGTAAATATGATGTAGTTACTCCCCAACACTGACACTGTATGGTAATGATTAGTACCTTCAGTGTACTTCTCGTAAAGGATCAACTGAATTTAAGCAAAAATATAAATAAATAACAACAAGTTCACAGTAGAACATATAAACTGCCGATTGTCATCTGTGCATTGTTCTCTACACAACAGACTGTGTGAGCATAAGTGTGAAGCAGAGCTGGGGTTTTGTTGTTTCCCAGGGGATGGAAGAGTGGAGCTGTAGCCTGAACCCTCTCTTAAATCACGTCTGCTCACCAGGCAATTCCTCTGCAGGCAGGAGAACACTGCGCTTGATTTATGAGTAATCCCCATCTCAATTTGTCACTGAGGCAAGGAATATATAACTCAAATCACTTTTTATTTACAAAATTTCCTTATGTTTGTTTTTAAAGTGTGGTGTGTACACACAGAAAGGCAAAACTAACTCATGAGATGGTATTTATTTTAACTATACAATCACTGCCAGTCAGATCATGCTGGTAGTTAGCAGATTTAAAAGCGTACCCAGTTGGAATTATGGCTAAATATCTATTATGTGTACAGTTTAAGGGAATATGTGCATACAAATGTGTATATTAAAAAATGCAATTTATTTATTTATTGTTTGAAAATGATTAACCATTTGCTTGTTGTCTTGTTTGCCTGATATGCATATGTTAATGGGTGAATCTCACAAAACCTGTCAAGAACATTTCCAGTTATATTTCACCCATGTTTAAAGAAAGATATATTATATCAATTATATTTAGCTGTAAAGACATTATTTCCACAACAGTTAAGCACAAGTCCTCTCAGATTGTATTACTGTAATGCAAATATATCATTCACATTATTAAAATGCTGATTGTTTATTATTGTATAATATGGATTATGGTAGCATTTGTTTGAATCCCTATATATATATATAATTTAATATATATATAATTTAAATAAAAGAAAAAACAATCTGTGTACTAAGAATCTAAAGAGAAATACTACAGAGAATAATGGGAGAATAAATTTTTTGCCAAAAAAAAAATAATATTGACAAAAATGCAAAAAAAACCTTGACTTTCATAAAAGTAATATTAATATAAGTAATTTTCTTTATACAAGTCATAGTTTCTTATTTAATAAGAACACACAAACTCGTGCATGTATTTGTGTGTGTTTCTTTCTTTAGATTCACCCTATAGTGTGAATTGCTGCACATTGTTTTTACATGCGAGCCGAGACCCCCTCCTCAGACATTCAGCCGTACCTTGATGGCGAGCTAAAGATTGATGCTGTTCATCTGTTAGAATGGGCAGTAAAAAGCAAACTGCACGGTGACTGCCCTACCATCACAGCTCTCATCTCAGACACTGTAAAAGCGGCGTAACACTCTCAGAGGTGAACGCTGATCTCATCCAGGCTCTTTGTTTCATTAACGCTGCCCCAAACAAACACCTGCAGTGTTAAGTGCTTCAGCGAGAACCCCCACCCTCCATCTTTACATCCCTCATCTGCATGAGCCATCATCATCATCATCTGTAACCCGCCCGTATCTGACAGACAGCAGCACAGGAATTAACTACTGCATTGGTGAGAAGGTTCCCTCAGTGGCAGTTCATTCATTTAAAAAGCCCAGTTGACCACTTTATTGCTGGTTACAAGTACAAGGTATATATAGGCTTTGTTAATGGTTTTACCTGTGAATAAAAAACAGGGGTGCGTTTCCCAAAAGCTTAATTAGCCATTCCGTCCTTACCAACATAGTCCACCGTTTCCGAGTTTTCTGAAACCATAGTTCTAAAAGCATTTGCAAACAGCATCGCAAATTTACATGGTTGGAACTAAGCTCACGACCTGTGGTTAGATGCATAGTTTCTTGTGGAAACGTGGACTTAAACAGATAATGTTCTTAGACACAATAAGCAAACTAGCATGCAATACATTCTCTATATATTTAATTCGATTTACTGCCATTTTTGAAGAGTATGCATGTGTGAAAATGTGTGGGTACCCCAAAGTATGATGTAAGAGGGAAGCTGTGAATCAAAAGTCAAATAAAGCAAAGTGACGGGGAATAAAAATAGTGAAGTAGTTCTCAGATATCACGTTCATTACAGCAGCATCTCAGAGAAATTACATTGTGGACAAAGCTTCTGATTGAACGAACCGCATCTGTACAGGAGTAAAATGTACAGCAGTTAATTAGTGCATGCTAACGTGATTTTAAAAAAATGAATGTTTTTTGTTGTTCATGTAAATTAACTATAGTAAACATCTGTCATAAATTGTGATCTAGAAACTAATAATTAGCAGAAGGTATTACTCCACCACCTGTGCATGTGTAATTGGTCCTACTTGACCCGCTCCGAGTGGGATTCGAACCGGGGTCTCAGGTGTGGGCGGCGGGCGTGCTAACAAGGACGCAACAAAAGACCGCAGTCACTAGAGCACCTCTTGAGGCGAGGGGAGTGAGGTTTACACACACAGCTCTTACTGGCCTACGTCCGTTACACTCACCCTCAAAAACCTCACTCCCAACCGGGTCACGGCACCAAATGTAACTGGTCCTACTTGACCCGCTTTGAGTGGGATTCGAATCGTGGTCTCCGACGTAGGAGGCGGGCACGCTAACAAGGAGGCTAAAGACCGCAGCCTCTAGCATCAGTCGCTAGAGCGCCTCTTGAGGCGAGGGGAGTGAGGTTTACACGCACAGCTCTTACTGGCCTACGTCCGTTACACTCACCCTCCAAAACCTCACTCCCAACCGGGTCACGGCACCAAATGTAACTGGTCCTACTTGACCCGCTTTGAGCGGGATTCGAATCGTGGTCTCCGACTTAGGAGGCGGGCACGCTAACAAGGAGGCTAAAGACCGCAGCCTCTAGCATCAGTCGCTAGAGCGCCTCTTGAGGCGAGGGGAGTGAGGTTTACACGCACAGCTCTTACTGGTCTACGTCCGTTACACTCACTCTCCTAAACCTCACTCCCAACCGGGTCACGGCACCAAATGTAACTGGTCCTACTTGACCCGCTTTGAGCGGGATTCGAATCGTGGTCTCCAGCGTGGGAGGCAGGCACGCTAACAAGCACGCTGAAGACTGCAGCCGCTAATGTCAGTCGCTAACGTGCCTCTTGAGGCCAAGGGAGTAAGTTTACATGCACAGCTCTTACTGGCCTACGTCCGTTACACATAATGTCATTAACGACAATCCTAAATTGTTTAACCAATCTAGTTCAAATGACTAAGGTGTGACCATGTTACTATGGTTTTGAGAATCAGTTGTGACTAGTTACTGTTGTTAATTTATCCAATAATGCATCTTGGTTAAGCAGCGAGTTAACACCCCAGGTCTGTGCCATTAACAGATCAGCATTGCCCATCTAAAACCAGGTAAGACTGCAGTGGAGTTTAGGTTGGATTTTTCCAGCAGGACAAAGGATTTGGATTATTAAAGGAGCAATAAGTGGTTTGGTCCTTTTTAAAGGAAAAGCACAAACATAAACAGCTAGTCATTACGAGCAAAACAAACGAAAAGAATAATGTCAGACAGGAGAAAACGAGTTCAGAAGGTGTTTATTTCCCCTGGTAGCTGATGGGTCAGTTGCCAGTGGGCTTTCCTGGGAGGGGTCCAGCCTCGGCTCGTTTTGCATCTTTTAATATTGCATGCAGTTCATTTAGTGGATGGGCAGAAGCCCAGAGCCACTCCTCTCAGGGGCGTACTTCACTGCACAGGGGAGCTTGGGATTGATGGCTCTCCACTCCCTGCAAGCCGCACGAGGCTACGTCTCCCCCACCTCTCCCCCCTAAAATGCTGCAAACATCCTTTCCCTTGGCTGCTAACTCATCAATCACACTGTCACTTTAATTTATGTGCCACTTCTTGTTTCGGTATCATTTATTTCTGGGCAAGAATATTGCAAGCTACCACACAGTTCTGGAGGGAGAAGCTCCTGTTAGTAGATAGGAAGAAATTTTAACCCTTCATTCTTAAAAATAAAGGTTCTTTATTGGCATTTACGGTTTCATGAAGAACATTTAACATTAATGGAACATTTCCATTGCACAAAAGATTCTTTACAGTGGAAAACGGTTCTTTAGTTTATTACAATGTTCTTCACACTAAGAAAAAAAAATGGTTCGTATAAGAACTGTTCACTCAAAACGGCATCACTGCAAAAAAAAAAACAAAACAAAAAAAACATTTGGAACCTTTATTTTGAAGTGTTCTCGCTCCGCAATGGTGTTTGGTTGTATTTTAGAGCCCATGAACAGAGTGCCGAGCTTTTTTTAAAGTTTAATAGAGGTCAAAAAAATGTTCAACACAGGAAGCAGGTCTTTAAGACTAAGTTAATACTTATAAATGTCAAGAAGCATAGATATACAGTTAACTTCACTGCCTTAACTGATAATAATAAGAACCATTATTAATACTTATAATACCAATAATAAATGAGCACCAAATCAGCATATTAGACACTGAAGAGTAATGGCTGCTGAAATTCAGATTTGTTCACAGGAATAAATTACATTTTAAAATATATTAAAATAGAAAACAGTTATTTTAAATTGTGATAATATATCATACTGTTTTACTGTTTTTTTCATGAAATAAGTGCAGCTTTTGTAAGCATAAGACACTTTGGTTACACTTTATTTTAAGGTGTCTATGTTACAGTGTAATTATACATTTAAGTACTGAGTAATAATAATTAACTACTTACTATTAGTGTTGGGAAGGTTACTTTGGAAATGTAATAGGTTACAGATTACAAGTTACCCTATTTAAAATGTAATAGTGTAACTATTTCGATTACTTTATTAAAGTAATGTAACTGATTACATTTGATTACTTTCTGATTACTTTTCAAAATTTCTAACGAATGTTTTCAACTGTTAATCATTTTCAAACATTTGAACCAGGCAGGGTTAACCTCTAAAAAACAGACATATATATTTAGAGAAAACACACAATTCTAGATCATTATACTGTAGTAAAATACATGATGTTTTTCTTCTTACTGATATAAAATTAATGTAGCTGTCATAACATGCATGGAATTGTTTTTTAATGAAGTTATATTCCACCTAAAATATTGTTTAGACTCAATGACCCAATGACCAATCATTGTGTAGTTAAAGCTGCAGTCCGTAAAAATGATCCAAAATCAATTTTTGATCAAGTACATAACCAGCCAGTGTTCAAAACGATCTCCTTACCTTTGCCCGATTCACAATGGTAAGGTGGTGGATCATTTACAGCCTTTTCTCACAGCTGGAATAATTACATTTTTTAATTTTGATGGCGGATTGTAATCCAGAAAGGTCCAAACGACAATCATCAGTGACAACTGGAGATTCACCCATAGTCAAAAGCAAAAGATTAGACTGTACGGAAATGAAATCCTACAGGTAACGTTAATACGGTACACACCAAATACACATAGTCACGCAATGCTTTACAATTTTACAATAAATTAACAATTTGAGAACAAAGTATAACAATAAGAATAATTTGCACGGTTTGATGTGATATGAGCTAAGCGATCGTTAGATTTAATCACCGTTGGTAGAGTGATTTATTGTAATGCTTTTTTTCTCAGTTGGTCAGAACAAAAGTGGCATCTTCTTGTTCAGATTACATTTTCCAGTGAAAATTCTTATTTTGGTCATACTCCAAGATGTAGAATCTGTGATTCCGAAGTACAGTATCCACACCAGTGCAGTGAATGAATGACAGCCACACATACTCCTCAAAACATTAGATTCATCTTCACATCATTACCCAAATAACTGCAATTGCAGGTTTCAAACAGCGATGAAAGACTTACTGACTGCATCTTTAAATAGCTCTATTTTGCAAGTCAATACGGGACAAACTAATAGAGAGATTTGTCCACTAGGTGGCGCTTAAGGTTAACATTTATCATAGGAGATGCTTCCTCAGGTTCGACATTGAAACCTTTGATGTCGATAGCATTTTAATAGTTGTCAAACATATGTTGCAATGAACTTTTAAATTTGCGTCCTTTTGTAATTTCTGGATGAAATTATTTTTAAATTTCCAGCAGTGGAACGCATTTTTATCACTCGCCATGGTGGCAACTCTCAGACAGGTTATAGCCTAAAGCTTTCAGGCAATGTGGATTGATGTAATTGGCAGGCGTGGATGCAAATGCAAACAAGAGAACTAAATCAAAAGCATAAGTAACTGTAATTTAACTACACATTTTTTCTCAGTAGATGTTACAGATTACAGTTACATTTATGTAACTTTGTTACATGTAACTAGTTACTCCCCTACACTGTTTACTATAGCATTAACAATTTGAGAACAAAGTATAACAATAAGAATAATTTGCACGGTTTGATGTGATCACCAATAGGGGTTGGTTTAGGGTTAGTTGCATGTAATTCTACATAATTTGTAGTTATTACTATAGTAACTACATATAACCTGTGTAACAAGGACACTGTAAAATAAAGTTTTACCAAAACTTTCAAAAACATTTTAAAAATCATCTTGGTAACAGAAATGTTGTATTCAGGCTTATCTCAACTCAAAATGACTTTTTGTTCCCTTTCAGCTTTGATTTCATTCGTCAGATACTGATTGTGAGGATTGAGCAGGGTTCATGCAGGGTCACTGTAATGTAAAGTCAGTGTGGGGTAACGTTTGCTTGCACTTCACTGATTTGAGGGCATTCCGATCCTCCCTGTGGGGTAACCTCAGTCTCGTTCTACTCCCAGAAAAGTCATGACCCTGCCTCGGACCCTGTTCACTGAACTGCCTCACTTACCTTACTAAGATTCCATAAACACACACACACACACACACACACACACACACACACACACACACACACACACACACACACACACACACACACAGAGAGAGAGATATGGCACCTCCTTCCCAGCTCCATGGGTGGCAGAGAGCTGAATTTACCCAGAGGCAAAACACAAAACCCTTACAACATAATAAAACGTGACAGCTGTTTTACCTCATTAAAGCTCACCTCAGAGTAAGCAGCGTAACATTGCTTTTCTGAAGCTAAAGCTGGTGTCGCTAAATGACTTCTTTTCTCCAAAATGCAAACCCATTTTCCAAGTTTCACATTATCATATCAGGAATACCCTTCTATTTGGCCGAGTTTGCAATAAACACTGTTGCCTGATATTCGCACTCAGCTCTATTAACTGCCGAATACACATGAGAAAACTGAAGACAGCAGACACTGGAGGCTGTGAGACAGTATGAGTAACAAGGTAGCGTAATTCAAGGTGCTATCGAGATGTAAAACGTGGCTGCTGTAATCTGCAGAAAGGTCGGGCAGTGGCCGCAGGCTGCTCTTTTAGTTTTCAGAGACACAGGAACAATCAGCCTCCATGCCAACAGAGCCTCGTCTTTAGCTTCTAATCTCCCGTGAGTTAAGCCAGATAGTGTACAAAGCTGATTTCTGCGCCCTGTCCTCTGGATCCATCTTCGGAGCACGATTCAATTATTTCCTTACTCAGCTGCTGGAATTAAGTTACAAGAGCCTGTAATGCAGTTCCAGCGACTGTTCCTGTCCAGAAAACACCGCCAATCACCATGTCACAGCCTGAAAGTTTGTGTAGTACCTGGCCTGAGCAAAGGGTTCAAGAGCTGACATAAAGAATGAAAGGATTTTAGAGGGCGGAAGAGTGACACCAAGTTTTTAGATACACGTTAAATGAGTGTTTTCTCTTTAAGCTGTATTGATTTTCATGTACGGTACATGGCGCCGCGAAAATGAGGGCTGTCCTGTGGTTTTGTGTTCCACACCAATCGAATGGAAACTTGAGAGGAGGTATGACCAGGCTGTCTGGCAGACGTTTGACTGAAATGTTTGAAAACTGAGTCGACGAATTTCATGGAAGGACGCAGAGCCCTCGCAAGGACACTGTCACTCTTTCATGAAGTTCACCACGTCTGCCTCTGCTTGATTAGGAAAGACTAAGGTCTGCTGTTTGTGAAGACCATACATACAGAACTGTGTTTAAATAGGGAACGTGGACCACGTCATGGTGGATTAGCAAAAAACAGACTCGCATTACCTTACGCACAGATTAGCATTGTGAAAGAACCACAGAGAGGTTGTTTCCTGCAAACACCCGCACACAGCTGTACATTCAGCTGGATTATCCCCTTATCTGTTAAAAAATTTATCTTTTGCACTGAGTGTTATAATCTCTCATTGCACTAGATCTTAGCAATAACAAGCTGGCTGAGAGTCCAAGGGCTTGTTTGGCCATGACTCCCACCGTGCAGGGGGTTCCTGTACAGGGGCCTGGAACAGAGAGACTATGAACTGACTATGACACCGAGCCGGACCGGTCCACACTCACCTCCACACAGCCCATTGTGAAATATAGTCTGTACATAGACAGTCACTCTGAATAATAGGCCTGGTTGCTGTAAATGTCAGCTCTTTAAATCACATCGGAGCTTGGCGGCCAGGCACAGAATGCTTCATCACTGCTTAAACTACAGACGGCCATTTATTATGTGTATGTTTATAAATCACTAAGGAGACCCCGCGTTCCTCCCGCCCATAAAAGAGAAAGACTGAACAGAAAGAGGGAGAGGAACAACATATAGGACGTGGTCTTTGGGGCTGAATGTCAAAGGAAATATGAGCGGGCTGGCTGTGAGAAAGATAACAAGCGCTGCATATTGGACATTGCTGGAGCACCACCTGGTAAAAGTTGATTAAGTGCCCGCCTCCCAGAGACAGCAGTGCGACGGAAGAATCCATTCTCCTCCTCCTAGACCAGCTTTTTTTCCTCTTCTTCCATTAAGGGCTCATATCAAGAGGAATCAAGTTTTCTTGTTCATTCGTGAAGGCATACCACAGTTTTTCATACTATGAAAACATACTGTAGATATAAGAATTCAAAAGTTCCTCCCCTGTGCAAAAACATCAAGTATTTATTGAAGAAAACTGCTCATGACCACCCACATTTACACTATTCAGTGTTCACAGTGAAGTAATAAGGATGAAGCAGGATATTATTCCTAAACACCACAAGAACTAACAGTAAAATGTGTGAAAATCTTCCAAACTTCTGTTTCTGGCTGTGTGGCACCTTCCGCTCTGCAGGTCCTAAATTAATTTTTAACAATATCCTCAATCATTTCAGTTAATCTTGACAGTTGTGCATCACATTACGAATCTGTCACGATGTAACAAAAAGACTGAAAATATTTGCTAGGACACGGGTGGATTCCATCATGATGAATGACTGGGTCCTCACAAAGACTTGTATATAATAATAATATACTATTGCATAAAATAGTTAGATCAGATTTTTATTCTAGCATTGAATGCAATTCTGAAGATACTGTACACAGCAAACAACACTTGGGCTTATTGCAATGCAATACATACATGCTCATACAATAGCATGGTTTTACTTTATTCTGTTCTCTCGTAAAAAATGTCACATTCCTTTTTTTCTATTTAATTGTTGCTTCTTTTATATTTTACCTGCAGGGAGAATTGTATCTTCTGTCTGTCTTTCTCTGACACTCATTTTTCTCTCCTTTTCTCTGCCTTTTCATTCTCTTCTTTTACTGATACTGTACGCTACCCTTGATCTGAAGTTATTACAGTAGCTTATATGTAACAGGTAGAGAAAGTATTCTGTTAAATGTATGTATTGTGAAGTAGAATTAACACAAAGTTGATCATTTAAATACACCAGCTTCCTGATTGAAATGAGTGCTTTCCCCTTTAATTGTTGTAATGTCATCATGAGTCAACATAATTTCCTGTTCTGTCTCCTCCTCTTCCCTTTTGCATTGAAACTGCATTGAAGAGGTCGGTTATTTCTGATAATCTTAATTAATATTTATTGTAATCATTGCTTTTATAGCTATATCTTCATTCCAATTTATGTGTATAATGTTATTTTACTTAACTGTGTAGTTCTTTTTTACCCTTCTATTTTACCCTTCTAAATATGTGGAAATGAGGTCACATGGTGAGAAGTGTACATCATATTTATTTTATGGAGCGAACCAAGGCAATTCACTCACTCATAGAAGCTGCATATACATTATTTTATGTATCAGGTATGTTTTCTCTGTTATATTATTTTCTTGTTTAATGTGATTTTTCTTTACTTTATTCCCTTTTGCATTGAAACTGCATTGAAGAGAGAGAACAAGGGAAATTCACTCACTCCTAGAGGTTGCATATATGTTCTTTTATGTATCAGGGTGGAATAAAAAATCAGCGAAACTGCCACCTTCTGTCCCATTCCTAACTACACAAAACACAATGCAGACAACAGACCAGTTACATATAGGTGTAACCGGCCCTACTCGTCGCTAGTGCTCCTCTTGAGGCCAGAGGAGTGAGGTTTTACATGCACAGCTCTTATTGGCCTACATTACACTCGCCCCCCTAAACCTCACTCCCATCCGGGTCATGAGAGGCTCGAAGGGATTGACTCTAGAGGTTGCGGACTTTAGCGTCCTTGTTAGCGTGCCTGCCACCCATGGCAGAGACTGCGGTTTAAGTCCTGCTCAGAGAGGGTCGAGTAGGACCGGTTACATTTAGTGCCGTAACCCGGATGGGTGTGCGGACAGCTAGTAAGAGCTGTGCTGGTAAACCTCACTCCCCTGATCTCAAGAGGCACACTAGAGACTGTGTCCTTATTAGCGCGCCTGGCTCCCATGCCGGAGACACCGGTTCGAATCCTGCTCAGAGCGGGTCGAGTAGGACCGGTTACATAGCCAAGTCCGGACAGAATCTATGGCATATTTTTTTTGAAAAAAAATCTGGTCTTACTGGGCACAATTTTTCAGTGCGTTTTATTACAAAGAAAAGCAGTATTTGTCTTGGTTATATTTCATTATATATTGCCTCTAAAAATAACTTTCATTGGCTGGCATCAATTAGGTTTTATGGGTTATTGGTTAATGTTAATTAATAGCCAAATAGCTTTTTAGACACCCTTTCTAACATTGTGAAAATAGTTAACACACAAATATAATGCTGAGTAAGATAACAATTAACATGTAGATACAGAGGATGAAAGGTCCCCTATTCCCCTAAGACCCCAATTCTTGTTACAGTCTCTTTTTTTTTTTTTTTTTTTTTGACGACTTTTCTGAATTCACCAAATGTGTCAACATTTGTCGTTGTTTTGAAATAAGCGCCCCAAGCGCTTAGGACAAACAGACAGTCCCACCCCAGAATCACGTCATTGGTTGAGCCAATGTCAGTCCACTCAAACAAACAGCAAGTGCCACAAAGCCACAGTGTTTACAGTCTTGGGGGAAGTCGCCCTACGAATGGCTTAGTTAAACCCTTCCCAGCACATTAAACTAGTTCAGAAGTATTTTTACATGAAAAGCTTTAAGAATCAATGTGTGTGTTTGTAAAAGGATGGCAGCTGCAGATGTGACTTCATAGCATTACCACAAATGAACGTATCTGTCTCCACAATGCCACAGACATCTTAAAGTGCCCATGGTTTTTTTATAGTTATAGTTTCCTATTGCAAAGTTTCTCCCTTTCTTCATCTCTTTTTCCATCTTTCGGATAGAAAGTGCACAATTACACCAGACCAAACTTCCTCCATTTCCCATCAAGTCATTCCCATTTATTCCCTGCACGAACTATGTTCTTTGTGCCCTTGGACCAGAGGAAAATAGCTGTCCATTCAGGGGCAGAAAAGATGAAGTACACAAGTGAACACTGTGGCCACCATGTCATGTTTGTAAATGATTCTCTCCGGTCCACAAGGAAAAAATGCCGAGCAGCGCAGAATGGCAGAGAGATCTGGAGCAGTGATATACAGTCCTCCATGGCTGAGAATTAATACACAGTTTAGTTCTGCAAGCCGAGAGAGTCTGTAATTAATAAAGGGGAAGAAATGTGCCAAGAAATGAGTTTATAATTAATCTCAATGTTAATACATCAGGGCTCAACACTTAGCCTGTTTTTTGTCATTTTTATCTCCCCTTTTCTCTATGGGTTGTTCTGTGAATCTGCAGGCAGCTGGGAAGCCCACCCTGATCCGTGGCTTCCACCCCCGAGAGCTCCTGGGTTAGGCTTAATTGAGACGTATCTGTATTGACTGATGCAATCTACAAGTCGCTCATTGAATATGAAAAATTGAGTTTGGAAGGAGGAGGAAAAATCAATCATATGGATCAACATGTACGGGTTCCGCCCGCATCTCCATCCCCTCCCACGGTCTTTATTGGATATCTGCATGAATAATGGACTCCTCACAGACGGCAATTACCACAGCTGCTTCTTTATTAAAGGAGGAAGGATGGCCGCAATATCTACCAGCTTGGATAACATGCTGACCAATCAGACGCATGCTGAGGTCACCATAGTCACCATGGTCAGTGTAATTTGGCTGCAGCATTCCCGTTATCCTCTTTTCCACTCTTGAGATACACCTTGCTCCGTGTCTACTGTGAAGGTTCTTTTAAAGGGGTTTTATCATGAAGAGTAGAAATTCCATTGATCTTTTGTCAAAGAAACAGTATAAATTCAAATCTTCCTGTCCATGGAGAAAAAAACAAACATTTATTTTAACTAAGGCCCTGTTTACACCTGGTATTAAGATGCGTTTTGGTCGGTCGGATCACAAGTGGACGGCGCTAAATACAGGTGCAAACGGGGTCTATAACGTTTTGAACTTGTCCACTTTCGACCACTAGTTGAAAACATATTGGACTGGATTGCTTTCGTAGTGTAAACGCTCATGTGGTCGAATGTGTTTGAACAGCCACAAAAGACGCCTACTCTCCTCCTACTGAACTAATGAGTAAACATTATGGGAAGAGCCCTAGCCAGACGGGATTTAAACTTTGTCGGCTGGAGACCCAAGCACAATGTTCTCTCACCATTCCTGATTTCTAACACGCACTTACAGTGTCTAAAAAAAAAAATTAGAATTAAAAACATCTGATAAAACGTTGACACTTAAATATATCATAACTATAGATAGGCAAGTTATCTTTATAGTTATCGTTCTTGGTGTGAACGGGCCTTAAGACGAGACGATGACGAGACGACACCAACGCCATTAAACGATAACTGTGACAATATCACCATGCAATATCTTTGATGAAAATAGACGAGACTAAAATGCAGATAAAAAAATTAAAAACAAAAACCAAAATCACTCTTTGTTTTTGTGAAATAAAAGAGGAGACAAAGCATTACAGACTGTTTTTAACAAGCCGCTACAAGCTTTCATGCCTACAGTTGCCATATTTCAAGAATCTAACTCCCCCAGTCAGAGCTTTTCTGTTAAAAGAACATGTTTTCTACCCAGTGTTTTACTTAATATTTGCAATCTGGAAACCATGTGCATGCGCTGTGTCTACACTGCGGTAGAAGCGCGGATGATCTGAAAACACAGACAAACAAGTAAGCTGCGGTTTAACGATCTCCATTTGAGATTTTCTGCTTAAATGAAAGTGTCATTGAGTCAGTCTGTGTTCTGTCATGAGCAGCTTGCGCTGTTTGCTGCGAATAAATTTGCGATCAAACCTTCTTAGTGATGAACTGTAATAAACCCAAACATGGATCTCTCGACTATATTTGCGATTGTGGTTGCTGAATAAATGCATTTACGCAATGTCCTTTTTGGTGTTGTTTTAATAGAAAAACATTAATGCCATTTGGAATTTTTGGATTACTATTTCTCTGGTTTAATTTTTGAGAGGGTTTCTTGTCTTACCAGTAGGCCTATATGATAAATAGCCTATAATAAATCAGGAAACTAGATGGGGTAAAATAAACCATGCATATGGGTTGACATTCTCTTGTGCTTAGGTGAAAGTGCAATAATTCACTGCCAAAAATGTTTTTCTTACTTAGTATTTTTGTCTTGTTTTAAGTCCAAACATCTAAAAATTCTTACATTAAGGAGCATTTACTAGGCAAGCAAAAAATTTTGTCTTGTTTTGGGAAAAAAACCCCTCAAAATTAAGTGAGCTTTTGCTTAAAATAAGCAAAATAATCTGCCAATGGGGTAAGCAAAATAATCTTGTTTTCTGTTTGAATTAAGATTATTTTGTTTTACCCCATTGGCAGATTATTTTGCTTATTTTAAGCAAAAAACTCACTTAATTTTGAGTTTTTTTCCCTTAAAACAAGACAATAATTTTTGCTTGCCTAGTAAATGCTTCTTGTTTTAAGAATTTTTAGATGTTTGGACTAGAAACAAGACAAAAATACTAAGTAAGAAAAGCATTTTTTGCAGTGTTCTAATGAAATGTAAAAAATAATTCCTATTTATTATAATTAAATATTATTTTGAGTAAAATAATCGGGATTATCAATTTAAACATTATGCAGCATGACGAAAAGTTTGACTAAAACTAGACTAAGATGCTCAGACTAAAACTTGACTAAACAAAAACAGAACAAGGCTGACTAAATATGGTTGACTAAAAAGTACATTTGAGACAAGACTAAGATAGCTGACAAAATTAACACTATTATAAAACTGCATCATGACTGTTTAAGGACAATAACCTGGACTTGTTAAGTAAATTATATCTATATCTATCCACTTTAAAAACTCTAGACAGCAAGCTAGCCGAAATGTTTGAATTGTCTGGCTGGATTTGTCCTTGAGACCGAACCTCACTTTTTTTTCAGCCCTGTGTCTTTTCTCTTCGCTCTGTCCTCATGGCTAAACTCTAAAGAAAATATCTGCAGTATTTCAGCTTTGCTGAGAATCAGTCATCGGCGCCCAATGATCAATGGGAAAGAAAACAAATCTTGTCCAGAGGAATTTGGCTGTCCGACACCACGGCCTTTAGCTAGTTGCTCGGCTAATCATAAATGACACAACGCTGCAGAGGAATAAGTGTGAAGTAACTAGACTATGACAAGCTAACGGATGGGTCACGGGAGTCTGCTTGCATGGCCTTGTCCATTTGAACCCTGCACTTCCTGTGTGCACCCCTCTATTACTAATGGCCCAACTATTCCAATTTTATTTGTGTACACAAAAATATAGATAAGTGTGACATACTTGACTGCTGAATCACCACCACACATTATGGGCCGCCGGTCCGGCGGCTATGTTTTCTCCTGTGGTGCCACCACACACAAAGTGCTCCATTTCAGTGTCACGGACAGGCACAGAAAGCACATTGTCCCCCAGTGCTTGGGAAACGTCTGCATTGGGACATTAATAGCGACAAGTGTAATTTCCCCTCTCTAACTTCCTTCCAGTTGAGCCTTTGGGAAAGTCAGAGGATGTTACTGGCTGGGAATGGAGGTTTATCTCAAAGGGACAGGGTTCATTTACTATACAATGGGAAGTCATGATCTGTAATTGATGTGCTTAGGCTAACATCACTATTACCAATCCTCAAACTTATTATTATATCAAATCATATGTGTTGTTGAGGAAAAGTGTGTGATTACTTGTTTAAGCTATATCAGACAAAGCTATCATACACTAACATTTACAGTACATGGCCTAATAGACTATGGACTATGCCAACTTCAAATTTAGATTTAATGGAATCTGTATTCAATTCTGTATTAAAGGGGTCGTGAACTGAGAAATAAAATTTTCCTTAAGCTTTTGACACCTAAGAGGTCATCATAATATAATAACAGAATATCCTGTAAGTTTCAGATCTGAAAACGTCCTTGTTAGTCCAAAAACAGCTTTTATTGTAATCAAGTCCAGATAATCATTGTTGAATGTGCCTATGTAATAAATAGGTGAAAGACGGCCTCTGCAGAAGAAAATCAACGCCTACTTCATCATTGAAACTTTGGCCCCGCCCACTGGTGTGCTAGTGAGATGATGAGGAGAGAAGAGCAATACAGGATGGACTACAAATAACATTACCTTCCAAAGGATCCTAATGCTAGGAATGTGGTTATTTTATTTATTTTCAACAATGTGAATGTCTCAGTTGAGCATTATTTATTTGTATTCGGTCGCAATTTCAGTGCAGGCTTTGCAAACAGACTTTTACGATATGGACTTGACAGTAATGCCACATGTAAGTAACTGTATTAATTCTAATGCCTGATTTCAGTGATTTCTGATTTGTAATGATTCATGTACAGTCAGATGTTCTTTGTCTCTGTGTCAGTAAATCAAACCAGTGACTAAACAGTCAACTTTCTTAGCGATAGATGATATTTACACTAAGTGCAAATAGCTGTAGATGCTATTTACTAAGTGAAATAGCATACTAAGTGAAAATAGTGATATATTCTATTTACACCATGTAAAAGTAGCAGTTCTTTGCAATATGTGTAAATAATAATTACATGCAATTTATACTTTATTTTAACAGATACATACTATTTGCACCTCAGTATTGTTGTACATTAACAGGATGCAATAATAACAGTGTAAATGATTATGTTTATTAAAATTATTAAATGGATGCCACCTTAATGGGACAATAAAAGCCTTCCCTACACCTACCCCTAACCCTACCCAATAAATGCTTTTATTATCATTAAACATTTTGTTAGGCACTTTATTTCCATTTTTAGAACATTTTATCAATTTTGATTGAAACTAAATGCCTTTCCGATGTGATATGTGATGGGAAAAGGGAGAAGAGCTCGGCAAAAGGCGGATTCGAACCCCGGTCGATCGTGTCAAAACCTAGATCCTTAAAGGCCCCCTGAAATCAAAATTGAAGTTTTTTATCTTTTAGTATGACTATGTTAGCCTTAAGGTTAGGAATAAGCTGGTGTGTTCCAAAACAATGACAAAATTCACATTTAGGAGATATAAACATTCAAAACTTACAGTCTCTCACTTCCGTTAAAATTGATCACAGATTTTTATGACATCATCGCGGACTTCACCTTCTCATCACATCTTCTGTCCAATCAAATGCTCTCTAGAATCTGAAGTCCCGCCCCCAACACTATAAATAGACGCTGAAGCTGCGGCTGAAATCGGTCAGTTGTTCACACATTTACTATTTTCTATATGGTGAATGGCATATAGTGGACTATGCGATAGGAAACGATTCAGACAGTGTAAATATGCTTTCAGTTGAGGCGAATGAAGTCTGGTTTCACGTTAGTTTCACGCGCCCTGCCGCTGCACACACACATACACACACACACACCAACAGCTCTGGTCTAGACTAGAGACACGAGAGTGCAGAGCAAACATATCGGACCCATTTGAATTCTGCACAGAATGCTGTATTTCAAAGCGATATGGAGGAGATTATGATGATGTTAGAGATTAGGAGGAAACTGTGGCTTTACCAAACAGAAAGGCTCTAGTCAAACTGTGATATTAACGAAACGCTATTGGCTGTTTTAAAAAAGGGGAGGAGCCGCTTACAGCTGGAGCCGTTTCAGGGGAAATTACATCAACACATTGAATAATGCTGCGCGTTTCAAGGCACTTCAGTGGGCCTTTAAGCCTTACACTTTACTGACTACGCCACTGAAGACGTTAAAATATGAATGTTTTTTTTTTTATCTTGTTTGGCCCAACCAGGCATTGTTAGGCAGCGCTAGTGTGAATAGCACTTGCCAACAAGGCACTCTATTTGCACTTGGTGTAAATAGACACTCCGTTAAATTATAAGCGATCAAAGAACGCTCCCTTTGCAATCGCTGAAGCTGTCAATCAAACAGCACGAGTTTATCAGTGACTGAGTGCTGAACTCACGCCAAAACTCCCATAATAATAAACGAAAAAAGGGCTGTTTTTTTTAGTAGTGTACTTATTGTCATGAAAGTTTTTAAGTACACTTAATTGGCTTAATTTAAATAATATTACATTATCTTCAAGTACAGTTTTTTAGAAATAGATTTGAAGTAAACTGCATGTCCATATTCAATACAATGACGTGCACTTCTTTTTCACAAGAGTCCTTAAGCTAACAACAGCATATTTTCACTTTTTACAGTGTTTGCAACCAGCATGCAAATTTAATACTTTCCAGTTCTACCTCAAGTCCTCTTTGAAGTGTACTTTTCATAGTGAGGAAGATATTGTTACATTAGCTTCTGGTTTCCACAGTGAAACTCATTGTTTTGTATAGAAAATGACTAAATTACATGTTTTGAGGTTCAGGAGTAATACAATAGAAGGACTGACAGCATGTTATAACATGACACTGGGATTATGTGCTATACTAAAGAACCGCTGAAGGTTTCTATAGCCACTAGAATAGACACTCTCTTTAGATGCAAGGAAAGCTTATGAAATGATTAGTTCTGTAAATTCTTATTGGACGAGCCACAATTGTAAATCGCTTATAAACATATTAATGTGGTGTATTAAAGTTGATATGTTGCTAGGCAGCTGTAAACAGCGTACAGAAATAATCCATGTTTTACATTGATTTTATCAAGGTTCTAGCTTTTACATGGTACCCCTTATCAGATTATCACATTAGGATCATGCACATCAGTGTTTATAGCGCACTGCTTAGGTCACAGTTTGCATTTCACTGTTGTCCTTTTTATGAAAGTATCTCTAATTTGTGCATGTCCAGGGCAGGTTCAAGTGCAGTTCATTTTCGGTGCAGTATGAGCACATTCTGTCTGTCTTTTGTTGGTCAGGTTTGTCTCGGTCTGTCTCTCTTACTCTCAGGCCTACAGATAGCAGGGTTGATGTTCTACTCTTCATCTGGCCAGGTAGATGAGGTTTTAAATGAGTCTGATTACCTCTCTTTCACAGATACAGAGCAGGGCACACCTACCCAAATCTCCCACACACACACACACACACACACTCTCTCTCTCTCTCTCTCTCTCTCTCTCTCTACGTGCCCTTGCAGTGCTGGTGATCATTACCTTCAGCTTGCTCCCTTGTTAATTACCAAAGCCAGTCTGACCTTGGCCACTGTTTAATTCGTTTTTCAAGAGGTGACAATTATTAAGGATTCCAATTACATCTGCCTGTGCGCTGTATGCGAGAGGTTACTAAAGAAAATCCATCTGTAATGGAAGACATTCTCATTTTATAGCTTGAGACAATTGTACAAGCTATTTAATCAAGAATACTAGGCATATAAGGTAAATAAGATGTCAAATCAATTAAGCCCGATTTGACACACGACAGCCTATATAGCTGCATATTCTCTTCTCACACATTACCCTCAGACAACAAGAATCTTACTTTAGATCGTTCTAATTTGACATCAAATCAGTTTCTCGTCGATAACTATGAATTAGATGAAGAGCTAATAGAGACTTTTGATTAACTCTTCTGGATCTCAGATAGTCTCCAGTCTTCCACAGAGGTTCAGAAGATATTTCGGGAACATCTCAAACTGTTCTCAGATCTACCAAGACTGAAATCAAAAGGAAGAGGTTTCAATATGACCTCAAATATTTCTCATCAGATTTTCTCCAAACCAAATATTTTTAGCTAATTGTCACCACAATTTTTTTTCCTCCTATAAGGAATTTTAAGAGAAACATCTTAAATGACAAATTAATTCTTCAATCACAAATGAAAAATCTTCAGTTTTTCAATTGTTTTTCCTTGACATCTACACTGCGTGCAAAAATATTAGGCATGTTAATTTTCTGATATTTCTTTTCCAGGCACATTTTACCAATTACACATTAATCTTAATAACTACTATTAATTTTGTATTTATTCATTTACAGTGGTGGTCAGAATTATTGGCACCCCTGGTAAATATGATCAAATTTGGCTGTAAATCTGCATTGTTTATCCTTTTGATCTTTTATTCAAAAAATTCACAAAAATCTAAACTTTGATTGAAGTAAAAGAATTGAAAGTGGGGGGTAAATCACATTATGAAATAAATGCTTTTCTCCAAAACACGTTGGCCACAATTATTGGCACCCTTTTATTAAATACTTTTTGCAACCTCCTTTTGCCAAGATAACAGCTCTGAGTCTTCTTCTATAATGCCTTATGAGTTTGGAGAACACCTGACAAGAGATCAGAGACCATTCCTCCATACAGAATCTCTCCAGATCCTTCAGATTCCCAGCTCCATGTTGGTGCTTCTTCTCTTCAGTTCACCCCACTCATTTTCTATAGGGTTCAGGTCAGGGGACTGGGATGGTCATGGCAGAAGCTTCATTTTGTGTTCAGTGACACATTTGTGTGTTGATTTTGATGTTTGTTTTGGATCGTTGTCCTGATGGAAGATCCAACCACGACCCATTATAAGATTTCTAGCAGAGGCCGTCAGGTTTTGATTTTTTTATCTGTTGGTATTTGCTAGAATCCATTATACCATATATCTGAACAAGATGTCCAGGACCTCCAGCAAAAAAATAGGCCCACAACATTAAAGATCCAGCGGTATTAGATAAGAATCACAAGCTGAAGTGTTGTAAAATACATGAAGAAGTGTTATGAATACAGAAGACTGTTTTTTATAGGCTTTATAGACAGATAGGTTCAGAGTGACTCTTGAAGGACCAGCATCACATCCTCTTGTACCACTGTTTGAAGAATTCATCTTCCAGAATCTGGCAATAAGTTTTGGGAGTTAATTTTTCTGTATTCACAACACTTCTTCATGTATTTTACAACACTTCAGCTTGTGATTCTTATTAAGTGGTGGTCATTTTTTAGGATTCTTTACCTAACTTAAGTCTCTGAGATCCTGACACCTTGAACTTCTGGAGATGCCAGGTAAGTTGCAGTTCTGGAAAATGGTGGCGCTGGAGACTAAAGGGTTCCTGATGATTTCACACTTAATTCTTCACCTTAATTCATAATTCTGTTGCAGTTTATGTGTCTTTTCTTCGCCACCTGTTTTTGTCTGACCTTGCTGACCCAATGAGCATTTCACTGTCCAATGGTCATGCCTTAACTGCAGTGTCTAGTAATGCATTAGTATTGTTTCCTTCTCATGGGCATTTAATAATTTTTGACTTTTCAGTCTGAGTTAATTCTCTTTTTTGGCTCATTTTATCTGTAAAAGAAAACATGCCTAATAATTATGCACACCTGAATATAAGGCGTTTTTCATTTCCAGCCTTCATGAACAATTATATATCACTTATAAAGGATTAAATACAAAATTAATAGTAGTTATTAAGACTAATGTGGTTTGTAATTGGTAAAATGTGCCTGGAAAAAAAATATGATCAGAAAATCAACGTGCCTAATAATTCTGCACGCAGTGTAATTAGACAATTAAATGGGGTATTGCTACTACTTCTTTCAGAAGAAAAAGAAAAAAAAAAACAAAAAAAAAACAGTAACCCCCAAAATTTACTCTCAAGAATCTCAAACGACTAATTTCTCATCATATTCTTCCAAGAACAAACAATACATTTTGAGTTTTGAACCACACCAAACACAATTTTATAGCTCCGTATTCTTAGTGCATGTCAACAATTTTCTAATTTCTTTCTATTTTTATTTAATCTAGCTATTTTAGGTGAAAGAAAAGGCAAGGCAAGACACCAGGTAAAAAAAATAAAATAAAAATAAAATTATAGACATCACTGTATTTTCCCCAGTTGATTAATCACAGTACATTAAGTTAATTATTTTGTATTACAAGTTTTCTGAAATGGAAATGTTTCGTAAATATGCAAATGATGTATTATCTAATTAAATATGCTCTAATTTGCATACATTTAGAACATAAATCTAAACTCTGGAACATTTTGAACATTGTTTTGATTTTGTTATATATCAGAAAAAAACCTCCTGTAAAAACCTCCAGAAAACAGATAGGAATAAAACAGTAAGTTCTGCTGAAGTGGCGATTTCTGACTAATGGAAAGAACACATTTTGAGAAAACGCCTTTAAAGATATTTATTGTACTTGACATCTACAGACAAAAATAAGATTAAGCCAAGGTTAGATCTTAGTTTAATTAAGGGATTTAAGTAGCTTTTATAAATGTGCCCTATAAAAAAAACATTACTGGTGTGCATCTTGAGACAAAACAATAGCATTGACATTTTTTTAAGTTATGTCAATGCAAGTTGCTTTCAGTTAAAACAGCTCAAACATGCATTTTAGTCTGGGACTAGGCTTACAGGTAATAGTGTAATAAAATAAACATTTAAATGTGTATTTTGGGTGTTTTATTTCCACTAGTCTGAAAGAAGACATGCTATGGAAGCAAAATAGCCCAAAATCTCAAAACTGACCAGTGCATGAAAAGAAAAAAAGAAAAAAATGTGTTTGTAGTTAACTGAAATTGAAAAATTCAGTTGCCCTAACTGAAAACTGAGAGCTGAATTAAGTCTCCAGAGCAATGAAAGAACAACATTTGAGCAAAGACAATTTCCTCTGGGTTTTCCAGAACGGATCTTTTTTTTAATTGTTGAAATCAAAGGAGATTATTATCTACCTCGTTCCTTTACAAGATACGCCCCAGACGCACACAGACAAGCTCGGTGGGATTATTTCATTAAGGCGTGTCAGAACCTGAATTTTAAATCAGTACCTCCACCACTTGTCTGTCTTAAGGCTAGCCCTTTCTCTCTCCATTAACCCCCAGTTAAATCCACAGAGTTAAAGGTCAGGCCAGGCACAGGGGAGTCTCTTCTTGGCAGTGTTAAAGCGACGCCTTTATGCAAGCTGAGCTCAATGAGGAGCCTCGGGCCCCTGCGCCGCCGAGTGGGCAACCGCCAGAGAAGGAGGTCACATACATATTCATCAAATCGGACATGCACATGTAAACTGCTTTTAATAGGCTTTGACAGCAGAAGTTGTGCTTGCCAAATGTGCATGCATCAAAGTTAGATCACACGGTGGGTGACCCACTGACAGGGCGGCCCATCTTAACTCATGCCCAGACCCACTTCCTCAAGCATTATTGGAGTCTTTTAACTTTTAGCAGCTTAAGGTCAAAATGTAGTCTGTGTAATGCTAAATATTGGCTCTGTAGAGCACGCAATCCCACAATGCATTGCAACTAGGTCAATGAAATAATCCATCCAAGATGGCGGACTAAGCAAGGGAAGTGTAGATTTTACAGTAAATACAATTATTTTATGACGAAGAGCGTTGTCGCTATTTTTTCCACCCTGGAAAAAGTTTTTCCTAAGGCGGACGAACTTAGAGTGGTTAAAATTTATTTTTAACACTGTTCCTGAACATTATAACCCCAATGTTTGTCTGTATGCTGCACATTTTACGGAGGACAGCTTCCAGAAACAAAGAGAGTTCAATGCAGGCACAAAAGCTTCTCCTGAAAGATGTAGCCGTTCCCATTTTGTCTGTTGTTTATGGATCACAACTTGTAAGTATGTCTGCTAACTAACATTACAGTATTGATGTAGTGTTTACTGTAGCTTTTGCAAGCTCTTGCTTTTGTAAGACTGTTCACCGCCCCTTAGGAAAATTACCCATGGTTTTGTGATTGATTACTGTTTGTATTACTATAGTTTTATGACAAATATGATTAAATAGTGGATAACATTGTAGCTATAATCTATAAGAAAATGACAAAAAAACATACCACTACGAAATCGTCCTGTGAAATCTTTGCTTGCAAAGTCCATGCTTGAAATCCGTTCTGTTCAATCCTCTTGTTCGTTAACATTCTCAGGGTCTGAATCGGGCTCAAATTGGTTTTAAATTGATACCATCCATACAATCACTACACACTTGGCCGGCTAACCAATCACAGCACATTTCGTATTTCGGAAAGAGGGACTTCATCAAAACAGGAACTAAACGGCACGTTTTAGCCGAACTGGGGAGAGAGCTGTAATAATGTAAAATATGTGGAAAAATAATAATCTAGCATGAAAACATATTCTAGTACACCCCAAAAACAAAATCAAGACTTCGTAAAAGGGCATAATAGGACTCCCTTGAAGAGTGTGGCTACCTATGTAGTCATTGTACAGAAAACAACTAGCTGTTTTAGGTTTTGAAACAGAGCCAATGTATAGCAATTCTTCATTTAGTCTACTTGCTATTACTTTGCGGTGCATTGTGCATGTCGAGACATTCACAGTCTGATGTTTTCGCCAGTTAATCTGAATGAAGCATTAAATCGGAGAGCCTTCCACCATCCCCCAAATAACACTAGAATTATTGTAAAAGCTCTCTGGTAATTGGATCAGATGAGGCAGATAATCAAGACTGGAGTTTTTTGTTTGTTTTCCCTTTTTTGGCCAAGCCATGCAGTTGTGTTACAGCCTCCTGTTCGGCATTTCAAAGATGAGGGAAGAAAAAAGCCTTTGACGTGACACTCAAAACCCAGTGAGCTGCCAGCATTGACAATGCTAGCGTGCTCGCTGTCTCGCCATCATAAAGCAGTTTGTTGATGGGCTACCTGCCCTAGTCTGTCTGGTGCGGGACCGGTAATACAATCTGTCTCATTCAGACAAGAGGAGACTGCCCCCAGGCATCGTACTATGCCCTTAATCACGACAAAAGCTAAGATGGGACTTAGATAGCACATCAGCCTTCCCTCAGATTGCTAATTATGATATCATTTTTCAGCCACGGAGGCTGGAACGGGCAGCTCTCTGGCGGAAGAAGAGATTCCGTGCTCCGAGGGAGTCTAGGAGAAAAAGTTTACGGTCTCCAGCGGTGTCGTGTGCTGCAAATTATCCTTTCAGCGTAACCTGCATTTGCCACTCGCAGTCGGCAATAGTCCTCAATCTCCATAAGAAGCACTCGAGCCCAGGCGTATTTTAGCTGCCTTCACATGCGGCGCGAGGCTCAAAAACTCCCTGGAAGTAAGTCAGCCTCTGTAACACAAGCACTGAATCGGCCTTTGACAATGTAACCAATGTTGTTCTAAGAGGGCCCCCCTGAAAAAATGATTTAATCATTTTTCTCTTTCTCACTTATTTTCCCAGCATGGGAGCTGAGCAGCATTCCAAAACAGTGAGGGAAAGACATTACAGCAGCCATTTCCTGAGAGGAGGGGAGGAAAGCTCTTACAAGGCACTTCTTAATAGGATCGCTGAACGCTGAGGCCTTAAGCAGACTACTCGTCTCCAAACTTCTTCAAGGATAAAATACAACCTTAGACAGTGTAAAACATCCTTTTCCCCCTTAGAAACAGAAATAGAGAATTTGTGGGAAGTGTGCAATTTTTCAATGTTAATTGCGTATGTATGCAATGACTTGTTTGACTGAAGATTTGTTTGAGAAACCTGTTTGGAAACAATCATTATTTTTGCTATTCCATTTGCCACTATAGTGCATAAATTGTTCTCATATACAAAAAATGGGATAGTTTACCCTATAATGAAAATTCTGTTTACTCACCCTCATATCATTCCAAACCTGTCTGATTTTCTTCTGTGGAAGCTCAGAGATGTTTTTTCCCCCCCAATGAAAGTCAATGGGGTCCAATGTTGTTTTATAACCTTCTCCACTTTTAAACACTTCTCCAAAATAATTTCTTTAGTGTTCCACAGTAGAAAGAATATCAAGTCAAGATTAAAACCCATTACAAAGTCTGAGAGCCAAGAATAAAACCCCATGGACATGTCTCCAGTGGACATTCTCTCCACATCAAATGGAGAGGTAGGACAAGTTGTCCTAAACCTCTGTCTCTTTGGAAATAAAAAGCAGCCTTTGAGGTCCAGCAGCGTCTCTATTCTTCTTCAAGCACATATTGTCCTCTGATCCAGCCTCCATCAATAGCTGACATCCACTTGAAATCTTTGAAGTAGTGTGTATATATGCCACAAGTGGTCTTCATGTTACAGTAGATCGCTTTACCCCGTCCCATTACTTACAGGTTTGACGGGGCAACTTGCATTAGTGTTGCGCCGGTGTCAGGGTTTGAGTGGCACATTAATAGCGGCCCCTGCATGATACTCATTGTATTCAAATGACTGCAGAAACTGAGTACTTATACATTGTAATTATACACCCGATGTTGATGGACGACTCTGGTGTTTAAATAGGAGAAGAATTTCCTTTGTAAATTAACACTGCTCTAATTGCATCGTCCTTAAAATAACTGGGGCACTGACCCCGGCCAGAAAAATCCAGCAGTGTGAACCTCTCACTCATTTAATCACTTTGCCCTTAATAAGGTCTATTTTTAGAGCAGGGTAAGAGTGTTCCTATGGGGGGTTTCCCAGATCTATCACCAAATTCACAGCCAGATGGGTAAAACCTGTAAATGCAGATGTTTTCTTTGTTTTGTTTTTTTGTTTTTTTCAGATAATGTAAGGTGCATGGATTAGTCTTAAGATGTAAAGAGTCTAGAGTCACTTTAAAATAATGAAAAAAAAACTATCCTTATCAATCAGTAATGCTAAATACTTTGTAAATAAAAATAAATTAAATAAATTAATAAATAAATAAAACCAAAAATTATATTTTACATAAATTAAAGGGAATTTTACAACATGGTAGTATGTTGTTTTTATGTACACTATATTGCCAAAAGTTTTGGGATGCCTGCCTTTACATGCAAATGAACTTTAATGATATCCCATTCTTTATCCGTAGGGTTTAATATGGAGTTGGCCCACCCTTTGCAGCTATAACAGCTTCAACTCTTCTGGGAAGGCTTTCCACAAGGTTTAGGAGTGTGTTTATGGGAATTTTTGAACATTCTTCTAGAAGCGCATTTGTGAGGTCAGGCACTGATGTTGGACGAGAAGGCCTGGCTCGCAGTCTCCGCTCTAATTCATCCCAAAGGTGTTCTATCGGGGTGAGGTCAGGACTCTGTGCAGGCCAGTCAAGTTCCTCCACACCAAACTCGCTCATCCATGTCTTTATGAACCTTGCTTTGTGCACCGGTGCACATCGGACATGTTGGAACAATGAAGGGGCCATCCCCAAACTGTTCCCACAAAGTTGGGAATGGGAATGGGCATGAAATTGTCCAAAATGTCTTGGTATGCTGAAGCATTAAGAGTTCCTTTCACTGGAACTAAAGGGTCAAGACCAACCCCTGAAAAACAACCCCACACCATAATCCCCCATCCACCAAACTTTACACTTGGCACAATGCAGTCAGGCAAGTACCGTTCTCCTGGCAACCGCCAAACCCAGACTCGTCTATCGGATTGCCAGACAGAGAAGCGCGATTCTTCACTCCAGAGAACACGTCTCCACTGCTCTAGAGTCCAGTGGCGGCGTGATTTACACCACTGCATCCCACGCTTTGCATTGCACTTGGTGATGTAAGGCTTGGATGCAGCTGCTCGGCCATGGAAACCCATTCCATGAAGCTCTCTTCTTGAGCTAATCTGAAGGCCACATGAAGTTTGGAGGTCTGTAGCTATTGACTTTGCAGAAAGTTGGCGACTTCTGCGCACTGTGCACCTCAGCATGCGCTTACCCCGCTCTGTGATTTTACGTGGCCTACCACTTCGTGGCTGAGTTGCTGTTGTTCCACATTGCTTCCACTTTGTTATAATACCACTAACAGTTGACCGTTGAATATTTCGCAGTGAGGAAATTTCACGAATGGACTTATTGCACAGGCGGAAACCTATCACGGTGCCACGCTTGAATTCACTGAGCTCCTGAGAGCGACCCATTCTTTCACAAATGTTTGTAGAAGCAGTCTGCATGCCTAGGTGCTTGATTTTATACACCTGTGGCCATGGAAGTGATTGGAACACCTGAATTCAATGATTTGGAGGGGTGTCCCAATACTTTTGGCAATATAGTGTGTGTATGTACACTCACCTAAAGGATTATTAGGAACACCTGTTCAATTTCTCATTAATGCAATTATCTAATCAACCAATCACATGGCAGTTGCTTCAATGCATTTAGGGGTGTGGTCCTGGTCAAGACAATCTCCTGAACTCCAAACTGAATGTCAGAATGGGAAAGAAAGGTGATTTAAGCAATTTTGAGCGTGGCATGGTTGTTGGTGCCAGACGGGCCGGTCTGAGTATTTCACAATCTGCTCAGTTACTGGGATTTTCACGCACAACCATTTCTAGAGTTTACAAAGAATGGTGTGAAAAGGGAAAAACATCCAGTATGCGGCAGTCCTGTGGGCGAAAATGCCTTGTTGATGCTAGAGGTCAGAGGAGAATGGGCCGACTGATTCAAGCTGATAGAAGAGCAACTTTGACTGAAATAACCACTCGTTACAACCGAGGTATGCAGCAAAGCATTTGTGAAGCCATAACACGCACAACCTTGAGGCGGATGGGCTACAACAGCAGAAGACCCCACCGGGTACCACTCATCTCCACTACAAATAGGAAAAAGAGGCTACAATTTGCACGAGCTCACCAAAATTGGACAGTTGAAGACTGGAAAAATGTTGCCTGGTCTGATGAGTCTCGATTTCTGTTGAGACATTCAGATGGTAGAGTCAGAATTTGGCGTAAACAGAATGAGAACATGGATCCATCATGCCTTGTTACCACTGTGCAGGCTGGTGGTGGTGGTGTAATGGTGTGGGGGATGTTTTCTTGGCACACTTTAGGCCCCTTAGTGCCAATTGGGCATCGTTTAAATGCCACGGCCTACCTGAGCATTGTTTCTGACCATGTCCATCCCTTTATGACCACCATGTACCCATCCTCTGATGGCTACTTCCAGCAGGATAATGCACCATGTCACAAAGCTCGAATCATTTCAAATTGGTTTCTTGAACATGACAATGAGTTCACTGTACTAAAATGGCCCCCACAGTCATCAGATCTCAACCCAATAGAGCATCTTTGGGATGTGGTGGAACGGGAGCTTCGTGCCCTGGATGTGCATCCCACAAATCTCCATCAACTGCAAGATGCTATCCTATCAATATGGGCCAACATTTCTAAAGAATGCTTTCAGCACCTTGTTGAATTAATGCCACGTAGAATTAAGGCAGTTCTGAAGGCGAAAGGGGGTCAAACACAGTATTAGTATGGTGTTCCTAATAATCCTTTAGGTGTATGTATGTATGTATGTATGCATGTATTTATGTATGTGTGTATATATGTGTATGTATTATTTATTTACTTACTCAGCAGTAATTATAATCTAATGAGAAACTTCTTTGACAATAAGAATTCCAAAAAGGGAAAAGAAAAAGAAAATGGATGCACTATGAGGGAGAAGTTTGTCATGAAAATAATACAAAAATTTTTTTTAATCCATGTGACAATTTTAGTTTGAGATTAAAGTTTACAGAATAAAACTGACACTGATATAACGCTTGCTCCATAATATAACATTATCACCATGTTTTTTGTAACGATGATATTCTTTTAATTTACATTTACAATCACATTCACTGCTTGTACCATCATAGTACTTTCTGAAATGTTTGAGTCTTGAAGTGTAAAGAAGGAATGTGACGGCATCTTTTGGCATAGTTAATGATTTGCTGTTAGTTTTAATGGGCAAAGCTGATTTGTGTATTCATTCAGTATATCTCATCAGTCTCTCCAGCATTCTCTTTGTGTCTATCCTGTGCTCATATAACCTGCATGATAATTCCATCAAACATCATTTATGTAAATGCAATTACTGGAGAAACATGATAGCTAGATGCAGGAAATTTATTGCTCAGAGGGGTTTGGCTCGAAACATTCAATTAAAATATTACGTTTCGATTTAATCAAAACATAATAAAATACAGAGGACAACCGGTCCACCAGTGAGGAGATGAGTTCCTCTGAACTGAGATTCTGTGCAGTTCTTTGGTCATGTGCCATGTAAACTGGGGTGTGCGCCAGGGGACCTCGCCAGCTTTGACTAAGGTCGACACAGATGTACTACAGTGGGAACCCCTGGATTCAGATGTACATCAAAGAAGCTCAGGTTTCATACTCATTCTGTCCACCTGCGCTTGCTTTTGTCTCACAGCTTCAAAGCTGTTTTAATTTTTCTTAAGCCTCATAACGGAACATGCCTCAATGTTGTCACAACACAAGAACTTTTGTAGCTAAGCAGCAAACAGCACAGATGTTGAAATTTGTGAGATATCTCTTCCCAAGCAAATGAAATAAACACAATTAAGCAAACCAACTGGCACTGTAATTAAAGGAGAAATGCACCATATTTACTTACTTTTCTGTACAGCATTTCTGGATGTTTAACACGCCAGATTCGATGCTTACAGATGTGTTTCCAAGGTGATAAACCTTTCACTTTGGGAGGTGACGCGTGTTCAAAGGCAGGGGTGCTTGATTCTCGCTGTCATACGCAGATGTCTCAGAGGCAGAGACCTTAGTAGGTGGAGGGCATATAGACCCCAACCAACCCCCCGCTAACAATTTACCAGCACAGCACTGAGAGGTGAACCATGCCACTTTTTTAATTACAATAGCTGTTTGTCATAGTATGTGCAAACCAAAGCTTTGTTAGGTGATGAAACAACTGCAGAGTGAGAAGAGAAAAACAATTTATCAAGTTACCCCCTTGTCAAGTGCTCCCATATGCACCTTCCCAGGAGTCACTGCTGTGCTGTTATGCACCCAAGTTCTTCCGAGAAACAACAGCATGAACAAAAACATCCATGTTCAGTGTGCATCTAATACTTTATTTCATGACACATCACTAATTATGCTTATTTAAAGACAAAACCCAATCTGGTAAAATTGTAAAAACTGTCAAAAGCTGTATTGAAAATATCATATTACGTTGTGACATGCATATCCATTAAGATGCTAACAATATGGTAACATCCAATAAAACTGGTTTTATTGAAGTCAAAAATATAATTTAATATGACTGAATCTACCTGGCTCACACTAAAAAATCTGGGTTATTTTTTTCTACCCAAGCCCTGGGTTGAGCCTTATTTTTCAGTGTTTGGGTAGTTTTTGTGTTACCCAGATCCTGGGTCAGACATAACAACCCAGGGGTTGAGTTTTTTATCGTGGGCTTTTTGCTACCTCTTCAGGAGAAAGCAGTTCTCAGCTCCGTTAAATTGGTGCATATCGTTTATTTTTTTGCAAAGCAACCACAGACTGTAAAAAAAGATGGACGACGCACCTTCAATCTCTACCGTTGTAGAAAATGTATATCCAATATAAAGCCAATATCCAGTATGGTGCTGACATCTTGGAGCCCGAGTCTGCTAGTAGTGAACTCGGAGTCCGAGTCTGTGCAGTAGTGAGCATGAAGTGGAGCTGCGGTATCAAGGCCCCGCCCACACTCCCGCAGAATCTGTTAGTACAGTTTACTGCAGAACAACTCATTATGTTGGTGTGAAATAAACAAGGATACAGAAATGTAAAAATTAAAGTTGAAGCTCCAATCTCCTCACGAAAATCCCGAAAAAAGTCTGTTGGTGCCTCAATGACTTACTTCGCTCAGAGGAGCTGTCAATCTCAGCTGTCAATCATGACGTCACACCCCGCATCAAATAACTAACTAAAACTTATTTAAAAAACGAACACTTGAACTTACATCAGTGTGATAAAAAATACTTAAAATGACAGAAGTGTAATTTGATTGTTTTGTTTGCCTCACGTCCCATTCGATTACAAGAGGCGGGGTTTATGAGCTATAGCCTACTGCATCCAGCCACCTGAGGGCGATTGAAACGTTTTGGCTTCACTCACGATATGAGTCACCTACACGAGTGTTGCGTCGGTCTTTCACGTGATGGAAATTTTATGATTTTATTCAAAAAGATAATGTAAATCCTTAGGATGTTAAAAGTTGTCCTCAGAGCTGTTCACTGTTTGCATATGGACGGGTTATGGAATCAGTCACAGCATATTTCAGCTACGAGTGAAACGCAGGGCGGCGGTCTGAAGTTAGAAGTTCCCCTGCTGAACATGATACAAGCTCTGGCACGAGATCCAGCGGCGTTACGGTGGAAACGGGATAACAGAGACCGAGAGAGTCGATTACACTTGAATTACTTCTAAATGTTTATGTTTTACTTAAATGTAGGCAATATGTATTAAAACCATATAAAATATGCTACACTGTAAAATATGATTGAAAATAAAGGAATTATCATGCAAACCAGTGGTTCTGTGGAGTATTTTAAAAAACGTTTAGAGGATTTAAGTAAAAAAATAATTAAAACCAACAAAATGTTAGCAGCAGATCCTGTAAGTTGCGAGGTGGATCGGACTTGTTTGTTCAGCACATCCCACATTTCCTGGGTTAAATAACCCAATTTGCTGGGTAAAATTATCCCAACATGTGTTCTTTCCTTGGGCTTTTAGAGTGCGTTTAGGTTTCTGAAATAAAACTATTTTCAGGTACAACTAGCTCCTTAAAGTCTTTTTTCTGAGAGGCACGTGTTGGTTAAACTGTAAAAAAAAAAAAAAAAAAACACAAATGATGTGTATGACTTTGTGATGTAACAAATAATTAATATATTTATAAATAATTGTGAATTCTTACAGTAGCGTGATTTCTAAATAGTGTTTTTGGACCAGTTTTGCATTTTTCCCTTTCCGCTAAAGAGATAAGTTATTCTCATTCTTCTTGTAGAGGATAATGAGGCATTTTGTCCTAATTTCTTCAAATTCACATTTGAATTGTGTCTCAAAGGACAATTCATCTAAAATGCAAAAACATTCAATGTTGTATGAATACTGCGAGTCGTTTAGGAGTTTCTCCTCCTTTGCATTGTGTGTCTAATCCAGGAACATGACCTCATTTCTGTAGTTTTTATTCCCTGTGCTTCTTTGCAGCGTTTTCCACATTTAGAGCGCACCCAAAGCCCAGAGCGCACATCTGAACGCAAGGATCTGCGGCAAAAAAATGGTGCACGGTGGGTGAATCCCATTAAAATGATTTATTGATATATTTTGGGGGGGAATATGTTCACTATTTATTGCACTTTTTGCTGTTTTAGGATCAAGTGGCCTGGCCATGGAAAACGAACAAGAGATTCTAATGTTCAGATGTAGATAAAATGTGAATATTATCATACTAAATCAGTGGTTCCCAACTGGTGGGCCGCAAACCAAAAATAGACCATAGGATTCCTCCCGTAGGGTCATGAACAGCAGGGAAAAACAAAAATAATAAAATGCAACTCACTACATAATTGTGTATATATAGGATAGTAAAATAAACTTATCAACCTTTTGAGTCTACAGCAGGCCACCGCCTATCACTGAATGTGCTTCCTGTTCAGTACATCAGTGTTTCCCACAGTGTAAAACAGGCGTTTTCTTATTAATGATCATCATTTCCTGTCGCTTGTGTTCCAGTAACTTGAGTGCATCGCAATAACATTGATCTGAAGATCCTTTAGTCGAGCACTTGATCCCCTGCACTGTGCTACTGATAGTCAAACCATGTTTTATTAATCTCTAATTAACTATTTTCATTTACGATCATGAAACTATACACTACAGGTGCGGACATTGTATAGGCCTACCAGACCATAATTTCTGTATTTAACCCTGAATAAAACAGCACTCATAAGGTATTGTTTTTAACTTGACTTTTCCTGAATTAACCAATAACAATTGATAAGTACTCATAATTTTTTTTTTTTTTTTTTTTTTTTTTTTTCCAAGATAGTATTTTAGTTTAGTTACTACTGAACTTTGATAAAATCATATTTTCCCATCTCAGGTCTACTTAGCACTGCATTATTCCTTTCTAAATAAGTTTAGAATTTAAATGCTTAATCATTTGAATAAACTTAGTAAATCACACATTATAATGGAAAATATTAGTAATCCATGACATTTTAAAACATATTTTACCAACAATCTTACAATTTACCAACTTATTTTAGAAATATTTTTTTGTACACAACCCTTAAAAATGTAATGTTAATGAATGGTCATATGCAAATTGCCTGATGTTGAATGATTTATTCTAAAAGTCAAAGTTATTTTGCATTACACCAGATCATTTCACTAACTTCTGTAACTTGCAAATATATCAGTAGTAAGTCAGTACAGGACACACGTAAATATATGGGCCTGGAGCTCTTTACACTGACCCAACCTAATCTAAGGACTAATTTACAATGTAAAAATGTGAGCACCTGCTTTCATACCCAGGCCTATATATATATATATATATATATATACAGTGGGGAGAACAAGTATTTGATACACTGCCGATTTGCAGGTTTTCCTACTTACAAAGCATGTAGAGGTCTGTAATTTTTATCATATGTACTCTTCAACTGTGAGAGACGGAACCTAAAACAAAAATCCAGAAAATCACATTGTATGATTTTTAAATAATTAATTTGCATTTTATTGCATAACATAAGTATTTGATCACATGCCAACCAGTAAGAATTCCGGCTCTCACAGACCTGTTAGTTTTTCTTTAAGAAGCCCTCCTGTTCTCCATTCATTACCTGTATTAACTGCACCTGTTTGAACTTGTTACCTGTATAAAAGACACCTGTCCACACACTCAATCAAAACCTCTCCACAATGGCCAAGACCAGAGAGCTGTGTAAGGACATCAGGGATAAAATTGTAGACCTGCACAAGGCTGGGATGGGCTACAGGACAATAGGCAAGCAGCTTGGTGAGAAGGCAACAACTGTTGGCGCAATTATTAGAAAATGGAAGAAGTTCAAGATGACGGTCAATCTCCCTCGGTCTGGGGCACCATGCAAGATCTTACCTCGTGGGGCATCAATGATCATGAGGAAGGTGAGGGATCAGCCCAGAACTACACGGCAGGACCTTGTCAATGACCTGAAGAGAGCTGGCACCACAGTCTCAAAGAAAACCATTAGTAACACACTACGCCGTCATGGATTAAAATCCTGCAGTGCACGCAAGGTCCCCCTGCTCAAGCCAGCGCATGTCCAGGCCCGTCTGAAGTTTGCCAATGACCATCTGGATGATCCAGAGGAGGAATGGGAGAAGGTCATGTGGTCTGAGGAGACAAAAATAGAGCTTTTTGGTCTAAACTCCACTCGCCGTGTTTGGAGGAAGAAGAAGGATGAGTACAACCCCAAGAACACCATCCCAACCGTGAAGCGTGGAGGTGGAAACATCATTCTTTGGGGATGCTTTTCTGCAAAGGTGACAGGACGACTGCACCGTATTGAGGGGAGGATGGATGGGGCCATGTATCGCGAGATCTTGGCCAACAACCTCCTTCCCTCAGTAAGAGCATTGAAGATGGGTCTTGACTGGATCTTCCAGCATGACAACGACCCGAAACACACAGCCAGGGCAACTAAGGAGTGGCTCCGTAAGAAGCATCTCAAGGTCCTGGAGTGGCCTAGCCAGTCTCCAGACCTGAACCCAATAGAAAATCTTTGGAGGGAGCTTAAAGTCCGTATTGCCCAGCGACAGCCCGAAACCTGAAGGATCTGGAGAAGGTCTGTATGGAGGAGTGGGCCAAAATCCCTGCTGCAGTGTGTGCAAACCTGGTCAAGAACTACAGGAAACGTATGATCTCTGTAATTGCAAACAAAGGTTTCTTTACCAAATATTAAGTTCTGCTTTTCTGATGTATCAAATACTTATGTCATGCAATAAAATGCAAATTAATTACTTAAAAATCATACAATGTGATTTTCTGGATTTTTGTTTTAGATTCCGTCACTCACAGTTGAAGAGTAACTATGATAAAAATTGCAGACTTCTACATGCTTTGTAAGTGGGCAAACCTGCAAAATCGGCAGTGTATCAAATACTTGTTCTCCCCACTGTATATACTGTATATATATATATATATATATATATAAATACAAAAACATTATGACCACCTTCCTAATATTGTGTTGGTCCCCATTTTGCTGCCAAAACCCGTCGAGGCATGGACTCCACTAGAACCCTGAAGGTGTGCTGTGGTATCTGGCACCAAGATGTTAGCAGCAGATCCTTTAAGTCCTGTGAGTTGCGAGGTGGGGCCTCCATGGATCGGACTTGTTTGTTCAGCACATCCCACAGATGCTCGATTGGATTGAGATCTGGGGAATTTGGAGGCCAAGTCAACACCTCAAACTCGTTGTTGTCAAGTCAAGTCACCTTTATTTATATAGCTCTTTTTACAATGCCGATTGTTTCAAAGCAGCTTCACAGTGTTAACGGTGATGTCATCCAGCTAATTTCAATAATCATATAGTGTCAATGCGGGCAGATCAGTAATATAGTTGAAAATTTGGTGTCCCCAACTGAGCAAGCCAAAAGCCAAAGGCGACGGTGGCAAGGAACCAAAATTCCTTCAGGGGACAGAATGGAGAAAAAAACCTTGGGAGAAACCAGGCTCAGTCGGGGTGCCAGTTCCCCTCTGGCCGACGAACAAACAGTGTATGATTATGATTCTGGCAACATTACAGGTCAGAAGTCATATTAGATCGAAAGATATTCGTAAGATTATTCGAAAGATCGGAGTCGTCACGCCGGAGACGGGTTTAATGAGGATGTCGTGTCGATGCGGCATTTACAGGGGGGAGTTTAATTGACACGGTCTCTACAGACGTTTCAAGGATGCGTTGGTCATGTCTAGGCGCAGGTCCGCCATCTGATCTGGATACGGCCCGGATCCGGCTGACTGCAGTAAACCTCGGGATAAACAGAGAGACTAACATTAGCGTAGATGCCATTCTTCTTATGATGTAACGAGTACATTAGGTGTTATGGGAAGTGTTCCCGGTTCCGGCTGACCTAGTTAATGCAGCCTAAAACAATCATTTAACTGATTTGAATAATAGAAATTGATAATGTTCTATGTGTATGCCATAGTAAAGAGATGTGTTTTTAGTCTAGATTTAAACTGACAGAGTGTGTCTGCTTCCCGAACAATGCTAGGAAGACTGTTCCAGAGTTTAGGTGCTAAATAGGAAAAGGATCGACCGCTTGCAGTTGATTTTGATATTCTAGGTATTATCAACTAGCCAGAATTTTGAGACCGCAATAGACTTGATGGAGTATAATGCGTTAAGAGCTCGCGCAGGTACTGGGCGACCATTTAGTGCTTTGTAAGTAATTAGCAATATTTTAAAGTTTATATGATGTTTAAAAGGGAGCCAGTGCAGTGTTGAAAGAAACTGGCTAATATGGTCATACTTCCTGGTTCTAGTAAGAACTCGAGCTGCTGCGTTTTGGACCAGCTGCAATTTATTTATTAAGCGAGCAGGGCAACCACCCAGTAAAGCATTACAATAATCTAGCCTTGAGGTCATGAACGCATGAACTAACTGTTCAGCATTTTGCATTGAAAGCATGTGCCGTAATTTAGATATATTTTTAAGATGGTAGAATGCAGTTTTACAGATGCTAGAAACGTGGCTTTCAAATGAAAGATTGGTATCAAAGAGCACACCCACGTTCCTAACTGACAACGAGGACTTGATAGAGCAGTCATCAAGTGTTAGACAGTATTCTAGGTTACTACTTGTGGAGTTTTTTTGTCCAATAATTAAAAATTCTGTTTTTTTCTGAATTAAGTTTTTTCTGAAATTAATAGTCATCCGATTTTTTATATCAGCTATGCATTCCTTTAATCTTGTGAATTGGTAAGTTTCGTCAGGGCGTGAAGAAATATAGAGCTGAGTATCGTCAGCATAACAATGAAAACTAACGCCATGCTTCCTAATGATATCTCCCAGTGGTAGCAAGTACAGGGTGAAAAGCAATGGTCCTAGCACTGAGCCTTGCGGTACTCCATACTGAACTTGTGATCGGTGTGACATCTCTTCATTTACTGCTACAAACTGATAACGGTCAGATAAGTATAATTTAAACCATGCCAATGCAATTCCACTAATGCCAACATAATTTTCGAGTCTATTCAAAAGAATGTTGTGGTCGATAGTATCGAATGCAGCGCTAAGATAGAGTAACACTAATAGAGATATACAACCACGATCAGATGATAAGAGTAAATCATTTGTTACTCTGATGAGAGCAGTCTCAGTACTATGATACGGTCTAAATCCTGACTGGAAATCCTCACAGATACCATTTCTTTCTAAAAAGGAGCATTGTTGTGAGGACACTGCCTTTTCTAGTATTTTTGACAGAAAGGGTAGATTTGAGATTGGCCTGTAATTGACTAATTCTGTAGGATCAAGTTGCGTTTTTTTAATAAGTGGTTTAATAATAGCCAACTTAAAAGTTTTCGGTACATATCCTAATGACAAGGATGAATTAATGATATTAAGAAGAGGATCTATGACCTCTGGAAGCATCTCTTTTAGTAGCTTATTAGGTATAGGGTCGAGCATACATGTTGTTGATTTAGATGTTTTAACGAGTTTAGCAAATTCTTCCTCTCCTATAGCAGTGAATGAGTGGAATTTTTTCTCAGTGACACTACAATGCACTGTCTGAAGTGATACTGTAGTAGATGGTTATATAGTTATAATTTTCTTCCTTATATTATCAATCTTGCACGTAAAGAAGTTCATAAAGTCATTACTGCTGTGCTGTTTGCAAACGTCAGAAGTTGAAGCTTTATTTCTTGTTAATTTAGCCACTGTATCAAATAAATACCTAGGGTTGTGTTTATTTTCTTCTAAGAGAGTCGAGAAATAAGCAGATCTAGCAGTTTTTACGGCCTTTCTGTATGCAATCATGCTCTCTTTCCACAAAATGCGAAAAACCTCCAGTTTTGTTTTCTACCAGCTGCGCTCCATTTTTCTGGCTGCTGTTTTAAGGGCCCGGGTGTGCTCGTTGTACCATGGTGTTAGACTATTTTCTTTAACCTTCTTTAAGCGCAGAGGAGCAACTGTGTCTAAAGTGCTGGAAAAGAGAGAGTCAATAGTTTCTGTTGCAACATCGAGTTCCTCTAGGCTATCTGGGATGCTGAGGAGATGAAACTGATGAGGAAGATTATTTACAAAGCAATCTTTAATGGCAGCAGTGATAGTCCTGCCATGATTGAAACGAGGGGACGGCTTTGCAGCCTTTGCTAAATTAAGTATACACGATACTAGGTAATGATCTGAGATGTCATCGCTTTGCTGCAGAATTTCAACGGTATCAACATTTATTCCATGTGACAGTATTAGGTCTAAAGTATGATTACGGCGAAGAGTGGATCCTGACACATGTTGCCTAATTCCAGTAGAGTTTAGAATGTCTCTAACATGCCAATCCCAATGCGTCTTTTTCATTGTCTATGAAAAATGAAATGGATATTGATATTAAAATCACCAACAATTAGGACTTTGTCTGTAGCCAGTACTAACTCTGATAGAAAATCAGCAAATTCTTTGGTAAAGTCTGTATGGTGCCCTGGTGGCCTGTATACAGTAGCCAGCACAAATGTCAAACAGAATTTATCATTTATACAGAATTTATAACGATACGTAAAGCACCAAAACTTCAAAAGAATTATATTTGAAACTATATTTGAGACTTCTGAGTAATACTGAAGATATTATTATAAATTATAGCAGCCCCTCCCCCTTTGCCTTTCAGGCGCGGCTCATGTTTATAATAATAATCTTGAGGGGTGGACTCATTTAAAGTAATGTAATGTTGTTGTGCTCCTCAAACCATTCCTGAACCATTTATGCTTTGTGGTAGGGCGCATTATCCTGCTGAAAGAGGCCACAGCCACCAGAGAATACCGTTTCCATGAGTGTACATGGTCTGCAACAATGCTTAGGTAGGTGGTACGTGTCAACGTAACATCCACATGGATGGCAGGACCCAAGGTTTCCCAGCAGAACATTGCCCAAAGCATCACACTGCCTCCGCCGGCTTGCCTTCTTCCCATAGTGCATCCTGGTGCCATGTGTTCCCCAGGTAAGCAACGCACACGCACCCGGCCATCCACGTGATGCAAAAGAAAACGTGATTCATCAGACCAAGCCACCTTCTTCCATTGCTCCGTGGTCCAGTTCTGATGCTCACATGCCCACTGTTGGTGCTTTTGGCGGTGGACAGGGGTCAGCACCCTGACTGGTCTGCGGCTATGCAGCCCCATACGCAGCAAACTGCGATGCAATGTGTATTCTGACATCTTTTTATCAGAACTAGCATTAACTTCTTGAGCAATTTGAGCTACAGTAGCTCGTCTGTTTGATCAGACCACATGGGCCAGCCTTCGCACCCCACGTGCATCAATGAGCCTTGGCCGCCCATGACCCTGTCGTCGGTTCACCACTGTTCCTTCCTTGGACCACTTTTGATGCAGACCGGGAACATCCCACAAGAGCTGCAGTTTTGGAGATGCTCTGACCCAGACGTCTAGCATCACAATTTGGCCCTTGTCAAACTCGCTCAAATCCTTACGCTTGCCCTTTTTTTCCTGCTTCTAACACATCAACTTTGAGGACAAAATGTTCACTTGATGCCTAATATAACCCACCCACTAACAGGGGCCGTGATGAATCAGTGTTATTCACTTCACCTGTCAGTGGTCATAATGTTATGCCTGATTGGTGTATATTGTGTGTGTGTGTGTGTGTGTGTGTGTGTTTCCCACATGTCCAGTGCCAATATTCTGTGAATTGCAGATGTCTCACAGGCTCATTGTGGTTTGACAGGCTGGGATGTTCATCAAAGCAGTAGGGTAGCCTCCATTTCATTTCCATCTCTGCACACATCCTAATTACTGTGCCACCACTAATTAATTTACACTACCTTGCAAGTTATGAAACCTGTTCTTTTTTTCTTAAAAAAGAAAAATTATACACAAAGCTAAAACTGCGCTTCAGACGAATATACAACCACAAAAACATCCCAGACCAGACCTTAAAATGTCCAGGATGCACGAATCTCAGTGCACAGTTGGTCTGCAGGTCGTCTCGGTTGACAGACAAGCCTGTGTGTGTCTTGAAGCAGCGTGGGGTGACGGGGTTGAGAGCAGGGCCTGTGTGGACTGCAGTAAGGCCCATGTCGTGTTGTGTCAGCAGTGAGGACGCACCATCTTCCTGTTTTTAGCGAGCAGGTTCACAGCACAGCAGGAGAATGTGCACACAGTCTCCACCTATCACCCTCTTTCTCACACACACATATCATTAGCTACTACACTTTAAAGTAAACAGCGGCAAAAGGCAGCGAGCACCTCAACACTTTAAATTCGATTTAGCTGTGCATGTGAAAATGCTCTTTGTGCACTTGCTGCTTGAATAAATGAATGGGTAATCGTGCTGTCTGCAACGATATGGAGGGGTTGATGGCAGCTCGACAAAGTCAATGTCGGAACGAGGTCGTTTTCACATACGGTGTTGTTATCTGCGTTAGTAAGTCTACGAGATCTATCCACACCTTCGCGATCTAAACGCAGGCGTCTTTTTGCATTGGTGCCAAATCGCTGACATCGCAATTAATCACATCCTAATGAACATCCACCTCCTACCCGTGTTGCGTCGGAGAGCTTAATGAGCTTAAGGTTCGGAGCGCGTAAGAAGGATAGTTTTCATTTTCCCTCCTGTAAGCAGTGAAATAAATGACGCTGTGTCCACCGTGTTCTATTAAATTTCTCATGACCTCTTTTCAACGAGCCAAAGCCACAGCTCTGCGTTATGAGCCAAACAGGAGTGGTGAAAGGACGATGATAGAGCCGCGGGTTGTTCGTCCAGTGACGCCTGGCATGTATGATTCAGTAGTGTGGTGTTAAACATACAGTCCTCCTCATACTGAGACATCCGCAGTGGCTCCTACAGGGAGCCGGCTCCACTGTTGCCCAAATAAGGGCCTATTGGTTGGCGAGGCCGTGTAACTCATTGGTGTTTATACCTCTGATGTGGAGATGGTGTTACCTGTCCGGCTCATTTGCTGTATTTCATCCTGAAGTTCACTTCAAAGCGGCGCTGACGGCTGGAAAGTAATGGAGTCACTGAGTGAATTATGCTGAGGTATCAAAGCACCTCCATTATAAACAGTGTGCTCATTTGTTTCTTTAATTCACTTTAAAATGGCATAGGATGATGTGCATGATGGAATGACTAGCCTGTTAAAGGAATAGTCCACCCGAAAATGTAAATCCAGGCATTGTGGCGTTCCAAACCTGTACGCTCTTGCTTCTTTTTATGCAACACCAGAGAAAATATTTTGAAGAAGCTTTGAACAGTAGATCAAAATGACCACAAAAGAACCAAAAAACGTGATCCATATGACATGCACTATATTCCAAGTCTTTTGAAGCCATGCGATAGGTTTGTGTGTGGAACAGACTGAAATGTAAGTTGTTATTGACTGAAAATGTCTCAAATCTCATTGATCATATTTGAACTGGTGCATTACGACTGGCTGTCCGCACTGGACACGTCAAAGCGACTATTGCAAATCCATTTGTCCTCATGTCAGAAGTAGCGCAAGCACGTGGAGTATGTCAGAAATAGAATGGAGCATCAGTTTACTGTCTGCGATTTGTCATGTTGTGCCATGATGCATCTAGTGTAGAAAAAATCACTAAAAATAATGAACAATGCAATGGTGTTTGGCAATGCGTTTTTTTTTTTAACGCAAGCAATATTTCGATGGAGGGCAAAATTATCAGTCTACAGTGACAGAAGATATTGTGTAGCGACAAAAGACTGTCTTGAGATAAGAGAATACCTCAAATTAATTAAAAAAGTATGGTAACGCTTTAGATTACAGCCTGGAAAGTACTGCGTAAGTAAAACAAATTTACAGCGTAACTTTCGGTAATTATAGTGTAATTATAAAGTATGTATGTGTAGGTATAAGGGAACAATATGTAATATTTGGGGAATAAAGGGGTAACTACCAGGAAAATTAACAAATTATTTATACAATTAAGGGGTAATTATTTGTGTAGTTACAGGGTAAGTGGTGCTTGTTCCCCTCTTGTTTCATGTAGTTACAGCGTAAGTATGAATCTACAGGCTGTAAATTAAAGTGGTGCTTGTTCCCCTCTTCTTTCATGTAGTTACAGGGTAAATACAATAAAAACACGTACACAATCGGATATCACTCGGAAACATTTATTTGAAAAACACTTTTTATTTCCACTGAAAGAATTCCATGTCTTTTGCTATTCTGTATTAATATTTATTAAGTACACCCAGAAATGCTCTCATAATTGATTAATATTTTCACTTCCGACCAACTGTTACCAGCGCATGCAGTATGAGTAAAGTATTTTTCTTACAAACACTTATCGTTTCACTTCAGAAGACACTGATTCATCCATTGGGATTGTATAGATTACTGTAGTTATTGCTGTATGTGCTGTTTGATGCTTCAACTTTTAGGAACCCAAATGAGTTCTCATTATCAGAGATTATTTATTTTTCTGTGTTCATCTGAAGAAAGAAAGTCGTATACATCTCGGATGGCATGAGGGTAAAAGACGATTAAATGTTGAGGAAATTTCTGGGTGTACTGTATTTTCTTTTAATAATAGCTAGAGACATGGGATTCCTGCTTAAGATTCATCTGTAGCAAGAACGAAAAAGAAGAGGAAGAAGAGGAGGATGAAGCCAAGCAAGAGAGACGAATAAGAAGTGTCGTAAATCTGTTTTGAAAGGTATTTTTCAAATAAAGATTTCCGAGTGATATCAGATTGTGTACGTGTTTTTACTTACCCTGTAACTACATGAAACAAGAGGGGAACAAGCACCACTTTAATTTACAGCCCGTAGATTCATACTTACCCTGTAACTACACGAAACAAGAGGGGAACAAACACCACTTTAATTTACAGACCGTAGATTCATACTTACCCTGTAACTACATGAAACAAGAGGGGAACAAGCACCACTTTAATTTACAGCCTGTAGATTCATACTTACCCTGTAACTACATGAAACAAGAGGGGAACAAGCACCACTTTAATTTACAGCCCGTAGATTCATACTTACCCTGTAACTACATGAAACAAGAGTGGAACAAACACCACTTTAATTTACAGACCGTAGATTCATACTTACCCTGTAACTACACGAAACAAGAGGGGAACAAACACCACTTTAATTTACAGCCCGCAGATTCATATTTACCCTGTAACTACATGAAACAAGAGGGGAACAAGCACCACTTTAATTTACAGCCCGCAGATTCATACTTACCCTGTAACTACATGAAACAAGAGGGGAACAAGCACCACTTTAATTTACAGCCTGTAGATTCACAGTTACCCTGTAACTACATGAAACAAGAGGGGAGCACCACTTACCTTGTAACAACACGGATAATTACCCCTTAATTAAAAAATACTTACAATATAAATAATTTGTTAATTTTCCTGGTAGTTCGCCCTTTATTCCCCAAATATTACATATTGTTCCTTTATACCTACACGTATGTACTTTATAGTTACACTATAATTACCGAAAGTTACGCTGTAAATCCGTTTTACTTACGCAGTACTTTCCAGGCTGTAATCTAAAGCGTTACCAAAATAATAATTATTAAATACTGTATATATATATATATATATATATATATATATATATACAGTCATGGTCAAAAGTTTATATACACCTTGCAGAATTTGCAAAATGTTAATAATTTTAACAAAATAAGAGGGATCATACAAAATACATATTATTTTTTATTTAGTACTGTCCAGAGTAAGATATTTTACATAAAAGATGTTTACATATAGTCCACAAGACAAAAAAAAAAAAAAAAAGCTGAATTTATAAAAATAACCCCTATTCAAACGTTTACATACCCTTGATTCTTAATACGGTGTCGTTCCCTGGATGATCCATGGCTGTTTTTTTTGTTTTGTTATGGTTGTTCATGAGTCCCTTGTTTGTCCTGAGCCATTAAACTGCCCAATGTTCTTCAGAAAAATTCTCCAGGTCCTGCAAATTCTTCAGTTTTCCAAAATTTTTTGCATATCTGAATTTTTTTCCATATGACTTAAACACAACTATTAAAAAAGATTCGAACATTCACTGATGCTCCAGAAGGAAACATAATACATTAAGTGCTGGGGGATGAAAACTTTTGAACCGGATTAAGATGTGTACATTTTTCTTATTTTGTTTAAATATCATATTTTTTCATTTAGTACTGCCCTTCGTAAGCTACAGAAGATACTTAAGGTGCTTTTCTACTGCATGGTATGGCACACTTTTGGGGTGCTTTCCACTGTGTACAGTACCTAGTATCTGGTACTTTTTTTAGTACCACCTCGGTTGAGGTTCCAAGCGAGCCGTACCGATACTAAAATGTGACGTGTAAACACTGCAGATCACTGATTGGTCAGAGAGAATCGTCACTACCAGCGTCATTGGATTTGCAACACGAGACACCAAACCCGCTCGATTTAAATAGTCAGCAACAGCCACCGCAGTATCATTTGTTTGCACGACTTTTTTAAACGACTTGCTTTAAACGACTGTCGCACACAACTTGAAAAAAGAAATGGCTGTATCGTGGTCAGTAGACGAGGTGGTGGCGCAACTATAGCAATCAGTCTAAAACCCCACCCAACTTAGAAGTGTTACTAAACTGCAGTGGAAAAGCAAACCGAGCCAAAGTAAAGCGAGACAAATTAAGTAAAATTCACCTTGATCTACAAATTCAAAAGGTTTTCACCCCCCAGCTCTTAATGCATCGTGTTTCCTTCTGGAGCATCAGTGAATGTTTGAACCTTTTTTAATAGTTGTGTTTGAGTCCCTCAGTTGTCCTCAGTGTGAAAAGATGGATCTCAAAATCATACAGTCACTCCTGGAAAGAGTTCAAATATGCAAAAGATGCTGGAAAATTGAAGAGTTTGCAGGACCTGGAGGATTTTTCTGAAGAACGTTGGGCAGTTTAACTGCTCAGGACAAACAAGGGACTCAAGAACAACCATCACAAAACAAAAAAACAGCCATGGATCATCCAGGTAACGACACGCAGTATTTCATATAAAGTGTACTGTTTGTAAACTTTTGAACGGGTAATTTTTATAAATTCAGCTATTTTTTTTTTTTTTTGTCTTGTGGACTATATGTAAACATCCTTTATGTAAAATATCTTATTCAGGACAGTACTAAATAAAAATAACATGCATTTTGTATGATCCCTCTTATTTTGTTAAAATAACATTTTGCAGATTCTGTAAGGTGTATGTAAACTTTTGACCAAGACTGTATATTTAAAAAATTCTCTTTGTTTTAATAATTGCAATATTTATGTGAACATATAACTGGTAATACCATGCTGTCCTTTGAAGTGCCTTGGAGTATCATGTAAATACTAAGGTATATGAATATGGTAACATGGTAGGCTACAAGAAGTTACTTGGTATTACCATCTGACATCATCACTGTACTATTGTGCAGCCATGAGCCCAAATATGTGTTTTGCGATGTACAGGGTCACACCTGCGGTGTTCTGATTCCATTTGTTAAGTCCTTTTCAAATTCTTTCCCATTAAGCTTATGCGAACAGGGTCGCAGGACTGCCAAAAGTTCTCCTTCCTCAAGCCAACAGAGCAAGGGTGCTGTCAGCTTATCTTGGGCTGGACTTCAGTTAAAACTCAGGAGGGTTGGCCAGAAATACGCTCCTGTGTCAGGCTGAGAGAAATCTGAAGGGGAAAAAAACAGGTGTGAAATGTACAAGACTCTAACCTTCAGTGCCCTTGTGAATTTATTTCTGTGAGATTTTGACAGTGTTGGAACGATGCCGTGTGCTTGTTGTATATCTAAGCATATCAAACGGAGCTGCATGTGGCAGAAATCTTTCGTGGAATGGCAGCGCAACCCCTGAACTGCTACAATAACAAACCTCCATTACGTCAACTGATATGATGTATATACAATGTGATTATTTTTTTTTCTGTAAGACTGAAGTGGCACGCTGAGTGTATAATTCCACTGATGTGAAAAGAAAAGCAAAGTTTACCTCTTACAACTGTTGGCTTTCAGTGAACCTGGCGGTCTTTTGGATTGTATATCACAAAGCACTGCAGTACGTCAGTCAGTCACACTTTATATTACACTGTAAACCCGATTAAGTTGGCAAAACTCAAAAAAATTGAGGTAATCGGTTACATCAAACTTTTTAAGTCAAGAAATTCAAAGTTTAATTAATTTCAATTTTGTACTCATACATTTTAATTGCTCTTAACTTTTGAGTAAATTAATTCATACATTTAACTTAAAAATGATCATGTAATCTCAATTTAAATATTATTAGTAGTAGAATACATATAACTAGTTAATTCAGCAAATGCTAATTGGTAGCACAATGCTTTGATAACATTAGCATATCATTGCAATTGCTGAAAGAGTACAGTATAGAACATTTAACATATAACACTTAATTTTAGCATTTACTCTTCCTTTTGAGTGCCATGGCAAAGCATGCTGGGAAATAGCCCAGTTTCAGGTAAATTTAAGTTTGCTAAATTAAAAGAAATGAGTTCATAGAACTTAAAACAATACAACAAAGTAGATTACTTAAAGGGTACATAACACACACAGTTTCTGCCAGTCTCATGTTAATCTTGAGTACCTATAGAGTAGTATTGCATCCTTCATATCTCCGAAGAGTCTTTAGTTTTATCATATTTATAAAAGACAGATACGCTGTACCGATTCTTTCCCGAAAACAGCCGAACTCGTGCAGGCGTGCAGTAGGCGGAGCTAAAGAGTCACAAGCACACACACACACACACACACACACACACACACACACAATACATCATGGCATTATCCCTGGATAATTTTCGATTCACTATACGTTCGTGTTGTTTACATTATATGCACTTACGCGCCGATTGCCAACAAAACATTTGATGCAGTTTCACTCACCACCTGTGGTTTCGACTCATGACCAAGAACAAACAAACACACTTGCAGAACTGTTTCCTTAACACTGGGTTCTTTGGGAAGCTGAACAAGGTTATCTTTGCCTCACAACCAGAAACACACTTCTTTAGTGACATTGTTGATTTCGTGGTCTAAAAACAAAATGATAGCGCTGCCGACGGCTTCCACAACCGAACGAAGCTCGTTGATGGGTGTGCTCTTGCTCTCACTCTAGTTGATGTGTGCACGCAATCATCCGGGAGAAGTGCCCATACAAGGAATTCTGCCCTTTATGACATCATACAGGGCCATACTTGAAAAAAACTTTCCGAAACGTGTTCGAATCCTGAAGGAGTGTATTTGGCACAGAAATACTCAGTCATACGTCCAACTCATTTTTTGACATTTTGTCCATGTTTAGAATGAGAATCCAACTCTTTATCAGTGTAAATAAGTCAGAATGCATGAAATAGCATTAGACATCCCCTTTAAAATGTGTCAGTTTCATGAACTCAAAAGAAAAAGAAAGTTCTAAATACTTATAAAAGTTAGTTTGAATGCTATTTTGATTCATTTGAGTTTGCCCTACTCTAACTAATTAATTATTTTGAGCTTTAGGGGTTTACATTGTAGGTGTAAACTATTATGTACTTACATCAAGAAATAAGTACAATGTACTTATTGTGTTCATATTGTATTGCAAAACACTTTTGCTGCCATTGAGGTGGGATACGGGTAAGGTTAGGGACAGGTGTGGTGGTATGGTTAGGTTTAAGGGTGGGTTAAGGTGTAAGGGAACAGTGTAATTATATATGTAATTACAGAAATTAATTATAGCAGTAATTACATGCAGGTATTTTTTTTAATTTTTTTTATTAAAAGTACAATGTAAAAACATATATGTACACAATAAGTGCATTGTTTCAAATAATCAATTTAAATATTGTAACATAGTGGTTAATGACACCTAATATAAAGTCTTTTCCTCGCAGTATATAATCTTTTTATATCCAGACTCTATTGATTTTATGTTTTTGTTGTCCTTGATTATTCTCCAAAGATCATGAAGTGTGCCCTTTTCACAGATCGGGTTTTCTAATTATATACTGGTCATAACCAATTAGAAACCTTTTAAAAGCCTGATAACCTTTCGTGTATTTTCTGGTTAAGTTCAGCTTGATCTTGATGCCTGACAATTAAATTGGGCTCTTTCATTAATCTCAAGTTGTCGTCTCTGTTTATGCAGGTTGTGATGATGGGTGGGGGTTGAGTGTGTGTGTGTCTTTATAATTGCATCTGCCACCTCAAAGCTAGATGGAAAACCAAAGGCATTACCTCACAGTGTCCTTGAGATATTTTCTGAATTGCTTTGAAATGTTTTTAATGGCAAATCACAGGCACCGCAATTATGCCTCAATGCAGAATAATCATGATTGTTTTAAGGGCAGATCACTTTGAAGGATATTTCTTTTGAGCTTTTATGTGTATAGCAGGTCTCTCGATATGTGGTAATGGTGTTGACATCATTTCTTTTCTTTTCAGTCGCTTTTTTAATCTCGCATTTTCCTTGCATTCATTTGATTTTCCACTTTCACAACGTATCTTCTTTCAGCCAAGCAGCCATTTTTGGCTTTATAATGAGAGCGTTCTTATAAACCGGAGGGTTTAAGGTGAAAAATCTTCTTTCTTTTCGTATAGAGAGACTAGATAACCATACTAGGGGGTGGGCCGCTCAGTTGCCACTCTCAAGGGCTCACGGGTAATTATCAGCTGTCATCATTTGTCAGATCACCAGGTATTTCCTACATTAATCTTGTCTTGTGCCCTCCCTTATCTTCTCTTCTTGGATAGGTGCTCTAAGTGAGGACATAGTGCCTGAGACGGATCTTCAACGGTGACCCCCCGCCCCCTCGTCCCAGCAGGAAGGGGGGATTCGTCACTGTGCGACGGCTCTGTGCTCCGGGGCTGCTGCATGCTAATTTGACCTATTGTTTCAGGGTGACTGCTTTCTCAGTGCCTCCGAACAAAAGGCCTTTGCATGGATCTCTGTTTCGCCTTGTTTAATATTTACATTTGAATATTAGCCTGGCTCCAGCGCAAGGATATCAAAGCTACTGTGAAGAAAGGAATTTTGCTTTTTGCCTTTGACTAGAGGATTTTGAGAAGGGATTTGTGTCGATGTTTTGAAGTTTGAGACGCTGCACGCATTCTCTTTAGCGCCAAAAGCTAGAACACAGAGGAAATTTATTTGACAATGATTAATTGTAACTTATGAGTTAAAACTCATTTTGTATGTCAAATGTTGTTCCTGGTTAAAAAAAAAAAAAGTCTGTCTGCACTAGTAAAAGTGTACACCCTAGCACATTAATCAGAAGCATATTAACTCTTTCCCCGCCAGTGTTTTTGAAAAAAGTTGCCAGCCAGCGCCAGCATTTTTGATAATCTTCACAAAAGTTTCATTGCCCCCAGAATATTTTGTTGTATGAATATCCAACCCGAAACATGCAATATGTCTAAAGAAAGAACAGACCTTAAACAAAAAAAAAAAAAAAAATTCTTTTTTATCAACATTTGAATATGGGTACGTTTCAAAAAAAAAAAAAAAAAAAATCAATTTTGTCAAAGACTACGTCTGGATCGATTTCAGAATCAAACATAGATGGAGTAGATCGAGCTACACCCTAATGCTTTCACAGTCCTACACCTCATCCTGGGTCGACATTTCATTCGGTAATGTTGGTGATCGTGTTATTTTACATATGCATCTGCTTACATATAATGGCTGCATCCGAAAACCTAGGCGGGGGGGTCCCAGCAGAAGGGACACACCAGGGTGACTCTGGCCAATCAGGAACCCCAGCAGACGACCAGGGCGGTGCCGGAGGGACAGTCCAGGCGGGCTCCAGCGGATCTGGAGTCCTGGCAGAGGGCCAGGGCGGGACCGGAGGTACAGTCCAGGCAGGCTCCGGCAGAACTGGAGTCCTGGCAGAGGGCTAGGGCGGGACCGGAGGGACGGACCAGGGTGGCTCTGGCCGATCAGGAACCCTGGCAGACGACCAGGGCGCAACCGGAGGGACGGACTAGGTGGACTCCGGCGGATCTGGAGTCCTATCTGGACAGGGGACAGGGGCTGGAGCCATCACTGGATGCTGGACAGGGGCTGGAGCCATCACTGGATGCTGGACAGGGGCTGGAGCCATCACTGGATGCTGGAGAGGGGCTGGATCCATCACTGGAGGCTGGACAGGAGCTGGAGCAGGCAGGGAAAGGCGCTTCGGCGGCGGTGGCAGGGCAAGGGGCTTGTCCGGCGGCGGCAGGGCAAGGCGCTTGGGCGGTGGTGGCAGGGCAAGGCGCTTGGTGATGGCCTCTGTGGCCATATCGGGGAGAGCAGGGAGCTCTGGAACCACCAGACACTCTGAGACGGAGGAAGCCTTTCTTCTCCTCCTCCGCTTGCATCGGTGAGGCGATGGCATGAAGATAGCTACATCTGATGAATGTGCTGGTAGAGAGGGCAGGAGACAGTGGAGGCTGGTGGATGGTGTGAGCCCTTCTTCTGCTGAGTCCTCATTATGGCTGGATCGTTCTGTCAGGGTTGGGGATGGATGAAAGGAGCAAGGACTCAATTGCAGGAGAAATAGGCTTTTTATTTAATAATAAAATAAAAACAAACAGAAACAACCATGAGGGGGAAAACAAGACTTGACTTGATTTGATTTGACTTTGGCTTGACTTGAGGAGCAGGGAAACATGAAGCACAAACGACAGGTAATAGATGACAACGATCCAGCCCAGGACTGCAAACACAAGGAGAATAAATAGGGAAGCAAACAAAAGAGGGTAACGAGTGAAGACAGGTGGGGAAAATGAACCAATAATCAGGAAACAAGATGGGCGGGGTTAGACAATGGACAGGAGAGCGCATGGCACAAGGAAACACGTGACAAGCCATGTGCTCACACCAAACATGACAAACACAAGCACATGGCCAGCAAAGACAAATTACAAGCCATGTGCTCACACAAAGACAAGACAAATACAGGAGTGTCAGGGCTCTGTCACAAAACCAAGAATAAACTAGACAGAAGTGACAGAACCCTGACAATCAGTAGACTGTGTGCTTAATATCTGCTAACACTTTATTTTAAGGTTCCCCCAGAAATTCTACTGACTATAAGTAACTTTGCATCTTCATGTCAACTTATTCTACTAACCCGAACTCACACCTAACCCAACAGTCTACTACAGTCTGCTAATACTCTGAGTTAGTTGACATGTAGTTGCAAAGGTACTTGTAGTTAGTAGAGTGTCTAAAGTGGACCATCGAAATAAAGCGTAACCCAATCTTTTTAAAAGAAAGAGCAAAATATGCTTTATTCAATTTGTTTTTACGAACAAAATAAAAAATCTATTACAATCTAAATCAGAAAACCAATGATTCCAATAAAATCTAAACAGGAACGTTTATCAAAAGTACACACTTTCTCATTTGAAGACTGATTTCGAATGTGCTTGAAATCAGTCTTTGTATTATAATAATAGCTCTTGAGGAAGATAAACCGTGTGCATGGCTGAATGAATCTGACAACAAAGTCTCATCTGAGGTTTGTTACCCACAGCACAGCCCCCTCGCACAAGCCCCATGTTAATTAACACAAACTCCATGCATCCGCCGTGCCGTGCTGCTGCGGACAGTACGGTAACCCTGCGCCATATGATTGCAGTGAGGATGGCCGACCAATCCCAGATCAGAATGTGTGCGTCTGGCTCCTTTAGGCCAGTGGGGAAGGAAAGGAGACGTCTCGTAATTAGGAGACATCCACTATAGATACGTCTGCTGTCAGGATGGGTGCATGAGGGTGGCGTGTGCCGTGGAGAAGTGTGTGTCGAGGCCTCGCTGAAGCGTCTCTGTCATTTCTGGAACGCGTCCCGAGGAGACAGATTCGTGGCAGGTTGCTGTGCGGTAATTGGAGATTTCTGGTGATTAAAATTCATTTTTTTGCATTCTCTCGCATCTGCATAGCCACGGGAGAGCCCTGGAGCTGTGCGTCTGTGGGTTTGGGACATGTCTGAAGAATGGGTCACTTACTCTCCCCCTCCCTTCTTTTATTTTCCTCTTGAACGACCAGAGCAAGACCAGACTTGCTGTTTCATCTGAGGGCGGATAAGGGTCAGAGGTCACTTGTAATGGCTTGTAATGGCAGAACTGTAAGAGAGCACCGGGTGCCGATCCACTTCACTTCACTCCCTGTTCTTTTTGCCCACTGCCCTTCTCACACAAATGACCTGGGCTGGGCCTGCGCTCGCTAATGGAGCGTTAGTGTGTGTGTCCATGTTTCTAAGTGAAATATAGGAAGCCTAGATATTTCAGCTGATGATCAAAGTTTTATGTCTCCTTGTTTGTTTCCAGCTGTTCACCACATAAGTGATAATATTCTGGAAATATATTATAAAACATGTTTTGCTTTTAAATATTACTATAGTTTGATATTGGGTTACGCTTTATTTCGATAGTTCACTTTAGACATTCTACTAACTATAAGTAACTTTGCAACTACATGTACTTGTAAAGTTACTCATAGTCAGTAGAATGTCTGTTGGGGAGCGTAAAAATGTTAACAGATGAAGTGTTAACGGATATTAAGCAGACAGTCTACTGATACTCTAATGACTGCTAGTTGACATGCAGATGCAAATATACAGTAAAATATTGTGAAATATTATTACAATTCAAAATAACTGTTTTCTATTTAAACATACACAGATCAGGCATAACATTATGACCTGTGTTGGTCCCTCTTTTTCTGCCAAAACAGCCCTGACCCGTCAAGGCATGGACTCCACTAGACCCCTGAAGGTGTGCTGTGGTATCTGGCACCAAGATGTTAGCAGCAGATCCTTTAAGTCCTGTAAGTTGCGAGGTGGGGCCTCCATGGATCGGACTTGTTTGTTCAGCACATCCCACAGATGCTCGATTGGATTGAGATCTGGGGAATTTGGAGTCAACACCTCAAACTCGTTGTTGTGCTCCTCAAACCATTCCATTCCATGAAGAGATAATCAATGTTATTCACTTCACCTCATAAAGTTATGCCTGATCGGTGTATTGTAAAATGTAATTTATTCCTATGATGCAAAGCTGAATTTTCAGCATCATTACTCCAGCCTTCAGTGTCACATGATCCTTCAGAAATCATTATAATATGATGATTTGATGATCAAGAAACATTTCTTATCATTATTAATGTTGAAAACAGTTGTGCTGCTTAAAATTTTTGTGGACACCATATGTGTGCGATATAAGCTAAAATATAATTGTATATACTGTAAGTTAACGTCTACATGTGGTTAAAACTAATCCAATGAAATTATTTTACTTGTTGCACCAGTTGTGGTAACAAATGGAAATCTTTTTAAGTCCTCTTGGATTGGATAACATTGGTTCAACCAACAACGTGAGTTTCTGACAAGACTACCTGCTTAGCCAAGCAGAGAAAACTTTGAAAAAAATTATTTTTCAGTTACTGAAAATTATTGAATTAGTCAATTAATTTTTGCGATTTACCTTGTAGTCACTTCACACTTGCATGAACAGTTTAATTACTCAATTTACTAAAAATGCTTGAAAATAGAAACGTTATACCACGATAAAAACGTTAATAAATTATTATTATAAATAATAATCAAATTAAATTATTTATTTAATTCATCATCAATTATTTTACTTTATTAATTAACATGACATGATTTAGGGTGTCATCCTAACAAGTGAAAATGTCAGTCAAGTCAAATTTATTTGTATAGAGCTTTTCACAATACACTTTGTTTCAAAGCAGCTTTACAGAAAATTATAATGTTAATGTTTATAACATATAATTATATTAATGCCTTATAGTCGCATTTCAGGGGATAAATGTCAGATAAATGCAGATGTAAGCAGATAAATGTCAAGTTTGTCATCCTAACAAGTGAAACTGCAATTAATATATCCTGCATTTTTGTATTATTTTTGTTTTTTCAAGGATGAGGAGATGTCTGTCTATGGTGGCATTCTGCTAGTCTAATTCTGCTAGCTTCTGCCTATTGACAAATTAATTTGTGCCAAAATCTTATAATGTTATATTGGACGTCAATGACAAAAGATATATGAAGTGTTTCCTCCTCCCTTTTATTTATTCTTTTTAAAGCTGTCCTAGGTATTGTCACAGCCACGTTCTGTTTTGTTCATGGACTTTCAATGGGTTTTCATTTGTCACATAGTTCTTTGTTCTGTTTCCCGCCACTCATCAGTTCCCATGGTTACCATCCTTAGTTAAGTTCTGTTAATTTAGTTCTCCCCTTTCACTCAGTCCTTGTCTGATCTCTGTTGTGTTACGTTGTGTGTACCTACATGCCTGTTCCTGTGATTAAATTCCCTTTTGAACTTCATTCTTCTGTCGTCTTCCTACCTGCACACAGCTCTGACAGAAGATTGGACCGCCCAAAATGGACGATAGGGCCAGAATTATCGTCCTGGCACAGGAGAGCCAAGACCTTCTTTCTTTAATTCCCTGTTTTGTTTCCATTGCCATCACCAGTGCGCTCGAGGACGAGACACTGAAAACTCTGTTCAGGATCTACTATTGATCACCCCGTGGACCTCCCAGATACCACGGGAATGAGCTGGAGAGAGGCTTTCATCTGGTGTCTGAAGAGCGTCGTGCCCTGGTCCTGGACACACCCTGTCTCCGTCCAGAGCCCCGTGACGTCCCCTGTGTCCATCCAGAGCCCAGTGACGTCTCCGTCCAGAGCCCAGTGGAGGACCACTGGCTCATTGATTTCTGGACAGAACCATCTCCCGTCTCCGTCCAGTGTCCTATGATGTCTCCTGTCCTCGATGAGTGTCCAGAGAGGGCTCCAGCCCACAACGAGTGTCCAGTGAAGGCTCCAGTCCGCGACGAGTGTCCAGTGAGGGCTCCAGCCCGTGATGAGAGTCCAGTGAGGACCTCATCCTCCGTCCAGCATCCAGAGAAGACTTCATCCTCCGTCCAATTTCCCGAGAGGACTTTTTTCTCCGTCCAGAGTCCAGTGAAGGCACCAGCACCACCAGAGCGTCCTGGACTCCCACCCAGCCTCCCTCTCCCACCTTCTCCCACCATTATCTACTCCTTATCCTCACCTCCGCCAATTCCTGTCAGCCCTTCCGCTCACCCTCAGTCCACCATCGGAGAGGTGTGTTCGCCGTAGGTCTGCCAGCCCTCAGATCCATCATGGCTGGTGGATCCATGGTTTCCACCTCCGGCCTCAGCGACCAAAACTCCACCTCAGTCCATCGAGCCACCAGCGCTACCCTGGCTCTCACCTCCCTCAGCGCCACCGTGGCCCATCAGTCCACTCCGATGTCACCTTGATCGTTCGTCGATCCGCCCTCGCCTCGGGACTACATTCCTCTGGCTTCGCCTCATCCCTTCGTCCCCCTGGCTCGGTTGGGCTCCTCACTTCCTCCAGCTCCATCTTGGGCCTCGGTCGCTCCTGCTCCACCGTGGCCTTCTGGATCCCCGCCAGCGCTTCAGTTGCCAGAGCCGTGGGCATCGCCTGGCCCCGCCGGATCTTCAGTGTCGTCATGGCTCTACTGCGACGCCCTGGCCTCCACCGACTCTTGCTCCGCCTCCGTCACTCGGGCCCCTGAAACCGTTGGTCCTTTCTCCATGGTCCCGCCCTCCATCAGCTCCGGCCTGGTCCCTCCTGCCTCCTTGGTTCCTCCCTCTATCAGCTACGCCCTGGTCCCTCCTCTGTCTTCTGCTATCCCCTCACCTGCACATCGTCCTCATCCAAGGCCTCCTCGGGTCCCCCTTCAACAGCCCTCTTCATCCCGTTACGGCGCGAGGTCACGCCTTGTTGGAGGGGGCGTAATGTCACATCCACGTTCTGTTTTGTTCATGGACTTTCAATGGGTTTTCATTTGTTACATGGTTCTTTGTTCTGTTTCCCGCCACTCATCAATTCCCATGGTTACCATCCTTAGTTAAGTTCTGTTCAGCTGTGTCCTGTTATCTCGTTTCTGTTTGCTATTTAGTTCTCCCCTTTCACTCAGTCCTCGTCCGATCTCCGTTGTGTACCTACCTGCCTGGTCCTGTGATTAAACTCCCTTTTAAACTTCATTCTTCCGTCGTCTTCCTACCTGCACACAGCCCTGACAGGTATCCATGATCATACTTTTTTTTTTTTTTTGTATTTAGCATTGAATCTAAATCTGTCAGGTAACAACCTACCAGCTGCAAACATCTACTCTAAGCCATATGCTTTTGCAAAACGAATTGTTCCAATGTCCTGACCAAATCAAACTACAAAAATGTCAAAAACAGCCTCTACTGCCCCAGCTCTTTGCCCTAAAAGTCATAAGATATGTGTCAGATGCCTTTCATCCTACTGAACACTTAAACAGTACAAATCTACCTAAGTAGAGTATGTTTTGTGCTCTCAGCGTGATGTCTGTAAGCATACACAATCATGCGTCCTGCTAACGATCTGCGCTTGGCTTTCATCATGACATCCATCATGGCTTCTTACAGCTCAGAAGCAGTGTGTGTGTGCGGATGTATGGCTTGTGTGGTGAGTTGTGACCGTTGCTGCCTCTTTCCTCTGTGGCTCTGTGTCAGGAAGCAGCTAATCGCAAGGCTAAGGAGAAGATGACTAGAGCGCCCGCCGTGAGAAATGTGCTCACTACTTCTTCACAGACACATACATAATGTTTATATTAGAGAAAAACGTTAACATTTAAGCACAAGATCTAGAAAAGTAATGATATCAGATGCTAATACTATAGTACTTTGATATACACTGGGATATATTAAAATGCTATACATTTAAAAAAAACTAATAATAAATTCATCACACACATGAACGTATGAGAATAATTTAGTGACCAAAGTGTTTAAAACTGTCTATTAAAACTAGTTGGGTATGTGTAGGTTCTAACTCTGCTCACTTTGGACATTCTCTCAAATCACCTTTATTTATATAGCGCTTTATACAATACAGATTGTTTCAAAACAGCTTTACAGGAAAATGATGCATTTCGGCTGTTGTTCAGCTTGAAGTCAGCACAGTGTTGATTCAGTTCTGCAAAAAATTATGTCATCGTCCAGCTCAGTTCAGTTCTCATACAACAGCATCAGTGCAGGCAGATCAATAATACTGTTGAATAGTAACCAACTTCATACTTTTAAACAGTATTAGGAGTTTACTTTCTGGCTGCTTTTTTGCTCCAAATGGCCAAAAATGAATGAACATGATCTGAGTTTTTAGAAATTGAATAATCTTTTTTTTTGTTTGGTCCCACTTTATATTAAATGTCTTTGTACTAACATTTAAATTAATCATTTGATTCAATGTACTTATTGTGTACATGTTTTTACATTGTATTTTAAAAAATACGTGGATGTAATTACAGATGTAATTAACTTCTGTAAATATAGGGGTGGAACGGTTCAAATTACTCACGGTTCGGTTTGTATCACGGTTTTAGGGTCACGGTTTCGGTATGGTTCGGTATTTGCTATGTTCAGCGTAATTAGGACATTTGTCAATTCAAAATAAAGTAAGAACAAATAATCAAACTACAAGCAACAGCACAAATACATACAATAGAGCAAAGATGCATATAAAATAAACAGTGCTTTTCAGGTTTTCCAGGTACAGAAATTGAATAAAGTAATCAAATATAAAATAACACTGCATATTATAATCTTCACTGTATAAATTAAATAAAGATGAATCATTACTGAAGTTAGAAAAGCTATTCAGTCAAGAGCAGTTATTAGTCGTTTGTTGTTTGATTAACATTAAATACACAGACAGCAGGAAAAGGCTTCCTTCCCTTTAAGAAATGATGCACATCAGTACATACTGTTACACATGAACACTCGTCTTTATCGACTGTTTACGTTTTATAATCTACTATGTTCGCTAGGATTACTCACCAAGACGGGCATGGGCATGACATATTTTTCTGTGTGAATTTGTCCGTTCAAGCGCAAGACTTGAAATAGAACTCAATATTTGCGCGCTATCTGCAACGCGCCGTGTGCACGATTCAGATGAGTGCACACTGCACACACACACACACACACACACACAAATCTCCTCTCAGCATGTGCAAGTACTCTTTCGCATCTTGCTCTTAAATGTTTAAATTGGCAATGCTTAAATGAGTTTAGTTTAAACACAACGTGTGCTGTTCAGGTCTCACCTGCGCTGGCGCACTATCAACACCCGGGTGATGACGGTATGGCAGCGTATATGACTGAGTGAGTCACGTTCGAGCATACAAGAGTGACTGTTTTTGATCGCTTTTTGATAATCGCTGTTGTTGTAATGTATTGGGAAGCCGAATGTGTATCCATCGACAGAAACATACATTAACCTTACTCTGTCTGTCTGTTTTACACATTGTTATTTTCAACAAACCATATTATAGATGTATCATCAGATTTGAGATGAACCGCGGTGCAAGTGCGTGCCTAACCGTGGGTGGAGAACCGTAAGGTTAGAATTTTTTTTATTATTATTTATTTATTTATTTTACACTGAGAACCGTTCCACCCCTAGTACATACATCTATAATTACACTGTTGACCCTTCCCTGACACCTTTTAAACCAGCCTTAAACCTAACCAGACCACCAAACCTGTCCCTAACCCTACCCGTATCCCACCTCAATATTAGCAAAAGTGTTTTGGGTTGCACTTTATTTTACAGTATGTGTACTTACAGTGTATTTACCTAAGAAAAGTACTGGGTAATATAACGGAACTACACTGAACAAAATTATAAGCGCAATACTTTTGTTTTTGCCTCCATTTCTCATGAGCTGCACTCAAAGATCTAAGACTTTTTCAATGTACACTAAAGGCCTATTTGTCTCAAATAATGTTCACAAATCTGTCTAAATCTGTGTTAGTGAGCACTTCTTCTTTGCTGAGATCACACAGGTGTGGCATATCAAGATGCTGATTAGACAGCATGATTATTGCACAGGTGTGCCTTAGGCTGGCCACAATAAAAGGCCACTCTAAAATGTGCAGTTTTATCAAACAGCACAATGCCACAGATGTCGCAAGTTTTGAGGGAGCGTGCAATTGGCATGCTGACTGCAGGAATGTCCACCAGAGCTGTTGCACGTGAATTGAATGTTCATTTCTCTACCATAAGCCGTCTCCATAGGCGCTTCAGAGAATTTGGCAGTACATCCAACCGGCCACACAACCGCAGACCACGTGTAACCACACCAGCCCAGGACCTCCACATCCAGCATCTTCACCTCCAAGATCATCTGAGACCAGCCACCCGGACAGCTGCTGCAACAATCGGTTTGCATAACCAAAGAATTTCTGCACAAACTGTCAGAAACCGTCTCAGGGAAGCTCATCTGCATGCTTGTTGTCCTCATCGGGGTCTCGACCTGACTGCAGTTCGTCGTCGTAATCGACTTGAGTGGGCAAATGCTCACATTCGATGGCTCGATGAATCCCAGTTTTCACTGTACAGGGCAGATGGCAGACAGCGTGTATGGCGTCGTGTGGGTGAGCGGTTTGCTGATGTCAACGTTGTGGATCGAGTGGCCCATGGTGGCAGTGGGGTTATGGTGTGGGCAGGCGTATGTTATGGACAACGAACACAGGTGCATTTTATTGATGGCATTTTGAATGCACAGAGATACCGTGACGAGATCCTGAGGCCCATTGTTGTGCCATTCATCCACGACCATCACCTCACCTGATCAACTCTATGCGAAGGAGATGCGTTGCACTGTGTGAGGCAAATGGTGGTCACACCAGATACTGACTGGTTTTCGGACACCATTTTAGAGTGGCCTTTTATTGTGGCCAGCCTAAGGCACACCTGTGCAATAATTATGCTGTCTAATCAGCATCTTGATATGCCACACCTGTGAGGTGGATGGATTATCTCGGCAAAGGAGAAGTGCTCACTAACGCAGATTTAGACAGATTTGTGAACAATATTTGAGAGAAATAGGCCTTTTGTGTACATAGAAAAAGTCTTAGATCTTTGAATTCAGCTCATGAAAAATGGGGGCAAAAACAAAAGTGTTGCGTTTATAATTTTGTTCAGTGTACATGGGTTAAGGGCCCTGTTTACACCTGGTATTAAGATGCGTTTTAGTTGATCGGATCACAAGTAGACGAGGGAGACACATTGCCGTTTACACCTGGTGTTTTAATCCGTCTCTTTTGTTCACTTTCAACCACTTCTGTCCTGATTTCTTCAAGGGGAGGGTCTATGGGCGGGTAAATGTATGGACTTTTTCAGATCTTTCGATCTAATGGATGAAATAAGCTCACGCAATTTACATATTGAATGCGACCGGAGATGAAGGAAAAACATAAAGAGAGCATCAGCTTTCATTTCTGTTCTGACAGCCGCAAGACCAGCCGAACGCTGTGAGTGTGTGTTAGAAATCAGCAATGGTGAGAGAACATTATGCTTGGTGCATTTTTCGTCTTCAAACCAAACTTGGGTCTCCAGCCGACAAAGTTTAAATCTCGTCTGGCTAGTGCGCTTCCCATAATGTTTACTCATTAGTTCTGTTTCATTTGCTCCGGATGAATATTGTCGGATGAATGCTGTTACAGGGCTTGAATTTCGGCGTGAGATTGCGCATATTGCACATAATTTAACTCATTCCCACAGTTTTTCCCATAATATTTACTCATTAGGTCAGTAGGCGGAGTGCAGGTGCTCTTTTGTGGCTGTTCGAACACATTCGACCACATGAGCGTCTATACTACGAAAGCAATCTGGTCGAATGCATTTTCGAATACCTCTGGAAGTGGTCGAAAGTAAACAAGCTCAAAATGTTTTATACCCTGTTTATCTTAATACCAGGTGTAAACATGGCCAAGGTTAGGTTTAGGGGTAGGTTCAGGGTAAGTACATAGTAGTTAAAGACACCTAATATAAAGTGTGACCTTTAGTTTTAATAAATTATTAATATCCAGACATGGTAAACCTTTGTTTGTGCTACCTAGTTGTAAAATACCGCATTAGGGCATTTCAGCAGTATGCTGGTGGCAGTGGTGTGTTGATCCCGAGGGAAGGCGGGTATGTTTGGGGGGAGTGAGCACGCTGTTGTGGGATTGAGTTCAGCTCTGGCGCAGGAGGTGTGCTGGAAAGAAAGGCGATCCACATGATGCTGTTTTATTTTCCTGTGCAGACAATGGCTGCGGCCCGGGATGCGCATACCTGCTGTCTCGCTGATGGGAGTAGACGTGACCTCCGAATGTGACACCAGAGCCTGCTGGAAAAGGGAAATTTAAATCTGCAATTACACCAGTGAAATCCAGTGAAATATGTGATGCGGTAAAGAACACCAAAACATCAAGATCCTTTTACTCTTCTCCTGATGATGGATAAAAGAGTGTGTTTGAACTGTCTTTATTATCCACTTATGCATGTTAATTATTTCTTAATACATAAAGTTGCACAAGATAAACAAAATATGTATGTATTTATTTATTTATTTGAATACAGTGCTTGCTAAGGCAAACATCGGTATTATACACTATTATACATTTATTGGGAACACTTTACAATAAGGTATCATTTGTTACATGCGTTATCTAACATATACTAACAATGAGAAATATATATATATATATATATTTATTTATTTTTTTAAGCATTTATTAATATTGGTTAATTCACAGTTAGTTCACAGTGCATTAATATTAAAAGATATATAAAAAGTTGTAAGACATTAGTAAATGTTGAAATTCACACAAAGGCTGTAGAAGTGTTGTTCATTGTTAGAGCATGTTAATTGAGTAATGTTAACAAATGAAACCCTTTTATTTTATTTTAACCCTTTTTAACTCTATTAACTTTGTGCTACAGATTTGAATGATGTATTAAATTATGTGAGAGAGGTGGTAATATCTTTTTAAGTGATCAGATTTATGAGTTTCATGTAGCAACCATTCACAACCACACTCGAATAAGTTGGCAAAACTCAAAAAAAAAAAAAAAAAAAAACTGAGGTAATCAGTTACATCAAAATGTTTATGTTAAGAAATTCAATGTTTAAGTAAGCAGAATTGGCAAATTTTTATTTTGTACTCATACATTTATATTACTCTTAACTTGAAATATTTGCTAATTCAACAAAAATGAAAATTACCCCATGATTTACTCACCCTCAAGCCATCCTAGGTGTATATGACATACAATCGGAGTTATATTAAAAAATGTCCTGGCTCTTCCAAGCTTCATAATGGCAATGAATGGCAGCCCAAAATTTTAAGCCCAAAAAAGTGCATCCATCCATTATAAAAGTAATCCACACAGCTCCAGGGGGTTAATAAAGGCCTTCTGAAGCGAATCGATGGGTTTGTGTAAGAAAAATATCCATATTTAACATGTTATAAAGTAAAATATCTAGCTTCCGCCAGACCGCCTTATTCAGCTTGCGAAGAAAGTGTAATGCCTCTAGCAGTTCAAAATGCTTGCGCTACATCCGATGTCATCGGTGCGGCAGTTACGTTTTTTTACGCTACGTCCGACGTCATTGCAGTTATGCTTTTTTACGGCATGTCCAACGTCATTGTCGTGCCAGTTACGCTTTTTTACGCTACATCCAACGTCATCGTCGCGCCAGTTACGTTTTTTTACGCTACATCCAACGTCATCGTCGCGACAGTTACACTTTTTTACGCTACGTCCAACATCATCATTGCACCAGTTACGCTTTTTTACGCTACGTCCGACATCATCGCTTTTTCCGTAAAACAGTTACTTTTTTTTACTCTACGTCCGAAATCATCGTCGCAACAGTTACTTTTTTTAACGCTACGTCCGACATCATTGTCGTGCCAGTTATGTTTTTTTTACGCTACCTCCGACATCATCGTCTTGCCAGTTACGCTTTTTTACGCTACGTCCGACGTCATCGTCGCGACAGTTAAGCTTTTTTACACTACGTCCAATGTCATTGTTGCGCCAGTTACGCCTTTTTACACTGCGTCCAACGTCATCGTCACTAGAGTTACCCATTTTTACGCTACGTCCAACGTCATTGTCACGGCAGTTATGCTTTTTTACGCCACGTCATCGTCGCGGCAGTTACGCTTTTTTACGCTACATCCAACGTCATCGTTGCGTCAGTTACGTTTTTTACGCTACGTCCAACGTCATCAACGTGGCAGTTATGCTTTTTTACGCCACATCCAACGTCATCGGCGCTTTACGATTTTTTACGCTACGTCCGACGTCATCGGCGCACCAGTTACGTTTTTTTACGCTATGTCCGACATCATCGCTTTTTCCATAAGTTGAATACGGAAGGCGGTCCTCTGGAAGTTAGATATTTTACTTTATAACGTGTTAAATATGGATATTTTTCTTACAAAAACCCATTGATTCACTTCAGAAGGCCTTTATTAACCCTCCAGAGCTGTGTGGATTACTTTTATAATGGATGGATGCACTTTTTTGGGCTTCAAATTTTGGGCTGCCATTCACTGCCATTAGAAAGCTTGGAAGAACAAGGACATATTTTAATATAACTCCGATTGTATTCGTCTGAGATAAGAATGTCATATACACCTAGGATGGCTTGAGGGTGAGTAAATCATGGGGTAATTTTCATTTTGGGGTGAACTATCCCTTAAAAATGATCATGTTATCTCAAAATATTTTTAGTAGTGGAAACTTGGCTAGCTTTAACTAGCTAATTCAATAAATGCAAACTTGCTAATTGGTAACAAAATGCTTTGATGAATGAGTACAGCAACATTTAACATATATCTGTTCCAGGCTCATGCTCCACTCATCACCATGATGGTAACCCCCCAAAAAACCCAACATAACAGAAACTCTTCTAAACTAGCCTAACAAAACATTAAACACTACTAAATATCCCATTTAACATTAATCTTGCACAAAAATCATTACATAACACTTTATTTTAGCATTTACTCTCCCTTTCAAGTGTCATGGCAAAGCATGCTGGGAAATAGAAGTCCCAGCCCAGTTTCAGTTAAATTTAAGAAACAAATTCCTAAAACTCAAAACAATGAAATAATTCAGATTACTTAAAATGTGTCAGTTTTGTGAACTCAAAAGAAAAAAAAGTTCAAAATTCTCATAAAAGTTAATTTGATTGAACTAATCTGTTTAATTTAAGTTTACCCTACTCAAACCAATTAATTATTTAGAGCATTAGAGTTTACAGTGACAATGCACTAAATCAGACTGCATAGCAACACCCTGGTAACCATCTACAACACCCAAGCACTGTGCTAGTGAGTTTTGCAGAGACACACAGTGCTCACATTTATTCTGGAAATGTAGAAAATTGTATTATTATCTTTTTCTACCATGTTCCGTGTGTAATACAATATATATTTTATAGTTTTATAATGTTCCATCAATTATATCAGGTTTGAAATGGTTGTAATACGAAGCAGCTCTGCAGGAGCGCTGTAACAACACTCATTATAGCTCATCTCCTGAAAAGGACAGCAGTCTCTCTCCATAAGGTGATTTAAACTTCAGTTACAGGTTCAAGGTCTTCTAGTGTGCTTGAATCAAAGCAATTACTTTTAGACAGTTCCTCTCTCTCTCTTCCGGCACTCATCGCTCAATACAAAGTGGTGACCTTGCTAACTGTGTGAATACAATGAATTCTAATGAGCACATTACAGACATCACAGCCTTAAAAATATGTGTGTTTAAAGATCCATCTCTTAATCTATAAATGACTGCTGTATTGAGCTATATGCCGTGGAGTCAATATTTACTTAAGTGTGTTTTTTGGTATACTGTAATTACTTTCCTTCATAATTCCAAGCATTCGTTTGGGCCACTAATTTGACTTTGTACGTCATCCGGTGTGTTGTGTGAAAACATTGAGGTAGTGATGTCATGACGGGGGGCTGTAGGGGGCAGCAGGGCTTTGTCTCACACACACACACAACAGCAGCAGCAGTTCTGAGAGAGTGTTTTCCATCAGGTCAGCCCTGAGTGTTGCTGCAGCCTTGCAATCACACACACATAGTGGCAGTGAGTGAGATAAGGCATGTGTGCTGGGAGAAACCTAGTGCTACGCTTTCTAATTGCTGGACACAAAAGACATATTTGTTCAGTGTTTTTTTTTTTTGTTTTTTTTGTTTTTAATAAATGACTAAAATTTGAAGCAAACACCCATGAATCCAATACATATATATACAAAATATACATATAATCAGTATTTATTATTTATTATTGTGTATTTCTATTCATTCACCATTTTTTATTTGTGTGACAATTTGTTTACTCATATATTTTCATATATTACAATTATAACAAATACCAAAAAGTGACAAGGAGAGGGAGATTGATAGTAACATGCAAATAGATAAATATGTGGAAAAAGAAAAAAAACAAATATGTCCAGAAGAATACCAATCACATTTCATAATGCAAATATTATGATGACATCATTGTGGTTCATATGAATTTAAATGCTATATGTTTTATGTGTGTGTTTTTTATTACTTTTTCTTCCCTATTTATTTATTTGTGTGACTATTTGTTTACTTTAAAAATCATATAATAATAATAATAATGATAATTTTAAATAAATTTCCTGTTAAATTTCCTAAAATTTAGATTTTATTAATCCTACTATTAATACTAATTGATAATATATATATATATATATATATATAATATTAATAAAATAATGATAATAAAATATAGCAAAGGAATTTGATTTGATATTATTATTATTATTATTATTATTATTATTATTATTATTATAATTATAGTAATTATAATTCACTTCTTGTGTGTAATAATAATAATATCAAATAAAATTCCCTTGCTATATATATATTTTTTTGTTGCAAAATTTACATTTTATCAATATATATCATTTTCTTTTATTATTATTTTTATTATTATCATTCATTAATTTTTTTGTGCCAGGGTAACATTAAAGCGCCTTGAGATTTTGTGCATTGTGCAAGAGACAAAGAAAGCCCAGGCACCAGGTGATGTTTATTCGCACGGTGAATCCAAACAAATGGTAAATAAGAGAAGAAAAACAAAAGAAAATCAATTAAAATTACACACTGCCCAACACGCGTGTTCACAGCTTAGAGGGAAAAAATAAAAATGGAAGAACGAAACAATTATATTTCAAAGAATAAACAAATTAAACTGACAGTACTCAAGGAGAATCACATTTGTTGTGTGTGAGATTTGTATTTCTATTATGATAAATTATTTTAAATTATTTTAAATATGAAATAATGGCCTGCAATCAAGCTGGAACTGTCCCAGCATGTCTTGCGGTGAATAAGGATGCCAAAAATATCATAAAATGTTTTTTTCATTTATTCACTTTTGTATGTGTGCCCTTGAGAGAACACAAATTAATTAAAGACTCTGGGAGTTTTACACAACAAATGGATGAAAACAAAGGACGAAATCCTCCCTGGAAACACCTAAGCAAGTCATTATGGTTTGGCAAAATGCTTCTTAACTCCTAATATATTCATATAGCATGCATCTTTGTATAACAAATTATAAAAAAAGGAAAAAAAGAGTGTCAAATATATGTCTTTTCATATCACTTTCATGTCATTATGATAGGCTATCGTAAGAGAAACTAAAAGGCTGCATGAGAGAAACAGATAAGCAACTGTTGTTAACACAGTTCAGGTCATGTTTGTGGGTTTGGGACGACTTGAGTTCGTGTGTGTGTGTGTGTGTGTGTGTGTGTGTGTGTGTGTGTGTGTGTGTGTGTGTGTGTGTGTGTGTGTGTGTGTGTGTGTGTGTGTGTGTGTGTGTGTGTGTGTGTGTGTGTGTGTGTGTGTGTGTGTGTGTGTGTGTACTGCGTGACTGCGTGCACTGCACAGAGAGATTTATAGGTTCAGGTCTCTGTCTGTATATTTACAGTCTCACGACCTGAGCAGATCCACAGTTCAAGAGCAGGGCTCTAGTCCTCCGTATACACAAACAATCTAAAACGAGGGTAGAAACCTTTTTGTCTACAAATTCTATTCATATAAACAAACCTCCATGCTAATTTTCCAAAGCATTGGGTCTATTTTTCATCATTAGAAAGGTCTGAATAATAATATTGCTCAGTTGTGTTCATTTCAGTAAACTTTGGAATTTAATTTAATTTTTTAAAATATTTTTTCTTCATTTATTTGATACAGTAAAAACAGCAATATTGTGAAATATTATTTCCATTTAAAATAACTGTTTTTTTATTTTAATATATTTAATTAAGTAATTTATTCCTGTGATACAAAGCTGAATTTTCAGCAGCCATTACTCCAGTCTTAAGTGTCACATGATCCTATAATATACAGTATTATTGTTTAATAATGCAAACAAATGCAGCCTTGTTGAGCATAAGAGACTTGTATATAGTGTATATAGATTAAAATATAAATATATTTGTATTACCTGAAGGTAACACAACTGATTGTAAGCAAATTGCAAAAGAGAAAATTATAGACAGAAAAGTTAATACAATTTTACAAAATACAAAAAGTGAGAGGGAAAGCAACATGCAAACCTGATATAACATACAAAGGGATAAACATATGGAAGAAGAAAAGACTAATTGCAATTCATTATGCAAATAGATGTACGAAAGAACACCAATTGCATTTCTCTATGCAAATATTATGATGACATCATTGCAGTTAATTCGATTTTGAGTCAGTAGGAGATTTTCAAACTTTAATCTTCTTTTGCTAAATTTAAAAGTACAAAAATACAAAATAGATAGCATACCTGTCAAAAACTGATATAAAAAATAAATTATAGCTGCGACATTTTGGACCAAACCCCTAAAATGTTAAGCAAAAAACCTCAGACCCTGAACAGCCGTGCTGAGAAGTGACATATAGAGTCCTGTCTGACACCCGCTCTCCATAATCCCCCAATACACACAAACTCTGAAAGCAAGCACACAGGGAGATCCAGCTTACATCTCTATTTCTTTCATACGTTTTCTCAGACACACACACACAGAGAGAATGATGGATTGCCGCTATGCTAACAGCATTAGCTGTTGTGCTGAGGGCAGACGGGCGGCTGAGATTTTCAGCTCGTGAAGTCTGCAGACTCGGACCCAACAGTTAAGACACAGAGCATTAAATAACACAACAGATGCATGTTTATTTATCCAGCCCCCAGGCCAGCTCGACTGGTGAGTGAATCAACACCAGGGCCATTTCCATGCAAGCAAATGGCGCATGTCATGGGTGGAGCAAACATGAATATGGCTGAGAGGGTTTTTTAATCGAGAGACAATGCTTGATTTTTTTCAACCCTCCCATTGTGCGTGTGCCTGCTGGCTTTACATCTGAAAGCATTTGAAAGTGACAGTTTCTACTCTTAGTTTGTGCTTAGAAGTAAGCTAAATATGACACAATTTCCCTTTGGGGACAGTTGGAATACTGATTCATAAATAAGTAAGTAAGTAAGTAAATAGTAAGGTATTATTGCATTGCAATAACAGGGTAATAACTACTAACCCTCAACTTACCCCTAAACCTAACCTTAACCCATGTAGTTAACTTATATTAAGCAGTATTTTCTTAGGTAAGTACACTGTAAGTACACACTGGAAAAAAAAAAAATAAATAAATAAATTAAAAATTTTAAAAATTAAAAAAAAAATTGCAGCCTTAAATTTTTAAGTACAATCAACTTGGATGTTTAGGTAATTTCAACTTAAATTTAAACTGACTTAAAAATGAGTTGAATCTTGTTTAACTTTTTTTGATGAGTTAAAGCAAAGTAAAAACATATGTTGTTATAACAACATTTTTTTACATTGTAAGTGCGCATACTGTAAAATAAAGTGCAACCGTTAATTTTTAGGTGACATTGTTACAGTGTAATTACACAAATAAGTTCTGAGTAATATTAATTAACTACATGTACTTAATATGGGTTAGGGTTAGGGTTTGGTTTAGGTTTAGTTGCTTGTAATTATGCATAATTTGCTATTATTACTATAGTAAGTACATGTAGTAATGTGTAACTATATCATGTTAAAAATAAAGTGTTACAAAATATAATTCTAAAAAATGTTTCCTTTAGGGGTATGGTTAAGGTTTTGCGAGTTTAACGTGTGTGTGTGTGTGTGTGTGTGTGTGTGTGTGTGTGTGTCCTGCTAAACCCTACATTATGAGGACAGAAATGTCCCCACAAAAATGTCAATATCCGAAATCCTTGTCCTTGGAACATTTTTTGGTCCCCATGAGGAAAACAGCTTATAAATCATACTTATGTTTTTCGAAAATTAAAAGTGCAAGAAAGTTTTCTGTGATGGGTAGATTTAGGGTTAGGGGATAGAATATACAGTTTGTACAGTGTAAAAATAATTTTGTCTATGGAAAGTCCCCATAAAACATGAAAACCCAATGTGTGTGTGTGTTTATGTGTGTGAATGTGTGTGTGTGTGTGTGTCCCACAGAGGACCAAATGTCCCCACTAGGATAGTAAAACTTGAAATCGCCCACAGACAACTGTCCCCATGAGAAAAAACATCTCAATAAACACATTAAAAATGCCTTAATAAAAATCGTAAAATGCAAAAAAGGTTTAGGGGACAGAAAATATATTTAGCTGAGTGTAATACAATAGAATTCTCTGGTATGTCCTCATTTAGATAAGTAAACGTGTGTGTGTGCGCGTGTGAAAGTCTCTTTCCCTCCACTAATCATGCGGTCGTATTCATGGCTTTCCTTTTCTTCCCACCTCTCTTCATGCCAGTGGAGCTCCAGCCGTGGCCACTCACTGCAGCTTTTCACTTTGCAGACAAAAAGAGGCGACACGGTGCGGCCACGAATAATGCGGTCAAAAAACGCACTGAGAGGAATTGCTGTGTTTTATGAGCCATTAAAATTTTATTCATCCCTCCACTGAAGCAGGTTTTGGCCAGGGGTCGTCATGCTTTAAATAAACTCAAGTCGCTCCAGTACTTCACCCCGTATATCAGCATTTACTCCTGCCTTCAGACTCAATGGACTGTTTATTAGTGGTGTTTGCTAAGGCGAGCATCACTATTACTCTTTCTCATATACTTGGGGATATGGATTTGAATAAACCCCTAACACTAAGAACTATACTTTGGTTTGAAATTTGTCTGACAACATCTTTGCTACTGACATGAATGATACCTCAAATATTATTAGTTTTCCAAGCAATCAGACTTACAATTTTTGCCTTGGAAACAAAAAAGCTCACAGACTGAGATGGAAGGAGGGAGGTGGGGCATATATAGAAACCAAAACAGCATATAGAGACTTATTAGACTGGGCCAGTAAATAACCACTTAGCAACCACAGAGAACACCATAGCAACCATAGAAGCAATGTGCTAAAAACAACTCAGAGCAGCAAGATGTGTGTGTGTGTGTGTGTGTGTGTGTGTGTGTGTGTGTGTGTGTGTGTGTGTGTGTGTGTGTGTGTGTGTGTGTGTGTGTGTGTGTGTGTGTGTGTGTGTGTGTGTGTGTGTGTGTGTGTGTGTGTGTGTTGTTCAGTTGAGGTATACCCAGCATTATGGGGACAAATGTCCTTCTCCTTGTAGGGACATTTTTTGGTCCCCATGAAGAAAACAGATCATCAAATCATAGTAAGTGCTGCAAATGTAGATATGTAGAAAGTTTTCTGTGACTGGAAAGTTTGGGGTTAGGGGACAGAATATAATTTTTTTACAGTATAAAAACCATGGACAGTCCCCATAAAATGTGTGTGTGTGTGTCCTGGTAAACCCTACATTATTAGGACAAAATGTCCCCACAAAGATCGCAATATCCAAAATCATTGTCCTTGTGGGGACATTTTTGGTCCCATGAGGAAAACAGCTTATAAATCAGACTAAATTATGTTTTTTTGAAAATGTAAAAACGCAGAAAGTTTTGTGTGATGGGTAGGTTTAGGGTTAGAGGATAGAATATACAGTTTGTACAGTATAAAAACCATTATGTCTATGAAGAGTCCCCATAAAACATGGAACCCAGGTGTCCCCACAAAGATGGCAATATGTAAAATCCTTGTTCTTGTGGGGACATTTTTGGTCCCCATGAGGAAAACAGCTTATAAATCAGATTAAGTGATGCTTTTGAAAATGTAAAAATGCTTGTTTTCTGTGATGGGTAGGTTTAGGGTTAGGGGATATAATATACTGTTTGTACAGTATAAAATTCATTATGTCTATGGAAAGTCCCCATCAAACAAGAAAACCAGGTGTCTGTGCATTTGTGTGCGTGTGTGTGTGTGTGTGTGTGTGTGTGTGTGTGTGTGTGTGTGTGTGTGTGTGTGTGTGTGTGTGTGTGTGTGTGTACCTGCATGGTATTCCCTACGTTATAGGGACCAAATGTCCCCACAAGGATAGTAATACCAGTCTCTTTTTCTTTTCTTTTTTTTTTTTGGAAAACAGCTTAGAAATCATACTAAGTGATGTTTTTTGAAAATGTAAAAATGCAGAAAGTTTTTTTGTGATTGGGTAAGTTTAGGGGTAGGGATAGGGTACAGTTTGTACAGTATAAAAATCATAATGTCTATGGAAAGTCCCATAAAACATAAAGTGTGTGCGTGCGTGCATGTGTGTGTGTGTGTGTGAGTGTGTGTGTGCTAATTTAATTGGAAGGTTTGAACAATGCAATTTCTTCTCCTTTCAATACCCTTATGGTTTAGAGTCACATGCACTCTTAAAAATAAAGGTTCCAAACGGGGGTTTTCACAGCAATGTAATAAAATAATAATTTTTGGCTCCTCAAAGAACCTTTAAAAGAATCAATATTTTTCTTAGTGTAAAGAACATTTTAAAAATCTAAAGAACCTTTTATTCTACTATAGAGAACCTGTTGTGCAACGAAAAGCTTCCATGGATGTTTAAGGTTTTTCATGGAACCATAGATGCCAATAAAACATCTTTATTTTTAAGAGTGTAACACCCAAACACTGTCCACTGGCAGATAGGTATCCAGTTCAGCGCTTGGCTTGCATGTTGTGCTGCTGACCCTCCCCTCAACTTTGACTCTTGACCCACAGAGGTATCTGTCATGACAGAAGGCTACTTAACACAAAACGGTGCCCGCTTCCAAGGGAGAGTAGAAAACAAGGCACAAACACACACAGAGGATTCCTTTATACCAACCCTCCTCTTTTGTTTTGGACTGAAGAACGTGTTGCCTTCCCCCCCCTCCCTTCTGCTTTCTTCCCCTCTCCTTTTTCTTTTCTTTTCTTTCTTTTTTTTTCTCCAGCGCCTAGCAGTGTTCTCGTTCCGCAGCAGGTAGTGGCTGGGAGCAGCAGGATTCTGGGAGATTGTGAGAGAACGCCTTAATGAGCTGAAGGCCTCCTTGGCTGGAAACAAATGTATGCAAATGAGATGCACAACCCAAAAAGGATGGTGGTCCAAGAAGAGAAGACCAACTGCAGCTGACTGAGAGAGGAGTGAGTCCCCCCCTCCCCAAACCAGCACCAGGATGAGCTCTACTATCTCTCTCATCTGAGAACTGGTAACAAAAGCACATTTTCTCATCCTCCACTGTTCCGGCTTTTGTTCAACTACACCCCATGGAATTGTGCTTAACTAGTTGAGTTAATCAGGAGTCAGGGTGAAGTTAGATCTTGATTCCTCTAGATATATTCAATCAGGTGTAGTTGGGATAATTAGAAATGTCAGGAGTATCCTTATGGATAGGAACGTTGGCAGAAAAAAATGATTGAGTGTTTTGCTGTATGTAATCTTGGCACATTAAATTGTAAATTAAATTCTTAGGCATGGTGAACCAATGCTTACAACATTTATCATTTTTTATTAGCTGACAGAAAACAAATGTGATGTTTACAGTTATTTTTGGTTATTTTGCTATTGCTTATTTTTATTTTTTACACAAAAATACATACATTTCTAATAAATATACATTGTATATATATAATGTTTGTGATGCAAATTATTTGCTCACGTTTAAGAAAATGAAGGTAGTGTAATTTTATGACAAACATAGTATCAATTCTCTGCTTTATATAAAAGAGATTTAATTTCTCACGTAATTGTTTTCTGAAGCGTGTCGTCTTCTCGGATTTGATTATCTGCCTCTTTTATGTTGCTGGGCACTGGGCAGAAATGTAATATTTTTTTTTCCTTTTAACTGATATTATATTTGCATTTTCATGCGTGTTCTTTTTTTTTTTTTTTTTTCGTTAAACCATTTTATAATTTCTATGGTTTTTATTAGGCTATTAAACATGTTATGCATCGTTTTTAATACAAATGATCGTTTAAAAATTCAGGCAAATGACTGACGGCTGATTTGAGGTGTTTGTAAATTATTTGAAAATCGAATTATTTGACAAAGCGAGAATATGCTTTACGTCTTAACAGGTGACATTACAAGTGGCAATCTTATCAAAGTCTAGGCTACTATATATATATATATATATATAAAATATGTTGTTTTATTTCACATTAATAATAATGCTTATTATTATTTATTAACTTTGGCGCATCTTTAAATCGAGGAATAGAATAGAATAGAATAGAATAGAATAGAATAGAATAGAATAGAATAGAATAGAATATTAAATTTACATCAAGAGAAAATGTTTTGTAAAATACGGGTAAAGCATTTTAGCCCGGAGTATTTGAGTGTGTGTTTGTAAGCAATGATGGTCATCGCGAGCGCTGCGATTATTTTTCTCGTGAAAGCATCTGTCTTATTTGACTGCGTCTAAAAGACAGAAATCGAGTGTCGAGTAAAGGATTCGCGAGCTTGTGGTCACAGAAGAGCTGTGTACGCGCGCGACAGAAAAACAGGAATCAGTAGAGCAGAATCTGACTCCTACGTTCGTGCCCGCGGGTAAAGACACAGAAAGAAGGAAAAAAAGAAGGGAAAATGCAGCCCTTTAGTGAGAAAATTAGAGAGGCACCTGATGATGGCGAGTTTGACATGTGTTAATTGCTCAACAGCTCTCCTCATTAGGGATTTTGGAATTGTTGAAGTGCTGCAGGGCGAGTAGAAGATGTCTGTCCGAATCAAACGCGCTGCCACATATACACGGCATTATATCATTATATCACTTCACAGTATTTTGCATTTTAGCAGGGGTTTTTTCTGAATTGTTTTTTTTTTATTTATTTTTTTACTCAGTATTAATAAATATCAGTACATAGATATAGGCTATAATGTAATAATGTATAATGTAATATAGGCTATAATGTAATATCTATCTATCTATCCGTCTGTGTCTTTTTTTTGGTATTGTATTGTAATGTTGCACATTACACCTTGTGCAGTGGTTTAACGTGTAATTGTAACTCTAATGGCTGAATTCCTGTTTCTTGTTATCATGTATGTTTCCAGTGCCTGGCTTTCATTTGCCCCGCAACAATGAAACGCGTCATGTATTGGGGATCCATTCCTCTGGTAAATTACTTGTTACCTGCTGGCATTTATTTATGTGGCTGTGAATTATAAAGCTTTGTTATTGCTCTGCCTTGGGTGAATTGTTTATGACACCAGTAATCGGAGTAATTGTTATTGTTGAAATGACCTGTCAGCTGGCCCTTGCAGCAGAGCTTGTCCTACTGACAGATAGTGACAGCAGAGAGGGCTCCTGGACCCGCACCTCTGATGAGTTCTCCGCTGATAATAAGGAGCGCCGGGCCCCTGATAATTCGCCTGTCAATGCTACCCGCACATCCCAGATCCTCAGCCAAATTGTTGTCATTCATTTTGACAAAGACAGCAAAAAGAGAGAGAGGGGCAGAAGAGAGAGAGAGAGAGATTACCAAAATAAATTAATTTGTTCACACTTCCCCCATCTCTGGGAGGCTGCTCTCCAACCCGACTCATAAATTGTGCTTGTCTTGATCTCAGCGTCTGCTTCACCTGTGAATGCTTTCAGAGCATATCTGAGCATTCATGAAGCTGTGTCAGCCTGATTTAAAATCTCTGTCAACGCAAACTTTCACAAAAAAAACATATTGTGTCAGAAATAACACCAGGCAGAGTGATTTTACCACAGTTCAGCCAGAGTCAGATTTCCCTTTCTACCCAGAAGCTCTCACTCTAGACATATGGCATTAGCAGGTCAGTCTGACTGTGCTGGCGGGCAGATCAACCTCAGAGAAGCTGAAAATCATAATCAATGTCATCGCAGTCCGAGTGCTGCTTACAGGAGACATATCAGTCTGCGTCATATCGGCCTCTCTCTGTGTTAAAACAAATCTGGAGTGTTTATGTGTTAAATTCAGTTTAAGAAGCATGTCACCAAGTTTAAGTGGGAATTGATAGTTTGACATAACGTCTCTGCTTCTTGCATTTCTGTTTTTCTTGCAGCCAAAGCTCACACTCATCAATAGCGGATAAAATCACAAGCAGTGTGATCCATCATATTTAATTGGGCCTTTGAGTTCCCAGTAACAATCTTTACTATTTCCTGAACCTATGAAAATCAAGGAAATATTATTCATTTAATCATTTATTTTGCGTATCTGGTCCCACTTTATATTAGGTGGCCTTATTATGTACTAACATTTAAATGAATCATTTGATACAATGCACTTATTGTGTACATACATGTTTTTACATTGTACTTGCATTAAAAAAAACCTGCATGTAATTACATCTGTAATTAATGTCTGTAGTTGCATTTATAATTACACTGTTGACACTTCCCTTACACCTTAACCCTACCCTTAAACCTACCCATACCACCACACCTGTCACTAACTTTACCCATATCCCTCCTCAATATCAGCAAAAGTGTTTTGCAATACAATATGAACACAATAAGTAGCCTACATTGTACTTATTTTTTGATGTAAGTACATAGTAGTTAAGGCCACAATATAAAGTGGGACCAAAGTCATTTCTGACAATTGCTCATAAAAATCACCTAATCCCAAAGAAAAGGAGCAGACTACAAAATCTGAAATGGAAGATTATGATAAATATTCTTTGAAAAGCCATAGCATAAAAATCAGAGGACTGTGTGAAATTAGTTCTGCAGGGGCCAAATGATGATATGAGGCTCAAATGGCAGTTGATGACAGAGGCTTGATTGCAGTGATTTCATTTATTTGGGAATTCTAGACAGAGTGATGTCGGTGCATGAAATAGCTTTCTTATCTCGTTTTTATTTTTATGATTATTGAACTAAGATCTCCTTTAAAGAACGCCATTACAACGCCCCCGGTCTTCAAAATAACCGTAAACATGGCACAGATTGGAACGTTTTTCACTGCAGATCAACACGCACCCAGCCCCCTCCTGCTTTTTTAAGCTTCGATTTTTTATTCAAATGATACCATTAACAATCTATTCATTTATCAAGGATGCAAAAATTAGGTTTTAAACAATGTCATTAATTATTGTTTCCAGATGCAGCATGCACAGCAAAGTTGATTATGGTGATTTGAATATAACACAAGCCCACACAGATGGTAGACTTTAGGAAAGAGAAGCCTATTTGAATAGGCTAGCAGACATTAATGGCAATAATGATTTATTTGTCCAGTCTGGCTTTTAATGATATTGTTATTTCACAGTTATGTGCATCCTCATCCCAAACTGCAACTAAACTCTTTCATATTATATGATCTCTATAGTCTGTGTAACGATTTGTAAAATGATCATAAATTGTAAATAAAAATATATATATTTGTGTACAAAGGAGTGAGGTTTTCATTTCATTTGAATTTATAGCAAAAAAGTTAAATCATTATACATCACTTGGGTATAAAGGTGCTGAAAGATGATTTTTCCTTTTATTAATCTGTATATATGCAGAAGTATTCCTTCATTGTGAGGCACATGTTGAGTGCTGGACTGTGGCTGTCCATGTCCACATCTGTTTTTTATTAATACCACTATTTTTACAGAGAAACCTCTTCAAGAGAAAAGGCAGAGCTGCTTAGGTGAGTTTCATCGTCTGATGAGGCGTGGGGTCTCCACAGGGTCAGACACACCATGACACCTCCACCATCTGCCCCACCTCCCTTCCCATCACGCACACACACACACACACACACACACAAATAAATTACCTCCCTACTGCATTGTGAGAAATAAGCACTGGATTGTACAGTATCCTTTAATAAGGTGTTTATTCCTTTAATCCGTCTCCACTGACATTTCCTGTGGGAAGAACAGAGGCTGGTTAACCTTTGAGTGTGCTGATCGCTGTTTAATCAGTGCGATATGGGAGTGAAGGTTGTTGTGGTGAGAGTTGTCCAGATGCTGTCGATGAGTTTTGCTTAGGGCAATACTTGGGTTATGATTTGGTGAGATTACCTGAATAGACAGCTCCTTTTAAAGGTAGTTTACCTAAAAAAAAAATTCAATGTTCAGATTAAAAAAATGGTCCATTGATGACTTTTGGAAATGCCATTTGGTTCTTGCATGTCAAACATGATGCGCCAGTTTGAATATCCAGAATAAGTTTTTGGCTTTTAGTATGAATACGTTAGCCTTACACTCTTAAACATAAAGGTTCCAAAAGGGGGTTTTCGCAGTGATGCCATGGAAGAACCATTTTGGTTCCCTAAAAGAATCAGTGAACAGTTCTTAAAAGAGCCTTTTTTTTCTTAGTGTGAAGAGCTTTTTAAATAATCTTAATAATCTGGAGAATTTTTTTCCACTATAAAGATCCTTTTGGGTAATGGAAAGGTTTCATGGATGTAAAAGGTTCTTCATGGAACCAATAATGCCAATAAAGAACCTTTATTTTCTATAAGCTATTGTGCTCCAAAACAACAACAAAAGTCGCATTTAGAAGATATAAGCATACAAAATTTACAGTCTCTCACTTCCGCCAATATGGATCAATGATTTTGATGACATCACTCTGCACTTAAGCTTCTCATCAGATTTTCTGTCCAATCAAATGCTCTCTAGAATCTGAAGCCCAGCCCCCTACATTATAAATAGACGCTGAAACTGCGGCTGAAATCAGTCACTTGTTCACACATTTACTATTTTTACTATTTTTTACTATACATGGTGAAGGGCACATAGTGCACTATATAGGCGATAGGGAACAATTCAGCTTTCTACTGGGGCGAATAAAGTCTTGTTTCACGTTGGTGTCACGTGAACCGCCGCAGCTCCGGTCCAGAGACATGATAGCACAGAGCGGATCATATGAGTGAGTCGGCGCAGACCACAAAACGTATCGGACCCATTTGAATTCTGCACAGAAAGCTGTATTTTAAAGTGATGTGGAGGAAATTAGGAGGAAACTGCGGCTTTACCGAGCTCAACGGCTCTGGCCGAGCTGTGATATAAACAAAACGCTAGTGACTATTTAAAAAAGGGGAGGAGCTGTTTGATATGTCCCGCCCTGTCTTCCTGTTTCAGTGGAAATTGCGTCAACACATTGAATAACGCTGCGCGTTTCAAGACACTTCAGTGGACCTTTAAAGTAAATGGTGTCTGTTGGCAAAATGTTTGTGAAAAAAACACAGAAAAAAAGAAACACACACAGAAGACGAAATGAAGGTGAGCAAATAGCGACATTTTCAATTTTGGCAAACTATTTCTTTTGATAGAGAGAGGCAGAATAAGGTAGCGCAAGACTGCTGCCATGTTTTGTGTGGGAGCAGGTGCCAAAAGAGAGGCTAATAAACACCAGCTACAAGCTGGATACTCACTCCAAATAATGTCTTTTGGCTATGGCTGGGCCACTGATGTAACAATACTGTGTTTCAGTAATGACGCCCATGTTGGGCATCAGTTACGGCTCTCTCTGCCGTTGGCATCGGCTTCCAATCGCTCTCCGTCGATCTCACGTTTGGTTTTGGCTCTTGCCGCTTCTTCCTCGTTCTCACCTTGCCGTCTTTCTCTTTTCGTCTCTGGATGCGATGCAGGCCAGTTGGGACTTAATCAGAACCAGATGGACACGGTGTCGAAATTGTCCAAAAGGGTCTGAGAACGTGGGGAGCTGTCAGGCCTGTGGAGAGAGTGGAATTCTTCAGCAATAAAACGTGGATTTATCACCTCTCTACCACAGTCATAGCCCTTTCTGTTAAGAGCCGATAGAGAGAGGGAGGCCACTGTCCATTATTCTCGCAAAACTCCGGCTCGGCTCCTCAGCAAGGCCCAAACTATAGCAGCCTTCGGTGAAGGCACATTAACCGAGAGCTTTCGCGTCCCCTACTGAGTCAAATGAACCTGCTAAAATAGCCGCTTTTCACAATAGGCTGTGTAATTGAAACCAGAATGTGGAGGATTTGATAAATTGCTTGACCCTGTAGGAATGTTAGAGCCGTAAATTTTTAGTGCATTTTGGTTATGTGTTTGGGTAAATGCATGTCTGTTCATGTGTCTTTCGGCGTGTGAGTGCGTCTGTGTTTTTATTATTTTTAATAATAATGGCTTTTCACTGTCGTTTTAGTAAGGGCATGCACACACACACACACACACACACATACCAAAACCTTTGTGGGCCTTAAAGCACCTTTCCATTCTAAGATCAAATGGTCCATAAATCTTCCGAACTCTATGGAGTTCCTTCACGTACTTGCTGGTTTACATTAAAGATCGAAAAATCCTTGGAAGGCAAACCATCCAATGCATTTTGCAGCATCAAAAGATTTAGGGGCACATTCATGCAAACCAAAAATTGTACTGTTCATATGAAAAATAATAAAGAAAATAAAATATAAAATAACCTAAAAAATCATTAAGAAAACTAAATAGCAATTTTATTGTAAGTGAATAAAAAAATAAAGATAATTTTAGAAAAAATTACAGAAAATTGAAAAAATAAAAAATAAATATTTTTAAGAGTTTTGTATTTATATAGGTCATGCATCCTCCATGCCGCAGATAAAGAACGATCAATCCATTCGGGCACTGTGAGGTCAGCACAGTGTAAACACAGCACACGGCACGATTTATGACGTTTGCTGCGGCTACAACCAGAGGTCTGTATATTTTCACATCATAATTGCTTTTTGCAGCTTTTCAATCACTGAGAGCTCTTTTTGTTTTGTCTCTCACCCTATTCTAAGGACTGAACCATACACAACGGCCCAGGGGTATTTTCACCTCATTCTTAATTCTTAATTTCACCTCAAGTCCTAGTCTTTCTTCTTTTTTTACAGAGTCAAATGAATTGTGCAGCCCTGTTAAAAGGACCACGTCACACTTGAGAATTGGTACCGCGGGGTTTCTCACTTGTTGACAGTAGTTACCTGTGCCCTGGCAGACCCTTGGCCCTGGGATAAAATGGATTCTATCATGGGCCAGACATAAATATTTCCCTTTCTATTTTCCAAAATAGCTTTTAATTTAACAAGTTTTATGGCTCTAATATTAAGTGCATGTGTTTTACAAGACACTGTGTCCTCTGAGTCACCCCTTAGTTTTCGGCTGCTTTTTTACCTTATGGAGAGGGGGGAATGAGGGGGGGAATGGGGGGGGGGGGGTGTTTGACTGGGCCTCTACCAGACACTCCCCCATGCTCCCCTTGGCCTGGGCCTCTCCTTCTAAGGGACGGCCATGTAGAGAGTCTGGGATTAAGGGACGGGCAACTCCCTCTGTCCACACTAGTGTGTTCTGGCCCGCTGACCTCTCCCTTGGGGTTCCGAAAGTCCAAAAAACCTCTCAATCACTAAAGTTCCCTCACGATGGGGATTCCATGTGTAGAGAGCACTAGGGGAAAAAATGGGATCTCAAAGTTACAATAAATATAGATGTCCCTTGATTTTAACCATGGTTAGCATTACGTTTATAACAGCACCCTGGTTATGGATTTATCACTGGGGCACCGAGTTCTGAATGAAGAGGGGTGTGTGTGTGTGTGTGTGTGTGTGTGTGTGTGTGTGTGTGTGTGTGTGTGTGTACTCTCGGTCTGTCCCCTCTAGGGACAAATTGATGTCAAGTTGTTCTCTCTGTCAGGATTAAGTGTCTGTTTGCTTTTTGCTCACATGCAGTTTGATGAATAAAAAAGCTCTTCTGAGCAAATCAAAAACTTGATCCCTGTTTAAAAAGAGGGATTGAAACAACTACTTCACCCAATAATGAAAACCTGTCATCATTTACTCATCCTCGTATTGTTCCAAACTGACTTTCTTCCAGGGAACACAAAACCAGAAACTTTGAAGAATTTTGCTGTCGCTCTTTTCCAAGTAATTACAATTAATAGTCACTAGAGCTGTCAAGCTTCACAAAGGAAGAAAAAACACTCAAGGTTTTTTAAGAAATAATGTCAAATGACCAAATATCAAATGATATCATATGGACCATGTTTACTCTTATTACAGTGTTTTGTGTCCCTTATAAAGCTTCAAAATTTCAAAAATGTCATCCTCTAATGTCCTCAAACTGCATGTTTTGTCATTGTGAACTGGAAAATGTGAAGTATTAAAATATTTTATTTATTATTTATTTGTTTGTTTGTTTGTAAAGGGTGGTTTATGTTTTTGTGCATGTGTTTTTTAATAAAGTGACATGCTGTCAATTCTAAAGTCTTATACTGATATTGTGTTATTTTTATTTCTTACAGTGTATATATATTTAAGCAAAATGTTACAAACAGACAACAAAGATGGTTGTCAAATATCTAATAATAATTAATAAATTATGCAGTATCCAAAAAATTCAAAGGTTAACAAAGACAATTATCAAGGAACCAGCACTTAAAGTGCTGTAAATAATTATAAAATGATATATATTTACTAATATATTAAAAGTGGTAATACATAACTTGAAATGTAAGTGGTCAGTTTAAAATGGTTCTTACTCTTTTGTTTATGTGAAGTATTCTGCTATTCCTATAGAAAGGAATAATGATCTGTTGATATAGAAATCAGTGACCTTATATTCTCATGCTGTGACCTTGCAAGTAAACAGTGCTAGTTTCAGCTAGCAGAAACGATTAGAAAGCTTCAACTCTTCACACATATGTTTTATATCTGTCAACATCAGGGACCAATTCAAATGAGTGATTTTGAGAACACATGCAAATGATTCACTGTATATCTTGCATTTATCAAGCAGATTCTCATTGGTTGTTAATGATTTATTTTATTTTCATCTTTCATTTAATCTCTCTCTCTTGCTCTGTGCTCCTGATATATTAATTACTATTCTTTCGAATTTCTGTATTTCACAAAAACAATCTTTTAATAATTCCATTACTCATATTTTATAAAACAGTGTCTGCTGATTGTAAATGCATCATATTTAAGTGAGCTTGCAATGAGATTTTCAACGTGCCTCACTTAATCATAAATATTGATTTTATTTTAAATCGAAAAGTAAGACTCTTGGCATGAGTGAGGGACGATAGATGCATTCATGAGAATATAAACGCCTGTTTAAGATAAGAATCTGCATCATCTGTAGGCACATGTAGAATAAACAGAGGTTTTCTTCACAGAAAAAACAAACCCCCTCTCACACATACATCTCCAGCGTGCTCCTGAAATTCAGCATGTCATAAATCTACCCCTCAGAATACGCCTGGCATGTTTTAAGGTTGCTGTGTCCATAATACCATATAACATAAGCACACTGCAGTTGATTGGTAGACATAAACATTGACTGCGGCCCGGATGCAGTTTAGCACCCAGCTACAATTCATCGGTAAACTGAACGGCTGCTGTAAGTGAAAAATCAAGGTCTGTTGTCCCAAGAGTGGCCATGGACTACACCATCACAACAAGAGAAGGGGAGAGAAAAGGCAAATTTTGTATCATTTTCTTTACCAAATATTTGAGATACTTTTGTCTAAGGCATTAAAATAGGCTTCTAAACCTGTATTTTCCATGATGGAAAAGAAAACCTACACCACAAAGACTATGGAGCACTGGTCTGAAACTCTCATGGCATCATACTGTGGTCTACACTAAAAGCGTAAAAATATTGGTATCCTTTTACCATGTTTAGGAAATTAGCATAACTCGCTGAAACACAGGTGAAACTGATGAAGACGAATGATAACGTACGGAAAGAGAAAGTCTTTTTTTTTTTTACAACATCAGAGCACCAAATAAATCTAGAGCAAATATGTAAAATAAAATAAAACACGACTCAGGCTGATGGATGTTGTTTTTAATGTAAAATCGAGTCAAAAACACCTGGCGGCATTCGAGCGGTTTGCCTGTCCTCTTAACCCTTTAGCCAACACCCTTCAGTTCAAATAATGCTTTTATCCCGGATCTGCAGAGGTGCAACTCAGGTTACTCATTTAAAGCGCTTATTATTTATCTTCGTGTTGTGCTTTACCCATTGACATCCCATTTAGTGCCCATGACCCTGCTTATACAAACCCTAATAATTCAAAAATGTTATAGCGTGTAACACTAACATTCTCAGGCTAATCCATCACAAAACCTAACAATAGCCTGCCTTAACTGTGGCACGGTGCACTAAAAGCTTTTATGTTAAATGTGTAGCCTCGTCCAAAGTAAAGCGTGATGGGTCGGGGCAAGGGGTCCCTTATCAGATGGATTTGTTTCCTCTACATCTAAGTGGAGAGGGATTTATCTCATACATAAACAGATGCAGGAATGGAGGTGGCACATCTTTGAATCAGCTCAAATATTTGGGCGTTCTGTTTCTCACGCATCAATGAATTTGTCTCTTACTCACACTTCAGTTAATCCTTCATTGAGCTTTCAACACATTGCCACAGGTATAGACGTTAATTTACTGTGGAGGTGGATATAATATTGCGTAAAACAGAGAACTGTAGGGCATTTACTATTTTTTTTTAAGGCAAAACGGTAACACTTTATTTTACAGTGTCATTGTTACATGTTACAACTAAATTATGCATAATTACATGCAACTTACCCTAAACCAAACCAAATCATCATTCTAACCCTATAGTAATTACATGTAGTTACTTAATATTACTCAGTACTTAAATGTATAATTACAGTGTTACAAAGACACCTTAAAAATAAAGTGTAACCGGCAAAACTATAGCTTTGTAACAACTTATATTTGAAAAAAAAAAAAAAAGTTGCACTTTATTTTACAGTATGTGCACTTACATGTACTTACAGTGTACTTAAGAAAGTAGTGGGCAATACAAGGGGTACGTTCAGGGTTAGTACCTAGTTATTACCCAGTTATTATAATTACTATAATAAGTACATAATATATTATGTGGAACAGGACTGTAAAAAAAAAAAAAAAAAAAAACTTGCTTACACTTTATTTTAAGGTGTCATTGTTACAGTGTACTTATATATTTAAGTACTGAGTAATATTAATTAACAACATGTACTTACTATAGGTTTAGGGTTTGGTTTGAGGGTTAGTTGCATGTAATGATGCATCATTTACTGTTATTAGTATGGTAAGTAAATGTAACATATGTAACAAGGACACTGTAAAATAAAGTGTTACCAAAAACTCACTATCAAAATATTATATGAATTAATTAATTAATTTTATTAATTAGTACCATTAATTCTGTCAAACAATGATACACTTTAATTCAGTAACACTTTATTTTACAGTGTCCTTGTTGCATGTTACATGTAATTACTGTAGTAGTAACTATAAATTATGTATAATTGCATGCAACTAACCCTAAACCAAAACTTAACCCTAACCCTAAAGTAAGTACATGTAGTTAATTATTATTATTACCCAGTTATTAAATGTATAATTACACTACGCTACACATAGTTATCATAGTAATAACTATAAATTATGCATAATTACATGCAACTAACTTTAAACCAAACCCTACTCTTACTCCCTATAGTAAGTAGATGTAGTTAATTATTATTACTCAGTACTTAATTGTATAATTACACTGTAACAAAGACACCTTAAAATAAAGGGTCACACTTAATATATTTAAGTGCTGATTAATAATAATTAACAACAAACTACTTACTATATACTATATATTAACAACTGTACTTACTGTAGGGTTAGGGTTTGGTTGAGGGTTCTTTGCATGTAATTATGCATAATTTACTGTTATTACTGTGCTAAGTACATGTAACATATGTAACAAGGACACTGTAAAATAAAGTGTTACCAGTGTAATTCTGTCAAACACTGGACAAATACAACACCACAGGAGCAGAACAACAATATATAGCAAGTCACGTCATCCATTTGTCATGTTCTCCTCTGCTTTTCAGTTTGAAGAGGCTTTTCCACTTCCTTTAATGTTTGGTTTAGGGTAAGTAGCCGATGGGCTCCCCACTGTTACCTGAAAACCTCCACAGCACTCTTTCTAACTGAATCTCTTGTGCAGAGGCAGTCAGCCAGTCTGATAGACTACATTGCTCTTTATAAACTGTCTATGGTCCATAAACTACACAGCAGAAAGCATGGCTTCAGGTTCAGGATTAAGACCTCTGAAAGCTTCTATTACTGTAACCGGGTCCCTTCATTTCTCCACATAACAGGTTATTTCAAGTGCTCCAAACGTGTGCATATTTTTGATTTGGGTATCAGAAAATTCTTTCCCAGTTGTTCTAATATTTTGGCATCATGACACCATGGCAGCTAAGTTGGTAATCCAGCCAAGTGCCCATCCCTGCGTTGCCTGAATGGGTGCGCCTCAAAATGCGTGTGTAAAATAAACAGTCCTACTGGTATAAACTTGCGGCCTGTCACATGCTCTAACGCCCGATTCACAGTCAGACATAGCAAAGCGTGAAAAAGCTAAATATTCGTAACAATAATCTTACAGTGGGAGATTACGGAAAAGAAAACAAAACAGATGAATAAATGGATAAGTATAAAGATTTTCAAAAAGGATGCATGAATGAGCCCGCTTCTGCACTGACAACATCTCTTATAATGAGCACTGTCAATCACGCTAAAAAGCCTGCTATAACGATAATAACATATTGTACAGCCTTTATTGCATGTTAATGATATGAAGCTTCACAAAGAAATATAAACATTCCTGATTGTTTTATACCTGTCTTGTGTAGAAATTGAATATATCATAGTCTAGCTATTTCACCCTTGAGGAATTTGCATTCTATCTAAATAATAGTTTATCCGCGCTTGCACGGTGTTTACAAGTGTGATAAAGTGTGAAAATGACTCCCGTTGATTAAATATATAAAAACAGCTGCATACCAAAACGTATAATTAGATTTACTTAATGAACACTGCAAATACATTTCTGATAGAATCCTGTGGATTTGCGCGCGCTTCTTCCCTGCAACAATAACAGAGTATTTGTGTCTGATTCACGCACTACGACTTCAGGGTGGGAAAGTGAAAACACGCAACTTCGAAAAAACTGACAAGGTGAGAGAGCTTCTTGCTGACATTTTTAACCCGCCACGGATGTGTGGCTGATAATTATGCGCGTTGTAAGGCACAGATACACTCTGGGTGTTACTTTGAAATCGCTACCGGATTTAATTCATCATTAGGAAATGGTTGTCTTAAAACGGAGCTTGATGTGTGAATAAACAACTGTTTCATTTACAGCATTACTAGAGAATCAGAGCACAAAGAAGAGCAGACCAATGCGTCAAGACTAACTAAACGCCTGCTGGGACAATTTTAGGGTTTGCAAAACGAGATATATATATATATATATATATATATATATATATATATATATATATATATATATATATATATATATATATATATTCTTAAGCTTCACTGCTTTTTCTATTATTCTTGACCAACATGCAAGAAGTCATTTTATTATTAAGTGACAATTATAAAACAGGTAATGATATCTGCAGGGATAGACCCTCATAACTGTGTAAAGTCAGATTATTTTTGTTGTTTTATGTAAAGATTTGTATTACCTATTTTTTTCTTTATCAGATATTTTGACTTGAATAAAAAGTCGGTAATAAAAAGGTCAAGGAGACCAATCCCAAGTAAACCCAATGACTCAAAAAATCTGCATTTATTTTTTTCCCTTAAATTTTATTTGAAAGTGTTTCTAATAATACAAATAATAATTATGTAGAAGTGTCCTCAATAGGCTATTTTTTAAAACGTCGTTAATGAAAGCTGTTTTAATGAATGAAATTGCACATTGTTTATTGTTATGATTTATTATTTTCATTCACGATATTTCAATCCATTGATTAATTCTCGAGTTTTACCTTAATGTGTAGGATAGCCTTTTCAAACTGAAGAGAAGGCAATTCGCCCTATAATAGACTACTGTAATTCAGTAATGTAATATTGAATGGTTCTTTTTGATGTATCGGTTTTGGTCATTCTTGGCTCGTTGTCCATCAGATTCTTGCAGCAAAACTGGCACATCAAAAAGAAACGTTCCCGTAGACCGAATTACAGCCTCCGAAAATAAATAAATGAGGAGGCCACTGGCCTCGGGTCAGAGGTTTATCACTCTTCTGCTATGCGAGTGGAATTTGTGACTCTCTGCCTTGTCTCAACTTGCAGCTCACATATTTACCTAAAGTAGTCGTGACCTTTTCACCTTCGGTTTCAGTCATGTGACACACAGGGATTTTATACTGTATCAAAGTTTCTCTCTTTGCATTTACACCTTAAACTTAAAATTAAATTAATAATAGGAATTATAATATAATAAATAATATTATTAACACATTATTAACAAATAATATTGATTTGCATATAGCAATTGCATATTAAGACACTCCTGATGCCCTTTAAATAATTATTTCCAATAGAATATTTTCATTGTGATTAATTGCTTCACGAACACAACCTTATAATAATAAGCATGCGGTGTAAGGGATAAAATAACATAATAATCAGTTTTTATGACAAAGTAAGTGCAATGCATCCGTTAATATAATTAAGAGTAATTTTCCTTAGGTGCGTGTGCTACTTTCTAAATCAATAATAGCCTTTAATTATCATGCATGTGTAGCCTATGTCTATGTCTGTATCTTTTGTTGAAATATTATCGAAAAATATAAAATACTATATTACTCCACTTCCGCAATCGTGCAAAAGTTCTCATAACTTGATAGGCTCTTTTAGTTTGCTCTTTGAATGTGTGTTGCCCCTAACAGCAGATGCATCGTACTTCACTGTCTCATCGGGATCAAAGCGACGAGAGAACATAAGTGGTTATTGTAAGCGAAACATAATACCTCATAACATAAAAGAGAGCGGAGAGATGATGCTGCTGAGTGCGTTTTGGCATTCATCGAGACTTTTGGGCAGGTGGGGGTCGGCGAGCCCTCATTAAAGCCTAACACACAACGGCTATTATTGGATCGGATCTCAGCAGGTGAAGATGGGAGCCGGGCTGGCGCACCTTTCACTGACATCCGAGGCTGCATTGCCGGCTCTTGTCCTTCGTAAGCTGCAGCCGTGGTGACCTTGATAGTGATCGAGAGAGAAAGTGAGAGAGAGAGAGATACTACGCGCTTCTGTTCCACGATGCCCCGATTGTAACATAGCAGCGCCTTCTACTTCACCAATATCGCCTATTAGCTTACTTTTGCCATTTAAACAGTCAAATCAGTAGCCTACCATATTTTACACTAATTATTATTAATAATACTAATAATAATAATAATAATAATAATAATAATGTCTGTGTAAAACAGAACTTTTACATTTAGAGACACTATTCCAACATACGCGTAATTGTTTTTGCAGACTAAAACACGCCGTCTCAGGAATATCTTTATTCTTATCTGATGTCAGCAGCTCTACGCACCAGTAAATAAATAAATATATTGATATTTCCAATTTCCATTCAAAACGCTTAGAAATAGGTTAATGCCAGTAGCGTAAAATATAAAGAAACCACACACACATACATAAAATAAACACACATAAAATAATTATGTTTATTTTTATTTCTGGTGCATGCAGTCTTTATGATTTATCATTCTCATGTTTCTTCATGTGTTGCTAGATCAGTGGATATTCTACTATTGTCCGTCATACATGGCAAAGGACGCGTTTGTTTGCTTCGGCTTACCAGCTCTCAATCTGGAAGCTGAAACGCTATTATTGCTCAATTTGCGTGCTTTATTTTGGACTCAGCTTCTTAAAGCCAACAAAGGGGGAGAAAAAAAAAACAGAAGTCACTTTGTGTTTTTAAATATATTCTTCAGGTCCGTTCTGGCACAAACAATAAATAGGCAATTCGTGCGTTCAGTCCCCATAAACAGTCTATTATTCCAAACCTTATTTAATAATTTAATTTCCAGTTTTTGCACGCAAAATGTCTCTTTACGCACGTAAAAAAAAATTGTTTTTTTTAATTTTGAATTTTTCAGGAGGTTACACAGCTATTCTCTATTCTGTGTAACAAATATTTTCTTTAGTTGTGGAGTACGAAGCTGTATAATAAGCGCTTATTGAATTGAACGGACAAGAAAGCAATCCTGCATCCTCTGACCCTCGAATGCAGCCCGCTTTCATTGATCACCCCCTTATGAGATAATGCAATTACAAACATCAATAAGGAGCTGCGAGGGGAATCATTACGTGGTGACAGTGATAGATGATAGTGCAGAAAATAGCGCGTTTCTCTCCAACAATCCTGGAGCCCAGGGGCTTTCAGGGGTGGGCGAAGTCACCAAGGAAACAGATGACATCCAAAATGGCCCTGCAGTTTTGGACAGTCCATCTCTTCTCTCCCGACTTCTCTCTGGTTGTCCACCAGCTGCCACAGGACATTATTCTATGCGGTAACACGCTCGAGACGTTAGTGAAACAAAATTGCAATTTCATACAGACACATCAGGCATTAGTTTCTCACAATTCTGTCTATTTATTGGTCTTGCAATTTTATATAAATCAACCTGACTGTTCATTTATTTAGGCTGTTGTTTATTTGTTTTGGGGTTGGCCTGGTGGGACTGCCGAAATGTGTATTTTAAATTTGTCGTATAACTAAAAGTCATAATTTGATTCGGTTAGTTTAAAAGAAAGTGACATAGAGTATTTATTTTATAAGCATGTATTGTAAACATAAAAATGTATGTACTTCACTTGAACTAACGTGAAATGTTGCTTTGTAAGTGCTTACTGTAAAATGATGATTTGTTTTAGGCTATAACTTCAGTGGTTTAAATAAATATATACTGTATATTTACGAGTATAGGCTACATCAATTTGTTATTATTGTTGTTATTGTTATTTAAGCCTTATTTTATAATGCATTTGCAAGTAAAATAATGAATACAATGTGGGACAATGTAAATGTTCTTATGTTTTGTTTCTGCGGTATTTCTCACTAACATACAAAAAGCCACTGACACACACACACACACATACACACACTTGATGGAGCGTGGACATAACCCTCTCAAACATGGCCAATGAATGGAGAGTGGACCACATTTGCATCTGCCACTGCTACTGCCCTCGTGCTGCGAAGACACATGACCCTTTGTGAAAGTTTTCAAACTGAAGCAAAACTACTTGAATACAGAGTACAGATGACAGAAACATGCAACAGCACAGCCCATGCTGCTCTTTATGGGAGGCAGAAAGTCCTGTTTGGGCACCTCTGTGCTTATGGAACAAATTTCTTTCAGTCATTACTCACAGAGTTCAGTATGTGGTCAAAGCCAGATAAAAGCTTTCTTCTTTCTTCTTAAACAACAGATGGAAAAGGCGTCGTCTTTATATGTCTTTGACTGCGGGTAAATGAAGAAAATCAATAATCATGTTCATTTGCAAAGGTCACGAAACGCTCATTAGGAAACTTGCTTACCCAGTGGGTAATAAACCGATCTTTCCAAACTAATGTTCTATATGTAGGCCTACTACATTTATTAAAAATCATATATTTGCTATACGGTTTAGCTGTGTATTGGCAGTAGATATAAAGTAGCCTACACGCAACGCTTTGGCTACACATTAAAATAATTACAACAACAATAAAAGGGTGCTCCAAAAAAGAATGATTAGGCCTAAATATTACATAGGCTACATAATGTATATATTGTACATTAATATTACTTAGTAGTAGCTAACATAAACAGATATGGTAGGCTTAATATAAAGTGTGAAAAAAAAATACTAAAACTGATAGCTTCTTTAATTTCACATAAAAATAAAAATATTTTTAAAAATAATTTGAGTAATTGACTACTTCAGTTCATAATGAAATACCTGGATAAACTACAAGATATTAAATATATATGTGCCCCTTAAGGACAGTTTTCCAGATCCCCTAAAGATGGCAGTCAAACATGGGATTTATCTCCGCCTGCGTCTCCAGAGCACTGAATGGCGAATGGTTGAGGAATTCAAATCTGAGGAGCTGAAACGGTGTCATTAAACCGTCGCCTGTGTTCCGCGTTGCTTGAGAGCAAAACATTCGGCAAAGAGAAGGTAATAAAAATACAATGGCGATAGAAAACTGAGAGACGGGTTTGAGAAAGGGAACTTATTGATTTATTATGGGAGTGTAGTTTAACCTGGCACCACCCGTTTAGTTACAAGCTGGGCAAGTTTTTCAGAATTCCCACAAGAATGTAGCACATTTCCCTGTCGTAGTCGTGTCGAATCCATCGTAAACATACATTTCGATTAGTTGTGTCTGATTTAGAATTATTTAGGCGCTCGGTTTTAGCGGGTAGCTTGGAAACAGCCATCGCCTGGATAATGCCGTTTCAAGCGCTCTTGACGGAGCCATTGAGTGAGTGAAATAAGGCGTGAGGGGGAACTAATCTTCCCATTTAAGTGTTTGTGGCAATTTTATCTAAATGAATTTTAATGCTAAATGGGGGATAATTCTTCCTTTATCCGTCCCTCCACCTCATCTAGCCCCCCGTTTGAGCCTCTATCCTTCGAACGGGCCGCACATTTGTTGCACATTAGCAAACGTACGAAAGTTGAATACGCAGCATTTAGACAAACGTCATCAATTTCATCATTCTGCTTGATGACGTGTGATATATGTTGTCCTTTAGACTCACCTTGTGCATTTGCGCCTTGTGTTCAGACCGTGTTCACACTTTACATTACATTGTTCTTGTAACTCGTGTTATTATAATTACAACAACTTGTGATTACATGCAACTCATACAATAATAACTTCCTGATGATTTGTGTTACTCAGAACTTAATTATTCTGTGGACACTGCAATGAAAGGTGTGACCCAAAGATTTTAGATGGGATAAACCTGTAGGCCTAGCCTATAAAAGTCTCAAATTATGATTCCTGGCTGAAAATATAGGTGGCTTATAGACTCATAAAGTTTGATTCAAGCACCAACATAAGCTCTAGGTTTATGTCTCGATCATATCACAGATTTGAACACCTCCGTGTAATAGTTTGGGGAATTAGATCAGGAAGTTTAATTTTGGATTCATTATGAAGGGTGGGAAAAGCATGTAATGTTATTATCAAAATTAACAAGGAAAAAAACTGCCAATCAAATTAAAATGAACATTGGCTAATGAATAATAGAGCCATTTTGAACATCTTCAGTATTAAAAAAAAAAAAGTAAAAGTTATCTAATGGGGGGTAATCTAATGTTGAAGGAAACTACACTCTTATTTGGTTGCTGAAAAAAAGGAAATTAAATTGCCCAAAATATTTAAAGGATTTGTAGTATTTGTGAATGACAGCCATACAAAACCTGAAGGTTAAATTCATTAAACAAAGCATGAAACAGTCCTAAAATCAAACCAGGCCAGGAATCCACAAATATATGAAAATAGCTCATGTTCCCCTCTTTTTACACAAAATTTATTCATTTACAATGTATACATAAACTCTTCAAAATTCAAACAAGTGATAGCAACACGTTAAACCAATATCCCATAAAACAGGTTTGCTTGATCAAAAGCATGAATCCCAAATCCCATTTATAACTTAAAGTCTGAAAGTTTGATGGGTTGGCTTTACACACACACACACACACACACACACAATCATTCACACATGCTTGTTCTTCACATTCAGCTTCTCACACATCCAGTAAATGTAAGTGAAAATAATTTTCATTGGTTCCAATGGTGATGTGGGGCCAGTTCCATTATGATGTACAAATTAGGAATGCAAAATGGAGACCTCCTGAAAGGCAAGAGGATGTGGCTCAGACAGGTGGATATCACTCAGTTTCTTCCTAAGGCCATGATGGGTCTTGGAAAATCCGCCCTCCCATAGGACAAAAAAATGGCCTGGCAAACATGTATTCAATGAATTATTGATTTATTCACATATATATTTTTTTCTTGTTTAAACGCAAAGTGATTTATGGAGGAGGCCAAAAGTCTATGGAGATGGCACACACATAGTGTGGAAAGAAAAAAAGTTCACATCCTTTTTTTAAAAAAAATCTATTAGAAACAGCATAATATGCAGAACAATACGATAGCATTTACAATACTTTTTTCCCAGTTCTTATGAAAGTCCAATGCAATTTTACAACAGTATACAGTATGTCCTCATCCCTCCCCTTTAGAGGCTGATATAGTAATAAATTCAATCTTTCTCTCTCTCTCTCGCTCTCTCTCTCTCTTTCTTTTTTGTGTCTAAGCAAAGGGCACCCTCTTTTAAAGTGTCCCATAGTATACAGAAATCTGCTTCTTTCTTGGTCCGAATCTATAGCCAAGATGCAAGCTCCTCAGTCTCTGTAACAAGTCAGTATGTAATCGGTGCTTCGCAAGCCCCAGAAAAACCAATCGCAGCTCCTCATCTGTCCATCGCAGTCATTTAAAGAATCCGTTTTAGCAAATTACTGGGCATGGATGTCCATGAATTGTCCTCCCATGTTAGGGTCTCCTGGATTGAACATAGGGGGGCTAGAGGCTGACATGGGCATGGCAGGGTGTGGCGGTCCTCCGTGCATTAACATCGCTGGGTGGTGGGGGTGTCCAGGGATGTAGGAACGCATGGGAGGGCCGTGCCGCAACTGAGCAGGGTGGTGGGGCATCTGGGAGGCACTGTAGCCTGGTTGCCCCATAGCCATACCCACCGGGCCACTGTGTGACAGGTAATCCCCTGGCATGCCTTGTAGTCCTAGGGAAAAACAAAAGCAGAAGATTACTGATGATGCATTTGTAATAGTCAGACATAACATTATCTATATTATGTTTGGGAGGTCATCAAGCCAATAGTTTCCTTCACAAGGAAGATTTGACTCTACAATCACAGCACCAGAAAACATGCAAGTCATGTGGATGTAAGAGAATCCTTCGAGAGAGGACTGTCCTCTGTAATGAATGGGAAGAGACTAGAAGAGGAATCTGTGTATTGGGAGAGGGTGTCTCTCTAGGGACTAACTCACTGGCCTGAACACAGCACTCTGCTGCCTGCACCAGTGCCGTATCCATCGGGTCTGGAATCTGCCATGGTCATACCCGACTAGTCAACTGGAAGGTTGTCCTTCACTAAGGTCAACCAGAAAGTCGACATGTAGCTGTTGTTAGGCTTAATCTGCTAATTTTATATTCATCTCAGAGAACACTGCTATGATGAAATCTATGGCTCCCCACTGGATAACGGTGACTATGATGTGCCTATATTATAAAAGGCATATACTTTTTTTTTAATTAGAGGACAATCATCAATAATTTTACCGTCTCTTAACATTTTAATCACACGTTGGTCGTATTTTTGAAATGATACCAATGTAAAGTCTAACACTAAATGGCACATAGGTGGAAATGAACTGGCGTTTGTCCTAAGCACGAGCCAAGTCTTTATGCCAGAGGAAGCCACAACAATGACAAATGAGGTAAAATAAGCCATGCCTTTATTCTACGTTCTCCCCTCACTTATCTCACTTTAAACACAATGAGCAAAGGTCTGTGGCTCGCTCTGAGAGCCCCTCAGAGAAACGGCACCATTGTGCTTAAATTAGAGACGAAAGGTGAAAATTTACAAAGGCCGTCACTTGAGAGGCCTCACCTGGGTGCGTGCACGTGCCACGAGCAGAAAGGCCACTAACCCTGTGACAGCGGCAATACAAAGCAACAAATCAACCTCAAGTTAAAACAGCCCTTTTGTTATTGCTCTGATTGTAGGTCTTTAGATTAGATTTCAGTTTTAGAATGACATATAATGGTTGATGTTTTGCACTAGCATGTGAAGTGGTAATCTGTATGCCCCTGCAATTATTTACTACTAAAGGCTTGACCCAAGCTTTTGAGGGGCCATCAGCTGTATTTGATTTCAATCCTTGAACACGTTGTTCAGTGAGGAAGGAAAACATCCACTCTATCAGAAAAGCAATGCTCGTACGTGAAAAGGGCACACGTTGCAAATGTGGTTTTTCACTTAATAAGTCAATCAATACATTGAGTTCCTTGCCTGTCTATTTTCAGAGGTGCCATGGGACCGAATCAACAGGGGATGTTTTACATAGACAATACCGGCAGCCAAATCCCTGAAGACCCTTTCCCCCCCAAAAGTAAAAGTTCAGAGCAGAAAAATGGGTACCTTGACCCTGCAAAAGGTTAACAAACTTCTGCTTAATGAATGGGAGGAATGAAATTTCAGACAAAGGAGTCTCCAGCACAGCTTCCAGCTCACCAAAGCATACCAGCTGCGTTCAAGTATGGACGGGGAGGGCAACATTTTTGTCCATATGCCCATAATTAATGCTCTCTGCGTTCACTATTGTCTGGAAATTAAAATGAAAAAATTTTGGCCACCCTTGGCTAATTTTGTTGAAGAAACACAAAGAATGGTACAGGGGGAAATGGTCATAAAACAGTCGTTCCCTCGTTTATCAAAGGCTCTTCTGCTTGAGTAGCTAGGCTTTATCCACGCTGACAGGTGTATTGTTTCGGAGAGCTATAAGCTCTATAATCGTCATGGGCAGAAAGCATAACGCTTTGCTAAGTAGGTTTAATTGGCTTTGGTTTTAAGTAATGTTGCAGTGTGACTGCTTGGAACACCTTAATTTCAGGTCTTGGGACTTCCCAGCAAATAACTGCTTAATCTCGCCTTGAGGAGAATTCCTCAACTAATGAAAATTGCTTATAAAATATAATGAAGCCTTGGTCTCTTAATCAAATAAGATAACGTTTTTTGTAATAACCTATTAATTTAATTGGTCGCGAAGTATAAAACACATCACTTACATTTAATTGACCTAGAAACTATAGTAACAATATTTAAATTAGACAAGCTAGGAATTTTCAGTGATGAAGCCATAAAGACCAGGCATTCTTCACCATGGCGACATATTTCTGTCACACTCTGCCTCCTTTCTTTCCTCATTTCCCCTCTCGCTCGCTCTCTTTTTCCCCTCAACCCATCTCATCTAAGATTCCACACGCGGCCCAATTACAGAATTCAGCAAGCAAATTGAGGCTGTTTAAAGCAGGTTTCTCGCATGTCTTCTGGGAACTACGGCAGCTGCTGTAAGCAGCCATTTGGACACCGGGAAACACTCTCAGTGTTTAGATATGCACACAAAGCAGGGACGTGACGTTTTAAAGCACAGAGCTTGTGTTATCAGCCCATGTCTCTCGGTTAAAGACAGTGAAGTAGAGAGTATCTTTGACAACAGAGGCATGCATTCTGTGCTTGGCTGCATTAATGATCGCTATTTTTGTATACTGAATAAGTCAAATCCATTTGTCACACCGCTTGTGATGGCATATTTAATTTGGATATAGTCAATTAGGCTGGACTAAGCTGTGTACCCTGCTGTGCACACCTCCATTTTGCACTCCTTCATCTCCCCTGCCTTTGCCATTAGTAATCCTATTAGGAAAGACAGACAAGAAAATAGTGGACCAAGTCAGGGTCGATAGAAGCAGCTCCACCTAAAACATTCCAGGCAAGACTGACATAATTTCCAAATGTGGGGCTATGTATTTGTCTTTGGGGTGAGAGAGCGATTCTTTGTGCGTTGCCTCGCAGGTTGGTGTATAAATGTAACTCATGCATCAACTGTAGGGAGACAGATTTATGACACTTTGGGGACATGCACTTTTCTCTCCTTGCACTGCTGCAGACTGCTTACATTTTGCCAATCAGTCTGTTGCTATGGTAACACACCCCTCCCTTTCTCCGACCAAAACCCCAATCTCAATCCCCCCACCCTCCATTCGCCTCTTTCCACACACAGCTATTCCTCCTCGCCTCTCTCTCTCTTTCTCTCTCTCTCTCTCTCTCTCTCTCTCTCTCTCTCTCTCTCGCCCACACTCATTTCTCCTTTCTATATGACTCTATGCACTGTTTAGTAACATGGCCAAAAATGTTCATAAGTAAGACAATATAACAAAGATCACACACATAAGCACACAAACTCCTGATTGAAGCATGTCACCCACAATAACAAGAAATATTAGTATTGGTAAGCAGGAAAAAGCAGTGTGTTGTCTGGAGGAAAAGAGACATTTCTCTCCCATTTCGTAAAAGCAAATCAAATGAATTGCTGAAAACATTGTGGATGCTTGGTGACCCTGCTTTTGTACTTACTTCCCCCATTGCTTTGCGATTGGTTAACTAGAAGGTTACATGTAGTGCCACTGTCCCTCCATGCCCATATTCATGCCCATCCCACTCATAGGCCCTAGAAGGAGAGAAAACAATCGAAGAAGAAGATGCCGAAAGATGAGAAAATAAACAGACAACAGCTCAGAGACAGGAGGTCAAGAAACAAAAGCACAATCCCCATTTATTAAAAGAAAAGAGAAGAACACCATATGGTATAAATAAGACTATATAAGTAAACAAACAAGTAAATAATGCATTCAAAGGCTAAAGGTTGGAAGGAAGCCTGGCTTTGGACAAATCCAGCAGCTTAACTGGTGAGGTGGGAGGGAATGAGTGGTTAGCGACCGGTTGCACAGGGTGGAACAGGCTTAGATTCAGAGAGGAGAGCAAATTCTGTGAAGATGGGTATTAGAAAGCAAAAGACTTTGGAGGAAAGGAAACATGAAGGGACAAAGGGGGTATAATGCATTGGACCACACCTGTGCTAGCCAAGGGTCTCAGAGTCAGTCTGAGAAGGAGGTAGTGATGGGGGGCTTGTGGGAAGGTGGGAGATGTCAGAGGAGAAGACGACACGCCAAGGTCTTACCAGGTGGTCTGATTCCCATGTGCTGCTGGCCGTCCATCACGAAGCCTCCCATGGGTTGACCATCTGGGTTGTAGGGAGCTCCTTGACTTACTGCAGGAGGGTATGGTGAATGCAGGGGAAATGAACAGTGGTCAATTAGTGCTTTTAATTAAGTTTCAGTCGCAGGAGAAACATCATCTGTTAACCCACATGCAGACTGAAGCGTTTCGCACAGTTTCTTTGGGTTTTCTGAGAGATAAAACACTTGACAGAACATGCCCAATGAAGCTTAAGTACTGGGATCAAAGAACTAAGCCTATATCCTATAGATGCGGAAAACATTTTTAGACAGCACTGCAGTGAAACTGTTCAATAAAAAATACAGTGATATTTTTTTCCTCACACAAACTAATTGAGATGTACTTCTTACTTACATTTAGATGTTCACGCTATTGAAAGTGTGTGTGTGTGTGTGTGTGTGTGTGTGTGTTTGGGGGTTATTTGGTCAAAAACAACAGCTCAACCCCAATGAATGCCTTTGAACTTTACTGAGTCCCTAATGCAACCCTGCCCCCTGAACCCTATTACAGGTAATAAACTTTACAGCAGTCCACAACAAGCCATGCACCAGGGGCACTGTTCACTAACAGGAAGAACTGAACTAGGAGGCAAAAACAGCCACTACACAATAAAATATACTGATTAATATCCTCTTTACTTGGCCGAACTACTCTCCACTTAACGTTTGGAGGATAATGAGTTGGATAAGGAGGATCCAGTTGTAGTTACTGTTTCAATACTTTAATCCATCGTATGCGTTTGCCTGCTTTTTGTCACTGGGTTATATAGCGCCCAAGTCAGCATGATTAGTGCTTTGGGTTAATTGGATGGATTTTAGTGGTCAATCATTGTTGACATCCAGGCTGGGCTAAGTATTTACCGGCAGGTGGGCCTCCGGGTGCATGGCTTGCAGGGGGCTTTCGCCTGCGGGACTTGAATACAGAAACTATGGGGGACTTGCCTGCTCGGTTGGACTGGTCGATCATGGGCTGTACTATTCTTCTTCTTGCGTTAATGAACCTGTAAAAAACAAGAAGATGCAACATATGATGGAAAAGTCACTGGAGTTTTTGCTGTCTTTTTCTGTAAACACAGTCATGTCCATGCCTGCTGCTGTCCAGATCAGCCCAGATAACTAATCAGAGGGGTAATTGGGGGATTTTTTTCTCTAATCCTCTAGTACTCCAGTGGGAGTGTCAGAGAGTTGTTCCATTACACAGAAATGTTCACAAAGCTTATGACTTGTACAAACTTGCGCTGGCTTAATATATATCGCCTACTAAGCGAAGTGCACAAAAAGCACTTTGAAGAGTGGTGTTTTTCTCCATCTATGCAGTTCAAGAGACTCCTTTTCCTTTTTTTATCAACTTTATTTTAAACCACTGAACAATTCGAACCCCGATGCCAGATGTAACGCAGTTGATATGCACCACAGGAATTAACGTGTTTAGGAAATGTTTGCTAACAGAAAAAGTGTTGCATTGTTAAAGAACACAAGTACAAGCCATGTTTTCTTTTTCCTTGTGTCTCCCTAGAGGGAGAATAATGAAACTGTGGGTTCAATGAGGAGTTTTTTTTACCTCGCTGAAAAGAGCAGGCTGCTCTGCATTTCTGCATATTGTGCATAACATTTGCGACAAAAACATATCTGGCCCCTGTAGCTTCTGACCCACAACCTCCTTGCACCATACATCGGAGTGCTCTGGCCTTGTTGTGCCTAAATCCCCTCTAGTGACCCCATGACCCTGGTCACCTCCAGGAGACTAAGCTCAGGGGTTCCAACTTGATTTATGTCCTCCTGCTGTTACCACAGTTGGACACTTCCATTTCATCCTTTGAGGGGGGAATTAGTAGACTTTTAAGGAAACAATAGCTCCACTCCTCTTTTCAGGCTGAAAAAAGCAAGGGAGGAGAGCTTGGGGTGGAGGGAGAGAGAGCGAGAGAAAGAGAGAAAGGGAGAAATAAAGAGAAGGAGCAGAACTAACTGACAAAGAAATGTTCATATAGGCATCTGCTAAGCTTCTTGCTTCTTAATTATAAAATGGATCATTCCAACTCTAAATTTTGATTGTGTGAGCCACATTTTAACCCAGAAACCGCCTACAGTTTGAATAATGAGTTTTGTTACTCAGAATATTATTTTTATTCAAAGTATAATTATTATTAATAAATGTAACTACTCAACAATTTGTGATACACTCAAGGCTGTTCTATTTTAATTTACCACAGTTAAGGTGACTTTTAGGAACTCTTCATGTTATGTGCCGCAAAGCCTGTTTTTTTATTCCTTAAAATTGATTTTACCAGAGAACACAACTTTCTCATATATTTATCACCAATATCACTCTATGGAATCACCTTAAAGGATCGGGGAGGAATGTACTGACATGGCAGTGCACCATCAAATGAGAGAATGTCTGGAGTTTTATCACCAGCAGTGGGCTGGAGAGCAGGGGGAGTCTCAGACTAGGCATTCCTTTTACTGCCTTCATCTCAGGCTGGGGTCAAAGAGGGGGGGCACTGTTGTCTATCTGCTGACCTCTGCCGTTTGGATTTTCCTCCCTCGCTCACTCGCTCTCCCTCTGCCTTTTTTCCGCTCGCTTTTTTTTCAAATTGTGGAAATGGCTGTTCTTTCTTTTCTTTAAAAAAAAAAAAAAAAAAAAAAAAAAAAAGAAGGTATCTTAAGCTTCCTCTCGTTCCTCCTTATATCTAAGGCCAGATGCGCCAAAAGCTGGAACAAAGGACAAGTGCTACACAATACCAGGCAGGGGGATGGAGAGGTGGTGGGGGTGAGGGTGGGGGTGTAGGAGTGTGAGGAAAAAGAGAAAGAATGGTCATGCTCTGTTCTGTGAGCCAGGCGGACGCCCTGGCGCTGACGGTTAAGAAGGCAATCAAAAGGAGCAGAGAGCCATACGGGCCAGGCTAAAGCTGGAGCCTCCATTAGGAGTAAAAGTTCACCTTTGTGTGACCTCTCCGCGCTATAGGACTGCGTTTATGGCCTGTTCAGTTTCTACTTCCCATAGGCACACAATGAAGCCAACTATTCAGTCCAGCTTGGGACAATGGGGGGCTATTTTAAAGCAAAACGCCACTAGTGGCACCTCCAAAGAAGGATAAAAAGAGGAGGGTTAAAAATACAGAGCTTCACTAAAAGGACGAGAAAAAAAGATTGAAATGAGAGTGTTTATAAGCCAAATGAACCTTGATAGAGGGCAGTTTGGTTCTTCTCATTCTGTTAGAGTGTGTGTGTGTGTGTGTGTTCCGTAATGTTTTGGAGCACTATTGCTCATTCCCGACTTTACTGACAGTCGATCTGATCTCTGTCAGGTCTGCCAGGGCCTCCGCTAATATCCCACTCTCATTACAAACGCACAGGTGTAGCACGAACGGCACGTGAAATGGCCAATTAAAAGCAAGAAATTGTCTTTTTCATCAGCTGCCTTTGTTGCGTGACCAATTAGGGAATAATTTAATAAGTGTTGCTGGAAAGATCCGGATTGAAGATACAAAAGGTTATATTTCAGTATGTCTATCTAAATGCATATGAAGTGTGTCATTTTTCTCAGAAATGCCCCCGTCGTCTGCTCGTTCCCTTTCTCTCAGATGTAAACTGTTTGAGGGGGCGCATGCATGACTACGGAGGACCAAATTCACTCATGAAATCACATTTCAACACACTCAGCTACATTTACATGTATATTAAAAACCCACAAACAGGCATATCAGTAATACCAATGGAATAGAATGATCTGATGATTCGGATCTGCATCTGTGGCTCTACAGGAATCTCCAGTAAAAATATGCATTAAAAGAAAATACATAAAAGATGTTATGGTTTTAGAATAATTATCAGTTAAAATGAAGTAAGAGCGCATTATCAATTTAGCCATTGTGCTAACTCTCTTTTGGGGAGTAACAAGCTATAAATAGCTTCATTTTCAGTAGTGTGACTGAAGCTCGGCTGTTTTTAAAACATTGTAGCTTTTCCAGTTCCAAGTTACTTTGTGACATAACACTACATTGCTGTTTTTAATGTTGCACTGTATTTTGCACACACATCAAACTAAGTAATATTTATACATAATGTAATGTTCATTGATTTGGTTAAAAAAGGGATATGAGACCCTGCTTGAAATTTTAGGTCTTCTTTTTTTTTTTTTTAAGTACTTAAATAAAAATAAAAATATTAAATGAAAATTTTAAATTAGTGTGCTTTCTAGGTTTGTAGCTATAAATGTATCTGTTCAAATTCAATACTATCATCCTAATTAAGAAATCTTTGGTGCCACATTTAAATCATATTAATTAAATTATAAATGAAATAATCAAATCGTTATATATTATATTATACAATGTAGTTGGTAGCTTGTAATGTAATGAACTGCTTTTTCAAAATGATAGCTCAACTGTGTAACAATTTCAAATAATGTGTAACTTGTACATTGGGAAACTACATTTTTAAAAGTAGCTGCTTTAATTCAACTAGCTAATCAAACAATAAGACCCCTCTGGTGAAACCAACTTTATTATCAGTGTCTGCTCCAGAGATTCATTTACTTAAGTAATTAGTAATTCACATGTTGGCATGCCTCACGGCAAATTTCATAAATACGAGCATCTCATCTCGACCTAAAAGTCATAAAGTCTACTTCGGCTCCTCCTCTCTCCGAGTCAATCTGGGGTCAGTCGCTATGGCCTGCCTGTGTTTAAATAAACTAGTCCAGCTGTTTGCTGCACAAATTCCATTTACACTCTTCCTCCCCCCACCCCGATCCACCCACTCTCGCTCACACACACACACACACACACACATACATTTACACACTCCTTTTAATCAGTGCACAGCAAGGCAGGCCTGGAGGAGTGGTGTTAACCTGTTCCATTGCTGGAGACAGGCGAGGGGCAACGGGGCATACATAAAGGACCAACTTCCAACACCCGTTTGCATCTCTCACCTCAGACAATTCCATTCAGCCACATCACACCCCTCTTCCTCCCCTCGCACTGCATGTTTCTGCCTTTCTCACTTCTCTTCATGTTCTTAATAACACAGGTCTCCCCCTTGGCCCCTCCGCTGCTTCTTAGACTGTTGGTTGGTGGAATCCCATAAGAACCCACTCTGCTGGGTCTGGGGAAACAAAGGCCATGTACAAATACTACTGCTAAAGATGGATGCCACTCTTTCTTCAGAGTGCTTATGTTAACTACTTGTTAATGCAGTGACATCATTCTCTTTTAGACACTTGACAGCTCATTTGAGGTGTGGTGCTAGAAAATCACAGAAACATAGGCATGTGTCTGGACTTATTCGCAAATTTTGCTGTAGCTGCTTACACCAGCTAAAACCAAACCTGTTGGCTTCCAGGTTTCTTGCATACAACTGTGAGATTTGCCATAGTTATCATCATGTCAACCACTGGAATTTCTAGAGAGACTCCGGTATTCCGTACACATACGGAACAATATTTTGGGGATTCACTCTCACATTTAAATGTAGTCATCAAAACATTGCAGTGTGTACGTGGCCAGCAATTCCTTGCTTCTAATTTCCACAGACATTACCGGGATTACCTGGCCCACTCTAGCAGAGCAAACAGCCTGCCCAAAGAAAACAGAGGAGATGTAAAGGGGGCTTTTGGGGAAGTCTCAAGTAGGGGCTGGTCTAATCCCTGCTGCATCAGCCCCCCTCCAACAGAGGCTGGCTATTACTTCAGCAAACTCACCCCTGGTGCACCCCCACAAGCTCCTCTCACCAAACAAAGTCGAAACCTTTCCATTAACAGAGCTGTGAAGTCCCCTCTAAAGCCGCTTTTTAAAGAGTGGGGCCGCCGCCTGGGGGCTGAGGAACACATTTTATAAACACATAGTCGGTCTGTGAGAAAGAGAGAGGGGCGCAGCAGTGATCCCTACGACTTGCTCGAGAGAACAATTCAGCCTGGAACGTGCATGAAGACTTCAGACCAGAAAACCTCCAGCTTGAGGCAAGAGGAGACCATTGCTGTGATCAACCTCTGTTGCGGCATTCAAACGACCACTGAAAAACAAAGCGGCATGTAACTGCTGCGAGGTGCTGGATATGCTTCAGAGACGGTTCCCCACTCCTCTGGAGTTGGGGACTATGAGGTCATTCTTGGCATGAACGCGGCCTGCCTGCTCTCCTCTGATTCTCCACCCAGTCCAGAGAGAGTGAAAGAAAGAGAGCAATAATACATCAGTGAGGGAGGGCACCATCACATGCCCACTTCACAAACAAAACATTGGAACGCTTTCCATTCCATGTTGTCGCCTATCTCTGAGGGCTCTTCATGCAGCCTGATGCCGCAGGGCAAGCGCTTGGGCCAGAGGCTTCTCTCTGTCTGGGCAAACATGCAAACAAACAACCGCACAGTCTTGGGACATCAACTGTAGCCATGTGTGTGGCAGAGCGCATGGCACATTTGAGAGGAAATTACATCACGGCGGCAGGTTTAATAGGTCCTCCGCCTAGCTGTCACTGTGGTGGTCTCTGCCGGGTGCTGTAGAGCTCATGCTGGCACCGCCAGTTCCATTGACACGCATACAAGACCTTACACATAAGACCTGACTGGCCTTACTAACCAACTGAGTAAAAAACTATTTTTACTTTAATAACTGATTGTGTGTTTATTTAAATAACCAGTAGAGACCGTAAATTAAATAATTAAGATTTGTGTTCTGACAAGTTTAGTCACTTTTTTGCTTCAACTTCCCTTACAAAAACATACTGCATACATGCTAGTATCAGATCAACATTCCATCAAGTACCATGGTACTGTTTGATTTATGCACCATTATATTTAATATGTAATGTAAGGTGTTGCAAAAAGCATGTTAACAATGTAAGACATTAATACAAAATGACCAGATTTATGTTTGTCGACCAATGACAGACAGGAGTTTTCATGGAACCTGTTTAAAAATCATTATTCTCATTATTTTTGCAATTTGGTGTGAAGCTAATTGTGCAGAAATGACACACTTCACATTTAAAAGGAAACATTTTGGCTAGGACAATATTTTTTACTTTTTATACATAGCCTATAGAATAAATATATGAGGTGTCGCTCTAGTGTGCTTATTTTTGTGGTTGTTGTTGGAGGGGGTGAAGTTCAGCATGACCTTGCAATCACTGTAATGCTAAAAGCTCATTAGCTAATCAGTGGTCGGCTCGCTAATCAGCGGTCCAATCTGTTCCTAGATTTATAAACATAACCAATATGCTCTAGTGCCGATCCACCCTCCGTCTGTCATGTTCACATTCCCCCACAAAAGAGAGGATGAAAAAAGTAGAGAAAAGAAGAAAAATGTAGGCATTGCCTGGGGCCTGTTGTGATGTAAGACAGAGGGAGAGAAAGAGGGGGGTGCACCCTTGTATGGTTCACAGACTCTGTACGAATGCATGCATACACACACGCACATATTCTACAACAACTTACTGCCAAAGAGCCATCCATGTACATATATCTCCACATATAGAGAGACATTCTCTCCGAGACAAAGAAACTATTTTAACTGTGCTGGTCTCGTTTACACACACACACACACACACATATGCACACCCAGTACAACACAAATTACTAAAGACTTCACATGACTAAACACACACACATGCACAGACACACACACACACACACACACACACACACACACACACACACACACACACACACACACACACACACACACACACACACAGACAGACAGACAGACAGACAGAGACACACACACACACACACACACACACACAGAGAGAGACAGAGACACAGAACCACTCCAACTTGTCTGCTGTTGACACAACACAGAGATCAGGTCTGAGCAAGTGCTGAAATTCCAGTATGGCAGAATTGTTAGCAAACACTTGAGAACAGACTGAGCTCAACTGTGCAGAAAGGCAAACAATCGCTATATCCATCCAGCTTCATGGAGCTGAGCTTTCCACTATGTCTCCATCTTTGCCTGATGTAGCAGGGGGATTTTGAGGGTGTAGGTTGGGCCACATGCCTGTGTCTTGCTGGTGTAAATATGTCTTTTGTTTGGCGGTTTGACCCCAGGGTGTGTTGGTATTTTGTTGAAAGGCCACGGATATTCACGCTAAAGCACCTTGACAGGAAGGCTGTGTGAAGGCCGCTCCGGGACATGGGCTATGGCTCATCTCACCCAGACCTACTCACGTCCTTTGGGCCACTGTTGCATGCACACACACATACACACACACATATACACATATGCATGCATGCATGCATGCACAGTGACGCTCACAGATATACATGCATGCTCAGCTTAAGCAAATAATTGTGCATGTACACTTCACCCAGAATTATAGATCAAGCAAACACGTACACATATACGGTCTAAAACTAGAACTTGGAGAAACATTTTATTGCTCAGATGTTGCTCTTTGATAGCTCAGCAGAATTAATGCTGTGGATAGTTATGTAACTAGTTATGTTTTTTTAAGTATCAATTTGTTCTTAATTTAACAATTCTTAATTTCAATTTTACAGCTCAAGAGGTTTAATTGAGTTCTCAGTTTCATGCAAGTATGTACATTGTGTCAGATGTTTCTCCAAGAATTCCTTTTGGAATATAAAGTAAATTGTTGACATATAGAAGGAGGCTATAGAATTAATGTGGAAGTATAGCTTAGATGATTTAGACTGGATGAGAAATGTTTAGGTTCATAATGAAAATACTGACTTGACGGCAAGACAAATCTAAGCACAGATGTGGAGATCTATTGTACCACAATCTTTGTTCTCAAACAAGTCTCTGTTTGCTTTCCATTTAAATCTTAGTCTGGGAGAAACAACTGAGATACCACATAGATTTCACTTCTGTATTGGTAAAAACATTGTGTATCACCTCTCCAAGAAACCTACTGGGTCAGGGGTCACATTTTCCCCTATAAGCTATAAGAACGCTGCCAGATACTACACACGAAATGCACATAGAGCAATCATCCAGAGCTTTTCTTGAACAAGTTTCAACTTCTCTTGACATGGGCGGGCTTGGCTGTCAAAGAAGTGAAGCATGCCAGTCATCCAGTTCTCTCTCTCGCTCCTTTTTTCTCTCAGGCGCAGAAACCTGATCCAGGGTGTGTGGACGCTGTTTCTCTAAAGTAGCCCCGCCACACTTCACTCCATGCTTTTAAGACTTTCATAAAAGCCGCCTTATTGACAAAACAATCCATCCCTAAGGTTTAAACAGCATCTTTAAAGGGATTATTAAATTCCGTCAGGAAGGGAAGACCGGGCAACATGTGAAACCCGATGACCCGCCCATTGATTTTACATCACTGATCTTTATGGAGTGTTCTGAGAATGCTTCCTCTTATCGTCAAAGGCTAAAACTTTTCTTCCTCTCTGAATCTTTCCTTTTTCTTACTCTCCCCTCAAAGTTTTGCATTTGGACTGTATCTCCACATCATTATGCGCTTGTACATAATCCCTATCAAAGCTCTGACATCTCCCTCCAAAAATAGACCCCACCATCTATCCACATCCTCTCTTTGATGCCGCGCTCGCTCACTGCGTCTTAGGCTGTCTCTGTGTGCGCATGCGTCTCTGCTCATGTGTGCGTAAGAGTGTCCATAAGGGTGTGACTAAGTTTACATCTATTGCGCATCGTCCAGATTTGAGGAATAGTTTTCAGACACTCGCAATATATGTCGAATAAACAACACGTGAGTCGTTTGTTAATATGTGGACCCAGATTCGCAGCGGTCCCCCACGTTATGTTAGCGCCAATAATTCATGAGTGATCAGCACCCCGCATGGCCTTTAGCATTTTTTATTTAATCTTCAGCCCGCGGATTCTCTGAGTCTTCATCAATAATGGACACGTACATGTGTGTTAACAAGTCTAGGAGAGCAGGGCTTAAGGAAGCTGTCATTTTCGGTTGATCTCTTGTTTAGCTCCATCTGTTAGCTGTTTGTTTGGTGTCACATTTCTACATGTTCACCCTTGAGTCCAATAATCAACAACATTTTGCTAGGAGATATAGCTAGATGATGGACTTACATACTAATTGAATGAAATCTATATACTTTTTGGAATGCCATAATTTAATTATGTAAATCTTGCACGAATACTGTATGTTGGGAGTAAGCTATATTGGCCCTGTGCTTTGACTAGTCTGATAAATAGAATCACAGCTAGGGAAATTGCCTCTAAAATCAGCAGGTCAGGAGGTAACATCACCAGGGGTTGCCATGGAGACACCCAATGGTGAGCTTCCTACTAAGCACAACCACGGGCCTATGAAATGACAGATCCTACTCTCTAACCCCAAATGTGCCGAGTCTCTCTCTCCCTCTCTGTGTTTTCATACAGACTTTCCATGTCATCTGCACCCTTCTACACATACCCGAACACTCATCTACATTGATGCACACAATCTGGGAGAGGGCAGCAAGATCTCAGCATGCAGGGTTTAGCGGCTAATACCGCTTAAATTGACCACCTCTGGTTCATCGCTTAGACAAGTGCTCTTTCTCCTGCATCCACACCAACACAGGCAGCAAACCCTGCTTAAAATGAGTCATCCCAGCAGCCAGTGTGCTGGTGTAGGACAGGACGGTGTGTGAAGTAATTGCCTGTGTGTTCTCTGCTAACTAATATGGCTGAAAGAATTGATCTCCCATGGGTTGTTGTGAGGTCACAGAAATTGATAACCCCAACAAGATTCCCCGGTGTCCGCCAGCCTGCGTCCCACTGATAGGCCACTTTTGTAAATTAATCCTCATTCTTAGTCACCGGTTGTCTCCAAGGTACCAAACTGAACAATGGTAAGGATTATGTTGTCAGAAATTACATTTTGTGTAATGGGCTTTAATACATCTCCCATCTCTCTAGCTCTCCTAACATCTGGTGTACATAGCAAGAGATTGTTTGTTAATAAGCTTGAGAAGCCCGACGGAATAACATTGTTATGTAATCAGGATACAAAAGTGTAATGCATTACAGTTAAATTTAATATGCTTAGCAATACATAAAAAAAAAAAACAATTGCTAGCAGAATATACATTTTTAAATAAAAAATGATAGTACTACCAACAATTACTATTGTTCAGATTTGCATCCCATAGCACTTAGCACAAGTTCATTAAAATGTGCCCTTTCTAACTGCCAGTTTCTCTGATAAATGCAACTATCACATGTAAATGACATGACGCACAAGTAAAACATATTCAAACCTTTTTTTACAGTTGCCGATGACACTTAATATTCAACAATATTTTTGATCTGCCTTATTTGACAACGTTGTATGAGAACTGAACTGAACTGAGCTGGAGGATGGCATGGTTTTCTCCAGAGCTGCTGTATCGATAAATGAACTAAGGGTACGTTTACACGACAACAGTGTACTAAGTTATCAAAATGGTTCCTGTCCACACGGATCAGCGAAAACGACTAAAAACACTGTGAACAACAAGCGTGAGACAAGTAATTGGCATTCAAACGTGCATGCCTATAGACTAAACACGTAATACGCATGTGCGTGCCGTCACCGTTTTCACAGATTCACATTTTTTACGTTTACACGGAGATGACCATATCGTTTTTAAAAACTTGCACTTTGAAACCTATTTCAAAGTTTGCATTCTCTGGCCACCAAAACGCTGTTGTCGTGTAAATTAACGGCCAGAACGCATAAAGTTTTTCAGTTGAAAACGGTGTCATGTAAATGGCCCCTAATTAATAACTAATGATTTTTACAACGGAAATGAATCAATGCTGAACTTACTTAAACTGGACAATGACTTCTTCTAGAGCTGTTGTACAGCCAAAAAAATCTTGTTGCATTAATCACTGTGAAGCTGCTTTGAAACAATCTGTATTGTAAAAAGCGCTATATAAATAAAGGTGACTTGACTTGACTGCTGAAAAATTGCTTTAAATGTATGGATATTTGGTTGTTTTCTTGCTCTATAAAAAATTTGCTAAATAAATCCAAATAAGCTTTACAGATCTTTATTGGAAAGGGTTTGAACTATGTTTTTCATGCTAGTTCAATGAACCATAAACAATTATTGTACTTGTTCCTATGGACCAGTCCTTAAGACACTAACAGTTTACAGGCAGTAGACAGTTAAGGTCACAGTTACAATAACAGGACACTAATGCCGAGTTCACACTGCACGATTTTCAAAGTCGTCAGATCACTGTTCTTTTCACACTGCATGACTATCTGGGGTAGCATTCAGTTGCTGCTGTGTTCACATTGCATGATGGATCGGTGACAGGGGGTTACACATCGCATGACTTTACAATAGAAAGAATCGCCGACAACTCTGTCTGGTCCGCAAACTATGTTTCACAACGAAACACACGCGAGAAGTGATAAGGAAATAACGCAAGATCACGCGTGTGAGATCGGAATTGTTATTAAAAATGATAGCTCGCAAGAAGTTTGCGATCCAAATTTCTGATATTCTGGTCTATACCTCCACCCCGAAACCTTCCGCTGTCCTGTATCTTGCTCTCTCGTTGGCTGTAGGTCATCGCCGATGTAATTTTCAGTCAGAACACATTTTACACAGCAGGATTTTGAATCGCAGACAGGTCCAGATATTTAGCATGCCAAATATCTCACAGGCGTCGGCGACGCATCGTCGATTCTCTCAGATCGCGTCTTTGATAATGCACACTGCGTGATTGTCACTTGCGTGAATGAGCACCGATTTGCCTCCGATTTCGGCCACTTGGTCGGCGATTTCGCAAAATCTGATGGCGAGTGAAAATCGGGGCTAAAATCGTGCAGTGTGAACTCGGCGTAAAGAGAACTTTCTGCAGACTCTGAAAAACACCTGAAGAAAGATGCCTAGGGTCACTGATCACCTGCGTGAACATGACATAGTCCTGCTGCACGAGGCATGAGGACTACAGATGTGGCCAGAGCAATAAACTGCAATGTCCGTAATGTAAGACGCCTAAGTCAGTGCTACAGTGCCCCCCACCACCCATTTTCATTTGCCAAATGTCTGTGAAATTTGTTCAGTTTATGTCTCAGTTGTTAAATCTTTTAATGTTCATACAAATATTTACATGTTAAGAAATTTAATGGGGAAAAAAAGCAGTTGAATGAGGACATTATATAGTGATTTAGTGAGTTTATATAGTGATTTAGTCTCAATTGTTTTTCTTTTGTAACTAAAAGTAGTTTGATATTGATATTTGGATGATTAGACTACTAATTACCTTTGTGAGGTAATTATTTGTGTGGTTAGTAATTCGTTTCAGAATGCATTTTTAAAGGAAAGTAACCCATCCCATGTTCAGAGCGTCCACATCAAGACCGGTTTATTCAGCAAAATGGATTATGGCATGAAATCAGATCCTTAGCAATATCAATCTCTGACACTCAGAGAACAAAAGTGGAGAGAGTTTGCGAACAGAATTTCATGTGAGGGCCTGGCGAGGTTGTCGAGAAGAAATATGTGGCAAAGGTTGTTCTTTGTGTTCCTGCATCAAACGTTCCCTCCTGTGCTCAGTTTCACCTCTGCACTCCCTATCTCAGGCCCTTCATTAGACACGGCTAATAACAGTAAGTATGTACTGATAGCCATCTCTGATAACAAACGCACCCGTGCAAAAGGTTCTGTCAAACTTTACAGAAGGTTTGACATGGGAAAATACTAGCTGGTTAGACCGAGACAACGAGTCCCGTGTCACAGTAAGTGCGGGGCAGACGGTTTTCGAGAGAGGGGATTTAGAGAGGCTCTGCTTTCACAGGGATTCATATTTGAATGAGCCAACACAAAAAAAAAAAAGAAAAATGTTGGAAAAATCCTGGCGGCAATATCCCTTTGGGTGAATTGATTTGCAGGGAGATGAGGCGATAAGTGGAAGACTGATGGGAGGGGCGAGTAAAAGCGGGGGGAGGGGAGTGTATTAATTCAAATCATTAGGAGCTGCTTGCCAGGGGCGAAGCTATTGATTGCATGTAAACACAAAAGTACAATTGACTTACCAGTTGTTCACTTGTAGTATAGTGAGTCCGGTGTCTTGTGCCAGTTGCTTTTTCTGTTCTTCTGAAGGGTAGGGGTGCTGATAAAGGAGAGAAAAAAAACACAAGAAATGATATGAGAAATGTAAATAAATCAATTAATGAGCACATTTGTTAGTGGGCGAAAGGTCTGAGGTACAGAAGGGAGATGTTGCTCACACGTTTGTGCGGAAAAGTGGCAAAGCAGCTGTTAATTAGTGTGAAAAAGTGAGGTGTGTCTCTTTCTTAGAGTCATTAATGGAATATGAAATCGTGTAATTAATGGCAGCGAAAAAGGCAAGCCAATTATAAAGTTAAGTGAAGTGTGGGAACAGAAACAGTAATTAGAGTGCTATGCCGTGCAACCTTACTGAAATTTATTCTAGTCATCTTGCTGCCATGAATGCATGATGGAGAATGGATATCTGAAGCCTTGCGTGGAATACAGACCACATATATTTACAGACCTCTTCCCTTTTATAAAAGCTGTAAGATAACCCTCATTCTTGATGATTAGCCAGTTAACATCTAAATGTTAACAACATGGACAATACTAAAGTACTGAAAATAAGCTTCTTCGATACAGCTGACTTCTTAAAGTTATGAACTTGATTTGAGCTGATCCAGCTGTTTAAATAAAGGTGAGGTGAGATTTGCTTGGTTTATATTAGCGTTAGTGTGAAGTATGGAGTTAGCTAGCTTTGAGTCTAAACAATGTGCTGTTCACGAAAAAGACAAGACAGAGCCTGTGTTGAGGCCCCTGCTGAGCATGTAAAATGGGATGTACAGTGTGCAACAATGTTTACACCATATTTATACCTAGAGAGAGAGAAGAGTTTGAGAGAACCCTGTGCATGGCCTCAAAGCACAGCAATAACTGCTTTCCCATTTCTATGGGACACTATTTTCATATTATGCTTTGTCAACACAATACGCAAACCTGGACACCTCCAGTCTTTGTGGATGGCTCAGTGTGCCCTTTGCCTCACTATACTAACAGATTCGGAACTTCTAAGCCCTTTACCAAACCTGGCACAACATGCTAGAGATGAACTGAGACAGGGGCTTTAACTTGGCTTTGGGTTGCAAATCAACCAATGTGACAATGGATGGGACTTCAAACCATAATGAGTCAACATGCTTGACACTGCAGCACAGTAACTGGTTGAGCAATGTATGCAGCAAAGAAAGTGTGCTTATGAATATAATTTGCTTTTACTTATGTGATCTAAAAGGAAGACATCACCAATTGTGATTCTGATTCACCCTTTGAGCAGTATAATAAGAACAAGGCTTCCAAATGAACAAACAGAAATGTAAAAATGGTTGGCGCCACGGGTTGTCTGCTCTTTTTTGAGCAATAATAAATTGGAATGTCTTTCATGTTGCTGAATGCATGTTTATTTACTGGTACTGCCAGAGAAAGCAAGCTGTTTTCCTGTCGCTCTGTCATTTTCATGTGATCCAATTGTAGGTAATTGGAACAAACTGTGGATTATTTCATGCAGAAAGTTATAATTGTAGTGATGCCTCCAGCCATTTCTGATTTTAAGATTCTTAATGTTTTTTCCCTTATCATATCCATTGTCCATCGTTGTAAACTACAAACTGATAAAGTTTGTGTGAAACCAGGGCTAGGACTGGAAATGTGAGAAAACAACATTCCAGCCTTTCTCACTGTCATTTGTTCGGTGATAATCGTTGATAGCAGGCTTGTGAGCATCAAAAATTTAATGGCAACTATAATCATAAAATCAACTCCAACATTAGAATCATTTCATCCCTGTCCTGTTCTGTAGTTCACCAAATCATCTGAGAGGGAAAAAAAGTCATGCTTAATTTTACACACAGACTGTGTTGAAAAGGTATGGCATTAAATGTGGCACAATGGCTAGTCAGCCCTATACTGAAGAGCATGTCTGGACAAAAGAATCAAAGGCCTCGTGACTTTTTGGTGGAAGGCCGTGCCGAAGGCTATATGACAGCACTAATGCTGCCTGTTCTGCTGCTGGCCCCACAAAGAATGACTCCAGTTCTGGGCCGCTGCAAATCCAGGAATGAGAGCACTGGGACCAGATGAGATTCACACATCATTGTGTTCTTCTCACTACCTCTACTACACTAAAACCTTTTAAATTCCGTTTCACTCAGACAACACAATTTGGAAATAAGAAATGATCATTTTGCCAGACCATTTACATACAAGATTCTTTTGCAACTGCTATTTTGAAATCTCTTCCACATCTACGTTTTATGAGTCAAACATGATGTGGTCCAAACTTGTAAAGGCAGGGGTAACTAGGGGAGTGATTCGCACTAAAATTCAAATGTTAAATATCATAAGATGAAGTATAAAATGAAGAATGCAGTGTACTGGCTTCACTTTTAAGAAAAGTAGTGGGAGGAGGACTGTCAACTAAGGCAACTTGTTAGACAACTTTACAAAATGAAATGTTACAACAATGCACAATGGGGTGGAGAAAACGAGCAGTCAAGTTTCAGCTCAACTTAAATGTAACCTAATCCTATCCTAACTTCTCATTAAATCCTAGAAACCCCGTACAAAGACCTGTTCTGTGATTGACAGGTGGCTTCGACTGTGAGCATTCAGCAGTACCCAAACAGGATTCCTGTACAAACGCCAACTGGGTCAAGCTCTTCCGCCTACAGCATCATATACATGCCTCACCTTTGTTGTCATAATGACCTTAACATAGCCACACCAGTATTTGAGTAGAATGAGGCAGCAGTGACTGAGGCCCCATTTACACTTATATGTACATCCAGATACACTTCTAACTTAGGTCCTGTCTTTTTCCGGTTTATATGTAAATTGTCGAGTGTCTATTTGCAATCACAATAGGTGATACAGAAATGTACTTTACTGTGCAAGACTTTGGGTTATAATTATTTTTCTTTTTACATATTGTTATGTTACAACAATATTTTTCTCTTATCTGTAGGGTGCTCTGATGCCTTTTCTCAAACAGATTACTGTGCAAACTTATTTCTGCAGATTTCAGATTTGTACCCCCTCCCTCTTGGCATCCCTAAACATTTTCTTACATTCCATCTCTTGCAAAATCTTCTCACATCTTTTCCATACTTGCTGATTTATTTCATAATATTAAAGCATTCATGAACTCATGAAGTGGATATGTTCAGAAACCATTTTTTTCCCCTTTGTCTGAGTCTCCAAACACCAAATTGTCTCTATGCGTCAAAACAGTGTGATTTAGATTCTGGTTTAACTGAGAGAAACCAACAGATTTTATTATAGTCAGAGAGCGACTGAGTATTTTAATCCTCTTGGCAGCAGTACAGGGTGACAATTGTTTTCTCAGGGTCTCGTGATGCTTTAGTGAGAAAGCAATAACACTGCCTAAAGAACAGATGGAAAGTCTCAACGAATCCTCCCTGTTTCCCTTCGCCTATCTTAATGATACGTCTTGTCCAAATATACTACTCCTTTCATCAGAATTTCCAGCCTCTTCTGCACTGGTGGATACCAAGTGAATGATGCCCAACGATCCTCCCTGTGCTCAGTTCTCCATCATGTATCTTATCTTTGTGTGTGTGTGTGTGTGTGTGTGTCTACCAGTGCATCAACAATTGTCCCTCCCGGTCTTCCTCTGTGGCCCCCTCAGACAGGGAATGGCGGGGAAGAGCGTAGAGTCCGTGTCCTATCAGCAAGATAAGAGAGGTGAACAGGTCTCTCCCATTCTCTCGTGCTCTCACTGGTTGAGCCGAAGATTGCTGCTCGAAACAGAAATCAGACTTCCCCCCCTAACCCTCGGTTGACTCTGCTCTCCTTACCCACAATTCAGAACGATGGCCGAGAATGCTGTTTTGAATACAGCCAAGATATGAGGAGTCAAGTTGTGTCAGGAGACCTTTCCGTGGGAGAGGGTAGAATTCCAGTATTTACTGCACTGTACCCTGAAAGCTGAGAGGTACAACCCAGACTATGAGAGCAGAAACATGAGAGGTGTGTACTCTTGGTCTTTATGTCTTTTGTGGGGAGAGTTGTGTCTATGTAGAACAGGGAGGAGGAGGTCTGGATGAGCTCCAGCTGCGCTCCTTATCAAGTCCTTAGACAGGATCCTCTGGTTCACGGTGAGGGGAGAACTATTTTGGAAGTTCCTTTCATCTCTGCGTTTTCTTCATCATTTTGCTTCCCCCGCAAAAAAAAGCCAGAATCCCAGCAGTATTTCTTTACCCATCGACTCCCGGGGTTGGCTAAGGCCACATACTGAACACATCCTCCCCCCAATCACTGTGGACACATCTTTTTGTGTTCCATTTAACCAGTTAATTACAATCAGCCACAATCCCCCTCTCCCCCACTCTGCTGTCTTCATTACCCACATTACCGTTATTATCGTTATGTTCTATTTAAGGGAACATTTCTCTCTATCCTGTGTGATTTGGATTAAAGAAGCTTTCCATACAAGATTAACTTAATAAAATAAGTGTGTGCTGAACATGGTGCTTATTCCTCACACAGAAAATTAGTGGGGAGGCATGGCACAAAAATGAAACGCATCTTGAGTCGCAGGACACAGTCACAGAATTAATCCTAGTGGCTCCATCTAACAATGAGTCCACTAAGTGCCCATCTCCTAGAGAAATGTGATGTCTACCACTAAATACGTTGTAGGGGCGACTAAGGTCAGTGGGTCCTTTCAAGGTATGTGAGGGTTCATTTCAGTTAGGTCTCCTACTGCAGCCTCACTTCCATATTCCTTGTGGCTAATCCCCATGGAAGCCAAGCTGCCCCTGAGGAATGCCTGAGGCTTGATCCAGGGGCCATTTTGGCCTAGGTGTCGGTATCATTTCAATATCCCATCTCAGAACCAGCCACTGTACGTGTGGGCTGCGTCCACCGCTCTTCTGTGGCTTGGCCCTTGAGAAAACAGGATTATGTCTGAAGTTTAGTGCTCCACCTACTCCAGCTCTAGCATTAACTGCACCAGAGCCACAGCTTCAGGCCTTCTGCAGATAGAGCCACCTACAACATCCAACCCAAACCTTAGGCCAGGGGAGGAAGGATTACCCTTGATATTTGGCTAAGAGCATTATCGTCTCTCCAGACAATTATGCACTTGTTGTCTCTGTCAGTAAGATAGGTATGAGAGGCATCACAGCTTTGTTGCAAAGTTATTTACTATCATTGATAGGTGTTATTTCCCAAGAAAGCACAATAAATCTTGACCTCAGAGCTTTTTCTTGGCTGAGGAAAAGTTGAGACACTTCAAATTCCTTTTTGTGTACGTGGCATAAACATGAAGTTTTGCCCTTCATTAAGGAAACACAAAACATGCTTCATATGGAAAACTGAAGAGAGAGAGAGAGAGAGAGAGAGAGAGAGAGAGAGAGAGAGAGAGAGAGAGAGAGAGAGAGAGAGAGAGAGAGAGAGAGAGAGAGAGAGAGAGAGAGAGAGAGAGAGAGAGAGAGAGCACAGAAAAGACTAAACAAAACAGCAAAGCCTCTGTAACCCAATTTTTTCCTAAGATTGATTCACCAATGAGACAACAACAAAAGAGAGAGAAAGATCTTAGATTTGGAAAACAACTGGAGGCCAGGGTTTAAGATGCCCTGGCGGAGTTGGTGACTGGCTGGCTCACAGAAAGTGGTAATGCTTCATTGGGAGCACCACTAAGTTTGTAGCGGGCTAAGTCAACACAAAGCCGGCACATGAATTATTCACACACAGTGTTTTTTAGAAATCCTTGTACTACAACAAGCTAAAGCTGGGGAAATTTCACCCTTGGAATTTTTTCACCATTTAATCTCTACTTTTGATAAAAGAGGATATGTTTAATTTGGTTTCCAGCATTTTAATTAGTCATCCTCTTAAAAAAAATGTTTGTTGGTTTAGGGAATAGGGTGTAACACAAGTGCTTTTGGGTAGGGAATAGGCACTCTTGTTTTGAAGGCAGCTGAGGACAGAATGTAGGTCTAAAATTAAAAGATGGGTGTGTGCTGGAATACAAATCTATCCATATCTGTGTAAACTTCCAAGCCCACAATGCTCTAAATCAACATTATCAAATTTAAGCTAAGGGCTTTGCATCCAAAAATGCAAAGTGCAACAGTCAAAAGACAAAATAACACATATCTGGACACCCGGATTTGTAAGCCACTTAATTTGAAGACAGTGGCTGGTATTTGAATAGCTTTACATAGAGCAGAGCTATATTTTTCATGAGGTGGCCTATAGCTTCAAGCGCCTGCAAAGAGGTAAGCCAGGTTCAGGCACTGATATAAAAGTCAGTCGCAGTAGGGTAGGCAGTCTCTTATTCAGTCTCATTACAGATACCAGTGGAAGGGTGGGGAGTCTGTGTTTAAGAGGGATGCATGTTGTTCCACACCTGCTGTTCACAGTCACACGGTAATAAGGGGGCCAGCCTGCAAACACTGACTGGAGCTTGGTGGACTGCGGCTGATGAGCCCGGGCTAATTCAGGGGTGATTATGTAGTTTACTGGACCACTAAACCTCTTTAAGCTTGTAATTACAGCCTATTTGAGGGGGAACATTCAAAAGCAATTCAGCTGCGCCGTGCCTTGCCACGCCGACCGCAGCTGGAGGTGGGCTGCTGGCACTCGGCGGGGGAGTCTAATATCTGTGGGGATGGGGATTTTAGCACAGTCAGTCAGGTAGCATCACAGACAAAGAGGTACATGCCACCTCAGCCGACCCACTCCGGAGAGTGCAAGCCAGCGGCTGTGCTTGACACAAAATCAGAGCGGCTTGAGATCATTTAAAGCTGATAAACAAAATGATTGTTTTAGGTATTGTCAAGAGGACTGCGAGTGAAATGCAAAGCAGGGCTATTAATGCATGCTCCGGTACACAAGCTGCTCCACCCTCCTGCCTCCCAACAGCCAAAACTGGGTTTGTTGAAGGTGGGGGCCGAGTGGCAGGAGCAGGAACTCATGGTGCATTAAATGTTAAGAGAATCGGGTTACTATATTGCACCTTGACCAAAGAATCCTTTCCAATGCCTTTACTTTCAAGGAAATTATCCTTTAGCTAATTCCACTGAAATGTGATACTCAAAGGAAGCAATTTCGGAACCACAAAAAAATTCTAATAACCTGCACGATATTATTATGTTATTATCATAATTACCCTTTTGCCCTGGCCATTTTAATTAATGTTCAATGGATGGCCTGGGGGGGAGGAGAAACCTGGTCACGGTTGGAAAAGAGTTAAAAGAAGGTAAAGGTATTTTACAATTGCTCCCTTATGCCATTTCACTGCCTGGATAAAAGTGGGCAGAGTGAAGGAAAGAAGAACACAGAGACATATTTCTCCTTTCCTCTTCTTTTGCGATTTCATTTTATCTCCTTCTCCCACCTCTTCTTACCTTTCATTCTCTCTCTCTCTTTCTCACTGAGCGGAAGACAGATCCTTCTCCATCGCTGCACAGCTTATACAAATCGATGACTTAATCTGTCGTAACAAACAAGTGAGCAGCGCCTTGCCTCTGTCTGCTTCCTTTTCCACCACAGCTAAAACACTCCGCTGATAACAGAGAGAAAGAAAAATAAAAAGGCCCACAGACCAACACTCTCTTCCTCTCCTAGTGATCTCACACTTTCTATTAACGTCTGAATCTAATCTGATGAAATACGGCCATGTCTGGTTCAAGACGCATATTGCAGATGCCTCACACAGGGGAGTGATCCCCTGGCTGCACGCGGCAAATCTCCATGGGGACGACATGGATCAGCAGGTGCTCTCAATGCAGCTCCCATGCAGCCATGCATCCCTTATTGCGACAGGAAACACCATGCACTCACCGCGGCAGGAAAAGGTCAAGATCCACTATCAGAGCTAAATGGAGAGAATCCTATTCAATAGTTGAGTACGTGCCAGGTCCTGGATAAAGTTAAGGCAAATAAGACAACTCTAAGAGGTTTTAAGTGTCTGAGACCATTTACCCTTTTGGGAAATCAATGACAACAAAGACAACGGCACTTTAAAAGGGTTTTGGATTCGGTGCACAGGACATGCTAGCTCCATTAAACAATTTATGCACTTACGCATGATGGTATACAGTAAAATAATTTATCTCCTCTCCAAGACAGCACAGTTAATGACAGGCTATAAAATGCTTGGCCCCTTTTTCCTGTTTTGCCCCACTTTGCTTGCAAAATGAAGCAGTGTCAGTCTAGGTGATACTGATGCAGAAATTAGTGCATGTGTTAACTTTTTTTCAGACACATTGCCAGACAATTACGATGTTGATGTTCTGTGACTCCTTCACGAAGGGAAAAAGCCCCATCAAGAGGCCTGAAGGTAGTGCCGTTTTCTCCTGAAGAACTGTTTGTCCCCAGATGAAAAGCACAATGAGCTCAGAGCAGCACGCATGGCTGAGATTACAAGTAGGAGGAACCGAATTGATAAATTAGTTCAGCAAACGTGCAAACTGATTACCGCGTCTCTGCTGCCATATAATCCATCAGGCATACACTGGCGCACATGCACACACAAACAGAGTGAGCCAAGAGTATCTGGGACAGACTGCTGGAGCTCTGCTCTGTGGGGGAATGCTCTGCAGTGGCTGTAAGTAAAAGGTATTGAGCTGGTGACTGCAGGCGGAAAGATCCCTGAGCACTGACGATTACAGCATAGTTAGGGTAAATCAGCAAAGCCTAGTCTGAATCTCCACACATAGCGCCATCTAAAATCATCAATGGACCTTTACCTCTTGGCAAGACCATAGCTAAACTCTGGCCAACAGTACTCCTCAGATTAAGATGCATTACAGAACAGAGCATGCTGGACTGACACCCAAAAATTCAAACTGGCAATGCTGTAGAAAGTAGAATTGTTATAGACATCCAAATATGACTGTCCTTATGTCACCTCAGGTTGTATCCTCTGCCCTTCCCAGCTCTGGCAGTTGTGGATCAAGCATCTAACGTAATCCCTGATTAACAGCCTCCCTAAATGCCCCATAAATCCATCCCAATGACAACCGAACTAACACTACTATATTCTGAGTGATTAGTTGATATCTAAATGGAATGTACCAGGCTTTAGATATTTATACTTTATTTCCACAATAGGCTACTGAATTTCTTTGACAGACAGACTGCTCAGGAGGCGCTGAATATAGGAGAACCTTGCACCACACCTGAGCGTTTTAGCGGGATTACACAGAAACTAGAATTGAGAGACAGACAGCACGGTTTGTAACGTTAAGGCCATGGTTGGTATGCAGACAGGAGATCATGCAGGCCTAGCATGATCTCACACTCAACAGTAGTTAGCGGCTAATCCTTCACAAGTAGCTGATAATGAAATACAATACTGTTATGATATAGCAGGCCGTAGTAAAATTTTCTCTAACTGACAACGTAATGAAAGTGCCTAAGAGTGCATGTTAACAAGCCGGACGGGTGGAATTCAGTGAGGCCCACCTGTGTACTAGTGGAAAACTGTACATGAATACTATCTTCTCCAATGACGTGGCTGCAACAGTGGCGGGCCCTGTGGGCATTATAAATTTGTCAGGTTCTTGAGAGCAGCGAGGATGACTGAGGGACAGCTCTCATCTGGACCAGCTATGCTTCAACAGTTCAGAGGTTACATGAAGTAAAACTTAACTGCCTTTCAGGGACATTACAGAGGAAGGGAGCCAACCGACTGCGCCAGGACGCAGAAAGAGAGAGTGGTGTCAATTAAGCACTGATCTGTCTTTGTTCCAAAGCCTCAGTCCAAAGGTGCAAAGCTGATGTTGGGGACGCTGTGGTGGGCTTGGGTAGAAAAAGGTCTACTGATGTGGTGCTCATCAATCAAGAGCACAGATGGCCTGTGAAAGGCTGTGTCAGCAGTGACAGAGCAGCGTCCATCCACCTCTCCATGCACCATGTGGAGTCTGCCAATTCGATCCATTCTGCCCATGACACACCAATGCCTTTTACGCTGTCACCCTCGAAGCCTTGCCAATGATGGATATACAGTCTTTTTCCACCCTCTCTCTCTTTCCCTCTCTAGGGGTGAGGGGTGGGGGTGCAGGGGGCTGTCTATCCACAAAGACCAGCCCCAAAGAGTTGCCTGCCCCACATCCCAGGGGCCTGTCAGTGGGGTAATTGATGATGTTTTCATTACAAGATGTGGGAGCAGGGGGGCGCATCCTGCCTCAATGGGCAGCCACAGCCCCAAGATTGACTCAGCTGCCTCTTCTTTGACACCAACTTTTATAAAAAGCATCAAGTCATTGCTTCCAAATGTCTCACACACACAAATAAACATGTATCTTCTCTCTCAAACAAAAACACCACAGAGACCAAAAAAAGCTACAACAGCTGAGGTATAGACCCAGTTGGCTGAAAGAAACATAGTAAAACAGCAAAGACACACAGTTCAGAAGAACAAAGTACAGACGGAGTCAAGAAAGAAGCAATTTTTTTTCAAAGATCCACAGTGCTTGATCCTCACTGTCTGAAGAATTCCTTGAAGCTATTTCAATTTTGTGGCGCCTCCAGTACTCATTGCTACTTAGATGAAATTAAAAAATAACCAGCGACCTTAGGCTGCTAAATTCAATTTGCAAATATTAATCTGCATGGACTTTCTGCTCTGGTTAAAAATGAATGAACGAATGAATGAATGAATGAATGAATGAATGAATGTAAAAACAATATACACTCAGAGCTCCAATTTCTTAGGAGCAACTGGCTGCGGTCATTTGATTCGTGTAAGCGCATGGCTCTCTTGAGGTTTGGCCTTGTGTGGTAAAGGTGAGAGAAAACTTGAGAGTAGGGCTCCCCACCAGGCCAAAAGCGGAGTGCCACGCTGGGGTTGCCATGGGTGACCAGTGCGCTGACATGGCAATAAACAACCACGGACTAATGGCATCTAAGGCCTGGTTGACCTCTGACCTCTGACCTCTAATGGATGTGGTGGCTTTTTTGACAAGCCCATTCAGAGTGGGCTGTTACCATGCCTAAAGTTTGTTTACAAGGATGTCTTTTCTTGACAAAGAGGAGCCAGCCAGGAGCCTCACTTACAATAATGTTTTAAGGCGATACAAAATGGATGCTGTGATGTTATTTAGACAGGCAACTCTGGGGGTGTTTATTTTTCTTGATGACAATAACAATGCTTGTTACTGCTGTATCTTCATGTTCTTGAACACTTCCATGATGGTAATTTCAGGGTATTCTCCATGGCATATTTTGTAAAGGCACATTGCAAAAATGTACATTTTCGAAATGATATATTGTCTAGAAAAAATTGTATGTTTGATAATCAATTTTATCTCCCAAAACTTTTATCTCTCAAAACTTTTCATTGAGGTTATAACAGGCTATCTTGACAACTAAAAGTGGTCAAGGCAGAATATCGTCTGGTCCAAACCCTTGTGATGAGATCTGTTAGAGAACCCAGTTGCTATGGCGATATGAGTGGCGGGTCTTGCTGTTTGAACAATGTCAACACACAGCACCATCTCAATCATTTCACAGACAACTTTTAGAATGGTATCTAATGCTGAGAACTATGAATAAGATGGCACTTTTCTCGTTCTGTTTTTAAAAACTGTAGATCTATCTGTTGGTCATAATAAGTACATTTTTAACGCTCTAATTTTGCTATGCACAGCACTTACACCACCACATATATTCTTCTTCCCTGCACAAGTGCCTAGATTTTGATTAACTCTTTCCCCGCCATTGACGGAAATTTCCCTCATTTATGAGACAACGCTTCCCCGCCATTGATGGAAATTTCTGGCTTTCCGTGTTTTCACCGTTATACGGTAGGGGATGCTATTACACATCTTCTGAAAGAGTACAGAATCTCCGGCTCAAAACACAGGCGAAAAAGAAGCAGAAATAAGCGATAGCATATATATGCAGATGAATATGTAAAATAACGTGATTATCAACATTAAACAGCATATAAATCAAAACTGCCTAATGTTACTGAATGAAATGTCGATCCAGGATGAGGTGTAGGACTGTGCAAATTTAGGGGCTGTCGATGGACTCGATCTACTCCATCTATGTTTTGATCATCATTTGTGTTTGTTTGTTTGTTTAAAAGCATAGGCTCTGTTCTTTCTTTTGATATATTACATGTTCAGATATTCATACAACAATATAATCTGGAGGCCATGAGACATGTAAGTGCAAATCTTATCTTGACTTAGTGAATAAAATGTACATGTAGGAAAATTCACTGTGTTATGAATGTATGACTCTCTTACAGTGTTTTTTTTTTTTTTTTTTTTTTTTAAGTAAAACCGAGAAGCCCAGCCTTTTGAAAACCCCTCTGTGCTTTCCATGCACTACTTTTTGAGGAGGTCATATGCTGAACATCTGTAATTTTGCCCAGGAAATCATCAGCAGGCCAATTCAAACCGACTCTCTCCCCCTGACTCCAGCCTCCAACTATGGGGCAACAAATTCACCATAGACACAGCCCGTTCCCCCTCCTGCTGGTCCAAGCAGCTCAGGGCCCTCTGCACGATTCAGTCCATCGAGTGCAGAAATGAGTTATAGCGTTTTTCACACCTGGTTCTGCTCAAGATGCAGCACAGTTGAGGTTTGGCAAAATGTGCTCGCAGCGAGTAAGAGAAAAAACAAGAATGTTGCCTCCACCAGAATTGTTACATGTGTGTGAAGAGGGTGCTAAATTGGAGCCTAATTGCATTAAAAGCGATTATGCCTTCCAGTTTCATTTCAAACACAAAACACCACGTTTTGCACGTTTTGAGCGATTGCACATTGTGCTGTGGTTTGCTTTTTACGAGCTGTGATGGAGGCTCACTCCCGCTCTCCGGTTCTGTGTACAAACAGGACGAAGCCTGTCGTGCCAGCCTAATATTCAGCTGTTCCAGGATCAGTCCTTATTGCGGCTGCATAGCAACAATCTGAAGCCTGGCTTTCATCTAATTACTCTATCACATAATTTTGCAAATTGCCCTTTCACTGGGGAGCTGAGTGCAAAAACATAAGCACAGCGGGATTTGGGGCAATGGCTTCCGTTTATTACTCATTTCTTGTTAAATTAAACAAGAAAATACTGTTTGTGAGATAGAGGGTGAAAATCAGGAGGGAACAAGGAATGGGAAGGAGGGGGGCAAAGAGTCCAATTTCACGGCCACGGGAACAGGAAAGCTGCTCAGTGCACCCAGCATTCCTCTCCAGGATGCCTGGCACAATCACACTATCTTTGTTCAGATAAAATAACAAAAACAAACAACAGTTAAAGCAGGAAAAATAACAGCAGTTTAGGGCCTCTTGTCTTTGTTTTTTTGTTTTTTACTTCGCCACAAAGTTTATTGGAATGTGTTCACGCCAGCTTTACAGCATGCTAAAACACTTGTGAGTGAAGAGTAATTAGCTAGCATCTCTCCCTCTCTTTCGCCATGCTATTCTCAGACCTGCAAAACTCCCTCTTCCACTCGCCCTGCATGCCGGCTAATAACTGGGAACTGAAAACAACTGATTAAAGAGCAGCTTTAAGGTGTAGCTACCCCATAAGCCTTCACCGTCTCCTCTGTATCGTTCTCCATTCCGCTTATTGTTTTCCTCTCCTCCTCTTCCACCGAATGGCTCATCAGAATAATCTTGTACTGCCACCCACTTCAGACTTCCGTCTCAGCACAATGGCTTTACTGGTTGATTCATGTGACATGCAGAGAGCACATTCTTTCTGTGGTTGGTCCGTGAACTGTGCAACACATATGTAATCTATATTTCTCTAAGACAGAAGGCTATCATCTGTGTGTGTTGTTTGAGCTGCTTGCTATTTGCCGCTTGCTATTTGCCGCTGTCTTTATCTCCAAAGGCCAGACCTGAGAACTGTTCCTTCGCACATTGAGTCAGAGGAAAAGGGACATCAAAACTACCTCTTACATCAATCCTGGGCTCTCACACTTTCTCCTACATCTTTGTGGCCCCAGTTGAGACTTCCCGACGTCCTTTGAGTAAAAGCCAGTTGGAAACGGAAGGCGAGAAGACTGCATTGTTCATAAGATCAGTCATCCGTTCCTCACGTGCTGCGTGTTGTTTTGTTCCCCATACAAACGCTGAGCTGTCAGAGTGAAGCACTCAAAGCAAGGAGTGAAACGAGTCTAATTTCTCATGTTTGCCGTAAGGAGCGCTGTACAATTTACGGCAGAGCCCAAAAGTGTTTCCATTTATGTTTCGATCTGACCAAAGCAACACTCATTGTCTCTGTATTAAAGTCAGCTTCCTTTCTCCCTCTTTCTGTCTGTCTCCTAATCTATCCCCTTTTTTCTCACTCTTTCTTAGCAGGAATTCTGACGCCACGTCATTGGTTTCTTTACCTTTTTTCATCTCAAGCACTGTTTTGGCTCTCTCTAAGGAGTGTTTACAGTCATTTTCAGTTAATTGGAGATTGATACAATTGGATACTAAAGTCAAGTATAAAACGTCTACTAGTAATCTCTGTCATTTCATTCAAAAGTGTCCCACAATCACAATACAAGGCTGTTAGGGGTGTTTGCTTGTGGTTGATGCTATGTGGTTGTTTCCTAAGTGTTCTAAGTAGTTGCTAGAGCACTGCTAAGTGCTGGCTAGGGTGAAAAATTGTAAGTCTGATTGCTTCAATGTAATAGCACATCTTTCCTTAAAGGGTTAGTTCACCCAAAAATGAAAATGTTGTCATTATTTCCTCACCCTCCAAACCTGTAAGACCTTCGTTCATCTTCGGAACACAAATGAAGATATTTTTTTATGAAATCTGAGAGGTCTCAGGCCCCTCCATAGACAGCAATTTAATTAACACTTTCAAGGCCCAGAAAGGTAGTAAAGACATCGTTAAAACAGTCCATGTGACTCCAGTGGTTCAACCTTAATTTTATGAAGCGACGAGAATACGTTGGCCAGCTCCTGCATCAGCATCACATGAATGCATCGTGGTGCTCACGTGAACAGCATCGGCCAGTGGTAAGCCGGCGTGCTGGCGTAGCTCTGACATAACTCGGAAGCACCGGACTGTATTTACTATGTCAACAGTGTAGGAGACTGACACAGATGTGAAGAAATTGTTGAATAAAGTCGTTATTTTTGTTGTTTTTTGCGCACAAAAAGTATTCTCGTCGCATCATAAAATTAAGGTTGAACCACTGGAGTCATATGGACTATTTTAACGATGTCTTTCCTACCTTTCTGGGCCTTGAAAGTGGTAATTAAATTGCTGTCTATGGAGGGGTCAGAGAGCTCTCGGATTTCATCAGAAATATCTTAATATGTGTTCTGAAGATGAACGAAGGACTTATGGGTTTGGAATGACATGAGGGTGAGGAATTAATGACAGAATTTTCATTTTTAGGTGAACTAACCCTTTAACAAAAATCACATAATTTAAGATATACAGAGCAGGAACGACACAGGGCAAGTTACGCGGCAAAGTTACTTAGAGTAAAGTGTTTGTTGAGCAATAGTAAGAGTGGTATTCAAAGCCTAACCTGAACTCTAACTGTACATCTAAAAGAAAAGTTTTTGCATTTTTATAATAATAATAATAAATCATTTACTATTATTTATGAATCATTTTTACCTTGAAGATGTCCTAAAAGAGAGGTTTTGTCAGATTTAGCAAACTTCCAGTGACTTTTGTCCCTAAAGTATAGTTAAATACAAACACAAACACTTCAGACAGAACAAGCTCTCAATGACACAATACTGTCCACCATAATAGTCAGCCAAGACAAACAGGAAACTAAACTTCCATCAGTCTGTGCTCTTGTGGATATTACACACTGTTTGTGTGTACGTATGTGTGTGCCTGTGTGAACTGGCAAATGGTTTTCTTTTCACACACCTTTCTCCTGGGGCCGCTAAAGGTGGTAGTTGATGGGGGTTTGAGTGTGTGTGTGTGTGTGTGTGTGTGTGTGTGTTTGGGGCAGGTGAAGTTCTAGGGTGCTCAGGCAGAGTTTCTGTGCCACAGATGTAAGAATAGGGGGGGCGAGCATGTGGGGGCTTTTGGCACTGATCAAATGGGCTCCCTTTTGACTCCAGCTTGGTTAGAAACACATTTCCTTTCAACACCTAAAAATGCACGCTGCTGGCCATAATAGCTACTTCAGTCATAAAGCGTAACACAAACAAGTGAAGGCTTAAGTAATATGTTTATTGAAAATACACCTACGTGAACATTTCACTGTCTTTAATTAAAGAGACATTATTATTATGAGTTGTGCAAGAGTGTACATGGGTGTGTATGTGTGTGTGTGAGAGAGAGAGAGGCTGGCAGAGGTGTGTTAAGCCTGTGAGAAGGGTAGATATATGGAGATAAGTGGTGTCTTGACAGCACTCCGATTACTTTGTGGTAAATGAAATAGTGGAAGTGAAATCCATCAAAGCAAGAGGAAGAGCCAACCACATCAATGGCCTGTGCTGCTCTATCACTTCTCTATGGCAGGTGTGGACAGCCACAGTAAAGAGAACCAACCACCAGCCCTAAAAACACATTCAACTAACCAGCTAACCCAGTTTTCATCATGTAACCTAGATGTATAGTGGCTCCAAAAAGTATGCTACACTACTTGGTTTGATATTTTACTACGAATACTTTTAGTCTTCATTTTGATATATATTTTTCATTTCATATATGTGACCCTGGACCACAAAACCAGTCATAAGTCGCGCGGGTATATTTATGGCAATAGCCAACAATACATTCTGTGGGTCAAAATTATCGATTTTTCTTTTATGCCAAAAATCATTAGGATATTAAGTAAAGATCATGTTCCATGAAGATATTTTGTAAATTTCCTACCGTAAATATATCAAAAATGTATTATTATTAGTAATATGCATTGCTAAGGACTTCATTTGGACAACTTTAAATGCGATTTTCTTAATATTTCGATTTTTTTGCACCCTCAGATTCCAGATTTCCAGAATAACCTAACAAACCATATATCGATATAAAGTTTATTTATTCATCTTTCAGATTATGTATAAATCTCAATTTCCAAAAATTGACCCTTATGACTGGTTTTGTGGTCCAGGGTCACATATAGGGTTATATATAGAGAGAGAATTTAAACTTCTAAAGTGCGTTTACAAGTTTTTTATTTTTTTTAATTTTAATTAAACTTAGTTTGACACTTTCTTATATAATGTAATGGCATCTAGACATCTTTAAGTGCCCAAATATGTTGCGGCCACTGTATATACCCTAGTCATTGTTAATATGGATAATACACTGACACACACTGTATGGAGAACTCCTAAAATTCTCCATGAATAACAGTAGACTTCAGTGATGACTTCTGTAACACCCATCTCTGCTATTTTTAGCTTGACACTGTTTTTTTATTTCTTGGCCTAAAACTTGTGTTGTGCATGTGTTGTTAAGGCTAGGCAAGATAAAGTGAATGCGTGTGTGAGAAAGCATGTGCGTTGACCAACCTTTGAAGTGCAGCATTCAGTATTGGCTGTAGAATACTCAGAGAAGCAGAAAGAGGAAAGATCCCTTTACTGAACTCACCGTCAAGTGCTGGAAGAGCCATGCCCTCATAATGTTGGTCGCCACTTTAGGAAAGATACCCCGTTTTTTATTCCTCTTCTTCTCCTTGTCGGGGTCGTCGTCATCTCCTGTGCTGGGTGATGCCACACTGTTGTCCAGCCCGTCACCTGTCAAAACACACACAGGGAGTCAATAGACGGTCAGTTCCTGATCAGTCACAGAAACACAGAAGCAGGCATTGCTTCCCCCCCCTCAGCAACAGGGTAAGCTGGCAACAATAGTGCTTCTTTAAAGCGTCACGTCTGAATGCATTCATTTTTAATACTTTTATAAATAACCCCCCTTTCTCATCCCCCACACAACGCTCAGAAAGAGAGAGAGAGAGTACAATGGACTTGTAAGGTCGCATTTCCCCCCTGCCTTCCAACACAGTGAGTCACCAAAGAATTGAGAATGACAGAGAGATTTAGTCTTCATTATCCCAGGGAAATATTGATTGAAGCTCGCCCCGGTGTCTTTTTACCTCAGGTGGGGGAGTTACACACTATGAAAAAGGGGAAGGAGAGGGGTGAATATGACTGCTGCACAAAACGGCAGCCTTTCAAAGAGCTGCATTTTAATAACAATGCTGCATGGGTGCTCGCAGCAACCTGTGGGTGCTCGATAAGGCTTTATAATGGGCAGTTCGACATACCAGAGCAGAGGAGATGGCTTACGTCGCCTTTTCAGCTTCACATTGCCAGTTTGCTTGCGTACGCTGATTTTATTCAGATCCCCAATTATCGTACGCATTCTCCCTCGATGAGAGCCCACCGAGAAGACTTCTGATAATTGTTATTATGAATCCGCAATTCAAATAATAAACCATAAAAGAAACACGAGCTAGGCAAACAGCAGCACGAAGCAAGGGTTTTAATAGCAGAGGCACAGTAACTTATTGATTACATATAAAGCGCTTCCAAAAGCCCCAGCTCTATTCGTACAGAGAGATTATGGTGGGTTAACTCTTTCTCTCGCTGCAGCTTTCAGTCAGCAACATAAGGCACCTGTATCATTGATAATTAATGGAAATGTCTGCAGTAATCCGGTTGGAGATAATTTTTTTCCCAGCTCCATGCATCAATAGAATAATCAAGGGTCTAAAAGAGTCTTTGCTCCCCATTACCTCGGGCAAAAGAATTCCTGAAAGCATGCCTTGCGGGCACCTGAATTATATACGCCATTAGGAGAGAGAAGGCTTTCTACATTCCATATAAAACACTCCGCCAGCCCTCTCTGACTAGGAGAGAAGCCCCAGAAAAGGACTTTTTAAGTGAAGACTTATGTAGATACAATGGCTTTGCATTTTACACAAGGGCACTTTCCCTCAGTCTGTCACTTGCTGAGAAACTGACCAGAGCCGAATCGCCCTCCCCCAACACACACAGACACAAGAAAAAAAACAAAAGACATCAAAACATAGTCACTATAATAAGCCGTCAAAGGCAAGTTTTCGATTACATCATTAACCAATGCCAAAAACAGCCCTGGCTTAGTTTGTCTTCCGACTGTTTTTAGGCAAATAGAACTTCCCAGCTCCCATCTGGAAGGGCAGTGGCACCGCTGGTTTGTAATCTAAGACACCATTTTCATTAGAAGCAAATGCTCCAAATCCGGTGTAAAGACTAGTTCGTGTTCAGCAAAGCCTAAAATAATAAACCCAGGGCTTGTCCCATGCGAGTTAGCAAAACAGAAGCAAACACTGGATATCAGGTCAGACGGAGGAAGAGAGAAGGGGGGTACGACGAAAGAGTAAAAAAGGGCAGGGGCCGTTTGAGTGATGTCTGAGGTAACTATGATGTGTGTGTGCTCTCTTGAGCTTTGGTCTTCCGCCTCTTCTAGTCATTTTGAACTATTTAACCTCTCTTCCCCAATATTTTCCTTAAAAACTGACCTCTGAAGGCCTACACCTTCAAGGCAAACGAGGGGGAGGGAAACGAAAGCTGTCAATTTTATTGGGATTTCCATTTTTGACGCAATTTGATACCGATTTAACTTAGTCGCGCCTGGGACTAATTTCACCTCTTTTTTAAGCATTGAAGTGTCAGTGTAAGCACATGGCAGTGTCTATACAGCGAGTTTCTGTCAAAATGTCAGCCCGTTGCTAGTCAACACAATATTAAATTGTGAGACATTTTGCATTTCAATCCCTGTCCTACAAAATCATGAAAAATCAAATGTGCAAAATGGTTCACGAGAATAGAGCATTTCTGATTGGCTAAAAAGGTGTCACTTCCCTGACACTTTTCTCACCATTCACCAAATCTAGAGATGTGCATTCAAGACACCTAGCTATTTCAGTGTGCTCATAGCTGTCATCAATTTAATGCTGGCTCACCTTATTCAACTAGGGCTAATTTCGCATCTATTTTAGCACTGGTGTGTCGGCTTAGCCATATGGCAGTGTCTATACGGCACTTTTGTGTCAAAATGTCAGGCCGTTGCCGAGCTTCCGCACTCTCCCCGCGCCAAATAAAGACGAATGATGGCGGCGAGACTGAAAAGGTGGAAATAATCATAAAAATGATGCTAGTCCATAAACAAGCTCACAGCCTCATTAGTCCAGCAGCAGGCTCCACTGGCAGATTTATGCGCCTTTTCGCTGATGCCATGAGGAAATGCCACGGGCGAACTTTGGCCAACTGCTAATGGGTTATGACAGCGTCTTAGCAACTACTGCAGGGAGGGGGGACGCGCAGTCCGGTTCGCCACTGACAGAGAAGAAAATGTCATCTCATCTGGCCATGTGTGGTGGAGTCTATGCAGCAATTAGAGAGCAGGCCAGTGACTGGAGCAGGCCAGAGGCTGAGGAGGATGCCCCGCGGCTAACCAGGGAGAGAATTTTTTATGACCCCCTCGTACGCGCGCACACATACACACATCCGTGCGTGAGATCAGCCTGTGATGCTCTAGATGCTTGGCTTCTGCTAAAATCAGGTTAGCTTCCCAACATGCCTATGTCAACCAGCTCTTCTGATTGGCTCATCTACTCCATCTCAATACCTGTCTCCTGCTTTCTCGATCTCTCCAGCCATCTCTCTCGCTCTCTCTCTCTCTCTCTCTCTCTCTCTCTCTCTCTCTCTCTCTCTCTCTATCTCCACCACTCTGTCTAACTTACTAAAGGCGCTTTCTGACATTATCAGAAAGATGTAGGCTAATCTGTTATGATCTGATTACTCAAAGGGGGCACTACCTGTTCCTCTTGCCCTGTGCATACACAACTCCAAAAGTGCCATCCATTTTTCTGCTGCTTTACAAATTAGCAGAGTGGCACTTCCGATCCATCAAGCACAATGTCAAGCATTAATTTACATGCTACAAAAATGACTTGACGTGACATTTTTGAGATGGAGATCTACCACGTCTGCTGAAAAGAGCAGTTAGGCTGGTAAGGTGTTGGTTTGCTTAGGTCTAGATGGTGGCTCGATCCAGAGAGCAGAACTTGCTGGTAAAGCTAGTTTAAAGGTGAAGTGTGTAATATCTGTGATCCTGACATGATAATAGCATTGGATGGTATGAGATTGGAGGTGGGGCTACCGGTTTATCTAAGCAATGAATGCCAGGGGAATGTTATTTTTGCATTTGGTGCCGTTAGTGGTGCAGATGGGGATAACAGCATCTAAAACACATCAGGGTTTAATTTTAATATTTTCAACATTTGGATAAGTCAGGCTGTCATAGCTCATGTGGTACAGCTTCTTGCCCAATTTTAAGAAGTGTTTTGACTAAATTTTATTGGCCATGGTCTGATGGACGGGGCCAGGCTATGGAAACAGATTGGCTTTTGCTTTACACCACATTTGGTCCATGGATGATTTCTAGAGCACCTCTGGCCTCTCCCTGTGGAGAGAGTCAGGTGACCTGTACTGCTCTCTCACTCTCCCTTAGCATTCAAACACGCTCTCATATGACTGTACTACGGCTTCCTGGTCCTGCAAAACCTCAGCCTTAAGGGCCTGCCATCCGCCTTCTTTTCACTATGCACACATTCACACACGTTCACACACTCTTCGTTCTAACATGCACACACACACACACACACACACACACACAGAGAGAGTCGCATATAAAGAGAGTGGGCGAATGGGAAGAGGGGAGGGTCAGGGAAGAAAAGATAAAGCCGGGTTCATTGTATTCAGGCCATTCACATGGTTAGAATGGACCAGGCAGCAGGGGTTCCCTTTGCATGGGTCACAAGCACCTCCCACCTCAAAAATATTCTGAACATGCAGGAATTCCTGCGGTATGATTCCCAACAAGAGACACTCAGATTAGCAGGGAGCTTGCCGTGCACGCTTGCCCCACCATACATTTTCTGTTCCTAAAATACATACAAACATTAGTAGCGGTCTGCTGACTGCAATCACTTGCTCTTCCAGCAAAATGGCCTTAGCTCCTCTAGTTTCTGACTTGGAAGGATACATATAAAGGAAAGTAGAGGGTTTAATGAGATGCGACATGGCGGCAATGTGGCAGATCTTTAGTTGTGTTGACTATGTTTGCCTCTGAGAATTGATCACATGCGTCTTGTGACATGCATAGCTGTGCATATGTGTGTATTTATGCTCAACTTGCTGAGATAAATACTTTTTCTATTTATAATTATGAAGAAAAAATAGCACTGTAAATACTAATCTGCGGAGAGTCATAATTACAATCTGTAATTACCCTGGATTCATTTTAAATAATGACAGTAAATAATGACAGATTTAAATAACTGCAGGCATCTTAAATAATCACACTGTTTTCCCCCCCTTTTATTACACATATGATGACAGTGACAGATCTGTAATTCATAATTTGAGGGGAAAAAGAGTGTAATTACAAGTCTTTCAGCTGTACCTCGTGCGTCTCTGTCATCGCCTCGCAGCGGGGCTAACAGAGAGGGTAATGCATAATGTGGCTCATATTCAGTGTTATAATGCTTCTAATTAAACGGAGTCATCCGCGTAAGTCCTAGCTGAGAGCTCCTCATGCATATTCCCAGGTCTCCGGGATCAGGCCGCTGACATACCCACAGGTGATGGCAAAAATGTCATTGCAAATGTTACGGCTCTTTTTCGTCCATGTCTGTGTAGGGGTCACTTCCACTGAAGCCCCCGACACATTGGAAAGCGTACTGAGGCCCAGGGGCACAAACACAGCATTAAACTGAGGTCTCTCTCACTCTCTCCCTTTCCCTCCCCTCCTCCTCTTTTCATTCTTCCTCTGGTCCGTGTGTCGAGGGGGGAAAACGGTCAAATGAAAGTGTAGGGCCCTGAGTTTACCCTTTCATGTCGAGCACTTTTACTGTGTAACTATTGATTTTTCTCCTTTGTAATTTTTTTTTAATCTGAAGATATAAGGCGGGCAGAAAAGGCAGGCTGGTGAGGTTCAAATGGGAACACTTTAAGAGTCCTCTGATTCCACCGAGGCAACACACACACACACTCACAAAGAGTATACATGCTCTATTCTCCCTCTCTCTTCCTCGCTCTCTCTTTCTCTCTCAGACAGCTTTTGACACCTTCTCCAGGGCCAGCTTTGTTCGATATCCAGGCAGACCGGATGGCTGAGAGGAAAGTGTTTTTTAAAAAAAGGAACATGGCTCGCAAACAAAAGCTAAGAGCCTTCGCTGGTCGCAACAACACTACTGCAGCAATCTGCCCGGAATTCAACTCATCTGAGCGCTTTTAAACCTCTCATCATCTACTCTAGGTGAACCTAAAACAATACACATGCAGCCGAATAAAGACATGACACCCATCCTCTGACTCAAATGAGCAGAGCAGAGGCCTGAAGACAAACGGTTTTGTATTGTTCCTTTGTGTTTTTTGGTATATTTTGGTAATGAGCGAAACGGAACCAGAGCCGTGTGGTTAACTGCGGCGGTCTTCATTATTGGATTCTGGCAGATAATTTTCCACATGGCAGCTATCTAAATGACACAGGCTGAGATAAGTGCTCTAATGCACAGGGATTTTCCCCAACTACAGCGTATCGCCATCCATTGGGCTGTAGTACAGTAGATAATGTGAGGGTATTTCACTTCTAATAATAGCCTGCTTGGTCTCCCCTGCGTTTGTTAAATGTAGTTAACGTGGAGAGTGAATTATATGGCAGAATTACACACAATGATCCCTGCTTATAAAGAAAAGGCGGGCACTGTTATTACAGAAAAGACGGAGAAAAAGAAGTCATCCAAAGGATGAAATGTAACATCAAATAGCTCCTCTATCAATGATAAGCTGCTCTTCATTCAGATGCATTATGTCTGCACATACTGCAGTTTAACGAAGACCCCCGTTTCTCCTAAAGAGTCTATAATAACTGGAGAAAGTTAACAGCTAGCACTCAGCAATTCATCTCAATTCAGTCTGCTTGGATAGCTTGCTTGGACAGATAGACAACCTGCTATATATGCCTTGTGATTAATAATTCTGGATGCTGAAAACAGATTGGCTGATGGAACTACAACAACACACTTCCAAGCATTTTGCTGGTGACTTACAGATTTATGTGTTGCTAAACATTACAATTTTCTTTTATGCTCACCAAGGCTGCATTTATTTGATCAAAAATACAGTAAAAACTGTAATATTACAAAATATTATTACAAAAATTAAAAGAACTGTTATTTGAATATATTTTAAACTGTATTTTATTCCTGTAATGACAAAGCTGAATTTTCAGCGTCATCACTCCAGTCTTCAGTGTCACATGATCCTTCAGAAATCACTCTAATATGCTAATTTGCTGCTCAAGAAACATTTCTGATTATCATTTTTATCAATGTTGAAAACAGTTGTGATGCTTAACATCTTTGTGGAAATGTGATACTTTTTTCAGGATTCTTTGATGAATAGAAAGTTCAATGAACAGCATTTATTTGCATTTAGTAAATGTATTTACTACATTCATTAAAGCATTTATTAAATATAAATATTTTGTAACATTTTGTCACTTTTGATCAGTTTAATGCATCCTTGTTGAATAAAAGTATTAATTTTGTAATCTTACCAAACATGTTTGAATGGTATCATTGATTCCACAAAAAATGTTAAGCAGCAAAAACTGTTTTCAATTTACAAACCCGATTCCAAAAAAGTTGGGACACTGTACAAATTGTGAATAAAAAAGAAATGCAATAATTTACAAATCTCATAAACTTATATTTTATTCACAATAGAATATAGATAACATATCAAATGTTGAAAGTGAGACATTTTGAAATGTCATGCCAAATATTGGCTCATTTTGGATTTCATGAGAGCTACACATTCCAAAAAAGTTGGGACAGGTAGCAATAAGAGGCCGGAAAAGTTAAATGTACATATAAGGAACAGCTGGAGGACCAATTTGCAACTTATTAGGTCAATTGGCAACATGATTGGGTATAAAAAGAGCCTCTCAGAGTGGCAGTGTCTCTCAGAAGTCAAGATGGGCAGAGGATCACCAATTCCCCCAATGCTGCGGCGAAAAATAGTGGAGCAATATCAGAAAGGAGTTTCTCAGAGAAAAATTGCAAAGAGTTTGAAGTTATCATCATCTACAGTGCATAATATCATCCAAAGATTCAGAGAATCTGGAACAATCTCTGTGCGTAAGGGTCAAGGCCGGAAAACCATACTGGATGCCCGTGATCTTCGGGCCCTTAGACGGCACTGCATCACATACAGGAATGCTACTGTAATGGAAATCACAACATGGGCTCAGGAATACTTCCAGAAAACATTGTCGGTGAACACAATCCACCGTGCCGTTTGCCGTTGCCAGCTTAAACTCTATAGGTCAAAAATGAAGCCATATCTAGACATGATCCAGAAACGCAGGCGTTTTCTCTGGGCCAAGGCTCATTTAAAATGGACTGTGGCAAAGTGGAAAACTGTTCTGTGGTCAGACAAATCAAAATTTGAAGATCTTTTTGGAAAACTGGGACGCCATGTCATCCGGACTAAAGAGGACAAGGACAACCCAAGTTGTTATCAGCGCTCAGTTCAGAAGCCTGCATCTCTGATGGTATGGGGTTGCATGAGTGTGTGTGGCATGGGCAGCTTACACATCTGGAAAGGCACCATCAATGCTGAAAGGTATATCCAAGTTCTAGAACAACATATGCTCCCATCCAGACGTCGTCTCTTTCAGGGAAGACCTTGCATTTTCCAACATGACAATGCCAGACCACATACTGCATCAATTACAACATCATGGCTGCGTAGAAGGATCCAGGTACTGAAATGGCCAGCCTGCAGTCCAGATCTTTCACCCATAGAAAACATTTGGCGCATCATAAAGAGGAAGATGCGACAAAGAAGACCTAAGACAGTTGAGCAACTAGAAGCCTGTATTAGACAAGAATGGGACAACATTCCTATTCCTAAACTTGAGCAACTTGTCTCCTCAGTCCCCAGACGTTTGCAGACTGTTATAAAAAGAAGAGGGGATGCCACACAGTGGTAAACATGGCCTTGTCCCAACTTTTTTGAGATGTGTTGATGCCATGAAATTTAAAATCAACTTATTTTTCCTTTAAAATGATACATTTTCTCAGTTTAAACATTTGATATGTCATCTATGTTGTATTCTGAATAAAATATTGAAATTTGAAACTTCCACATCATTGCATTCTGTTTTTATTCACAATTTGTACAGTGTCCCAACTTTTTTGGAATCGGGTTTGTTATAATTATTAATAAATGCAAATCAGCATATTAGAATGATTTCTGAAGGATCTTGTGACACTGAAGACTGGAGTAAAGATGCTGAAAATTCAGCTTTTCCATTACAGGAATAAATTAAATTTTTTAATTTATTAAAAATATTTTAAATTGTAATAATATTTCACAATATTGCTGTTTTACTGTATTTTGATTAAATAAATGCAGCTTTGATAAGTATAAGAGCATTACAAAAAAAATTATGTTTCAAACCTTTTCACAGGTACTGAATACAAAGCCCATTTTGAATGGCGCTCAATGGAGACAGCCATGCTGACAGCCAAATCCTGACCCCTTGGTTGTGAAAAATGGTTAAGAATGTACAATTACAAAGTAATTCGAGGTTGAACTGTAACATCAGGGGGCATTTCTTTAATAGGCTGTCCTTCATTCAATGTGGCATATCCATTATGCCTGTACTTTCTGCAGTCTAACGAAGGCCTCAATTTCACCCCTGGCAAACATGCTGAGGCCACAGGAAGTGGAGCAGAGGGAATGTGGGGGAATTGTAGTTCTATCAGCTTGGGGTGAACTAGGGAGATAAGGCTGAGGGCTGGAAGTGACGGAAACAGAGCTGGGCTGAACGTCTGCTTCCTGACAGCAACAGAGCAGGGGCGGCTGGACGTGGGCGATACCATTACAGCTCGGCTGTGCAGTCCTCTATTGAGACCACAAAACACAAACTCGCACGCACTTACGCATATATTCACAAAGAGCAGGGACAGCTCTGAGGAATTTTTGGGGCATTTTTTAGGTTATCAAGCTGGGAATCTTTCTGGTTCCTGCCATTCTTTGACTCATTCGGGCTCCCAGGGCATTGCTGGTGATCAGGTTACGGCTTGCAAAAAAAAAAAAAAAAAAAAAAAACGTTCACGCATGCTCGCACACACATGCATTCACTCTCTCTCAAGCACACATTAAGCAAACACACCCTCTCTCCATACACATACACACCCTCTAAAAGCATACAACTTTTGTTTGTTTGTTATCTCTCTTTCACTCCTTAAATCTTAAAAAAACGCTTGAGGAGGTCTTTATCTTTCCCCCTAAATCCCTTCAGCAGGTATCCATGTCAAAAGACCAGGGCTGGGCTCTGGGAGAGGATTGTTTAGTAAGGGTCAGTCCTGGGTCAAGCTTTCGGTCCGTTGTTAACACAGCCCTCCCCCTGGTGCTTTTTGCACCGGCCTCCATCTGCACACACCTTCGTCCACTGCCACTCCAAAACACCAGCACCACAGCAAATAATCCCTCTCTTTGAGAAGTCTCTGGTGACAAATACAAAGGTCAAATAGCTTTAGCACACAGTGCAAGGGAAGCCGAATTCCCCAAATATGGAGCTTTGGTGGTGTTTGCTCGCATGAAATTGGCTTTCTGGGGTGTCTCCAAAAAGGCCTGGTCAATTTCTTCGTTCTTTGTTGGGCTTCATGCATTAAAGGTCTTTGTGATTGAAGTTGTGACGTGTCCAAGTTTAATTATTTGGTGTCAAGTGGTGGAAAATACATGGTTATTCATAAGGGTAAATTAACATGTCAGGGAAAACAGCAATGGACATACCAAAAAAACATCAAATGCTCTGGAAAATGTCAATAAATATGAGGAGAAAGACATATAGAAGAAAAAAAACTGACAATCAGAGAGTACAGTTTGGTCTATCAGAGAGTACATTTTGACCTGCTACCAAGCATCTCCTCGTCATATCTCTTCTGGACAGCTCACATGTCTTTGTAACAGTCCCAGGACCTCACACGCACAGTCCCAGTCACTATCGGCAGGAAAATATTCCTCATGCAGTATTATCGGTAGGGCAGCATATGGCAAACTAGCAGCAGGCTACTCATCCTCATCCTCTTTGGAGGCTAAAATTAGCACAATACTGTTTGTGGCTTTAAGCTGGACTCAAACCCACTGTGATACCGCTAATAAAAAGACTGGCCTCCTGCTTAGAGAAAGAATGTACATCCCTACAGATCACGGGAGGATTATCCTGCTGGGATAATGTTTTTTCCTGCAATGGCTGCAGAAAGATTTATATTTTTAATCTAATTTTATTCGAAAACAATCTATCAGGCACTCATCATGGTTGACTAGAATAGCTCCTACAGGTCAGCGGGGATATTGTAAAAGGGAATCGTCAACAAGAGACGTCTTTTAGGCAGAGGATAACCCGAAAAGAGATTGCTAATCTCTTTATCAAAGGCCTAAATAAACTAAGGCGAGTGCATGTGACACAGCCACACAAGAGCACCTGATTAATGAACAAAGAGTTAAATCCTGTTTGTTTACTGTCACTTACTGTTCCTCAAACTCTCTTCCCAACATCCCCCTCCATCCCTCCCTTCCTTTCCCTTCCTTCTTGCCTCCCCGCTCTGGCCTTCCTGCCCTCTTTATCAGGCGAGCCAAACGGTGATAGCATATCTCATTGGGTGATATCAGCTCTTTCCTAAAAACTTGGATACAGCGTATCTGATAGACGCCCGGTGGGTTTGCACTGCTCCTCGCGGACTGTGCTGAGTAATGTTCACTTGGGTCTTCTAAAGCAGACCTAATGCATTGTGACACATCATTGATGAGCTGCGCTGATTTGCCAAATTCACATGAACCTCTACAGCACAGATCAGATGACGGGGTTACAGCGTGGGGATTTTTTGAATGGAGCCATGGAGTTTCCCAGCCATTAGGAGCAGATCAGGAAAATCAACAGAAATTGCGCAAAAAACCATGACCCCTCTCAACAGTGACCCTGCATCTGATGAATCAACTATGAATGAAGTGGAAATCTGGAGTATTTATACGAAAAAGAGCACTTTCCCACTAGCTATTTCAATAATCAATTATCAGTATTCTACTGATGACCAATAATTCGACAGCTGATCTGATCCTACAGTAATGTCACTAACCAGAACATCAGAAAAGAGATGAAAGAATTTCAAGTTCTGAGAATGTACAAGCAGATGAGCGATGATGACAGCAAGTGGCTGTGAAGGGGATATTCAGCAAACACCAAAAATCTGGTTTTGGCAAGAAAAAGAGGATTGGTTTAGAAGGACTTCCTGTACACATGGAGACAGATGCAAAGTGTCTACATCATTAACACACCACAATTATAGCATTTGATCTAAATTTACGTCTGCTTCCCACTTAAACTGAACATCACATAGCAAATGACTCCAACCCGAAACTCCTTCTCCCTGGGGCAAAACATCCTTAAAGACAAAGTGTGGGATTTCTGCTCTACTAGTGGTACCAGAGAATTGCAAAAAATAATGATGGCTTTCAAACATGTTTCACACACTCCCCCTTCCATTTCTCGAATAAACAAGTAGTCTCACAACACAACATTGGTTGAGACAATGTTGGGTTGCTTAAACAATTTCAATTCTGTTTGGTACCACTAGAGGCACAAACAAAACCTTTAAGAGGATGACGAGAGCCTTAACAACAAAAAGAGATGCAACATTACCATATTAAACCAAAGTCTTATATCAGATAAAGCTCAGAGAAAGCACAGTAGATAGAGGAAGAAGAAGATGTCAGTAGCGCTATAGCTATCCATCTCCCAGAGTTCACATGGTCATGGTGGGGGGATAAGAGAAGTACTTCAGCAGTAGTTAAATCCCAGAGCAAACAGAAGAGCAAACACAACAGTGACTTTATCATACCAGCTTTATGAGTATTATCTGCCCAGAGACAAGGTGCTCAATCAGGCTATGAAAGCTAGTTAAAGGCAATGATTAGGAAAGCAGAAGAAACAGCTGATATATGTGGAAAGGAGGGGGGAAGGTTGTTTGCTTGCACTTTCTCACTTTTCACTCTCCTTTTTTTCCCACATGACACAGGACATCAGCCTAATCCCAAAGGCAAACTGTCCCTTGGTGTGGGAACCAGTGGCGTTTCCCCTTTTTTTTTACCATGGGACCGCTGTGCGTGAATACGGTCTTATCAGGAGTAGGGCCATAAAGCCATTGGTGCTGATCGTTTTCGGAGAAACAAGTGGTAGTTTGTTGGTTGTGCCATCACTACTGAGATTCAGTGGGGTCATAAACACGTCAGTGGATCAGATTCCCCTAGGTAACCTCCTGACTCCTGAGGACAAGGCTCCATACGTGTCCCTCACTGACATCGGCTAGCATCTCCATGACTTTGTCGTAATGGCAAAATTCAGCCAATGTGAAATTCATGAGCGCATCATGCAAAGGGGCTTGGAAGAGAGAACATGATGCGTTGTGTGAAATAAAAACAGTTCTTTGATTTCGTACTTCCTGTCAAGCATGTGCATTCCCAAACACCTACCTACACTTACTGGAATTGGTACCTTGCTCTCTTTCCTGTGATCCCTTGCTTTCTCTATGCCTTTCCCTCTCTCTCTCTTTCTTTCTTCTCTGCTCCTTCTGTGGGTGTGTATGATGTGATGTGTGATGTGAATGAGAGAAAAAAACAGCAGGGGCTGCTCGGGCCGCCCGTTGCCGGTCTTAGATCCCTGCACTATAAAAACCGCACACCTTTTATCAGCCATTATGCCTCTGATTTAACCAGATTACCCCACTAACGTGCTGCCACTGATACACGGGGAGAGCATAGAGCGTTCAGCCTCCCCCTCCTGTGTGCAGCACTTTTGCATGCACAGAGGAGAATCTAGTGAGGCAGGAACAACCGCTGACTGACTACACCTGAATTACAACATACAGCTCCCATTGCTTTTTGAAGCACAACATTCACACACACCAGGCACGATTAAAGCAAAAAAACAAAGTCAAAGAGCAAGGGCATCCAGATAGTGAGCGAAGCGTTCTCCTAACAGCTCAAAGTGACTGAGCTAAACAAAGCCAGGACCCTGTTGTAAAATCAAAAAGGAAAGTGATCAGCATTGTAGTGCACTCAGCAATTGAGGGGAGCACTGAAAATAGCACATGAGAAATGCAAAGGCATGCAGGCAGCACTCAGAGACAGAAAGAAAGAGCGAGAGAGAAAGGGGCAGGGTTCTTCCAGTCTGCTGGACAATCGTTGCAATTAACGGGTGACTTTGACAAACACGTAAGGCGGGGGCTCGGTGGGCGGATCCAGCCTCAGAGGTTCGCTGGCATCCTGTCAGAGGCCATGTCTGCTGGTCAGTCTCAGATGTCAGCCAATCGCAGAGCAGAGATGGTGGCCAGGAGCCAATCAGAGCTCTCGCTCAGACTGACCTTCACACAGGCCGGTAGCAAACTGACCATTAAGTCAATGATGACAACAGCACTCACCACAATCAATCTAACAAAATAATGATTCGTTTGATACATGAAGTTTAGCTGCAGCTTTTCTCGACACAAGTAATACCACTAAATTAATCCATGTAACATTCACAGTACAGCACATTCCAAATTTATCACACATAAATGTTTCAGTTGGGGTTTACTGTACATTGACCTGTTTACACCACAGCTGAATGGTCACATTCGTCAATAGTCACTCCAGACGAGTTTGGTCGAAGTAAATGAACTTCTTAACTCACTTGGCTCCCACAGTCTTACCGCAGTACAGTTTTGGAGTCCATGGCTCTACATGTAAATTTATGCAGACAATAACAAGAGCCTCACAGGAACTATTTGGCTTGGCACACATGAGGCCTTTCGCAAATGGGTCCTGATAATTGCTGATACATATCTGACTCCTGTAGTCATCACCTTGTTCCCAGAACCTTTGATGAGGCAGAGAAACCCAAAGCCTTTCAAAACACTCAGCATGATCTCTGCGTATGTGAGAGCATGTCATTTTCCACGCTCCCTGCCCTTTTTTGGTAGGGGTTCATATCGCCTTCGTTCTCGCTGCAGCCCAAGGGTGTCTCTTTTAATCTGGGTGGGCGCTGGTCTTGCCAAGAGTCCAGAGTGAGCAATACTCAACAGTCCATAATAATGATTTGTTTTCTTTTTTACCCACTGAGGGTGGATGCTCAGAAAAGATGGCTTCAAGATACAATTCCAAAAGATGTCCCCCGAGAGGGCAGCTGTTAAACAAAGGCGGGTGCATACGAGCACGCTACGCTACTAAACAAGGTCTAATTAGAGATGGGCTGGACTGAGTCTCTGCTGGACTCCGCTAAGAAAGTTTCTGTGAGTGCAGTGAGGGAGGAGCAAGCTTTATTCTCCCCCCTTAAAGGGGGACACTCGCACTTTGAAGGGCACAGAATCATGAACAAGGAAAATGCTGTCCTCAGTCGTACTAAGATGCTATTTAGGTGCGGTATGGAAAACATGGTGTGGATGGCAACCACTAGAACCATCAGCTATGGTGCCAATCTCTATGTTGATGGGTTACAGATGTACTATGTTATGCATATGGGTACAATGTTCCTTTGCAGTTTGAAGGCTTATGACTGTTTGTTATGATGCTGCTATTGCATAGAAGCCATTCTCATTTCATTCATGTCCAAGATGCAGGAAAAATGCAGTAGCAACAAGACTCTTTTTTCAGTGGTTTTATAGATATTTATAAGGTAGATAACTTGTTAAAGCTAATTATAAGTGTAAGCACATGGGAAGAAGCCGTCTCAGAAAGTGAGTGAGAGAGGGGACCAGTTGGGGACATATTGGCATGAGTTTCTTGGCTAACAGCAGAATAATGGTCTTACTGGGATTATGAAGTCACTCCTTACAGAACATGCTAATGCGGATAGCAGCACTGCTTTACACAATCAGCAATTAACCCACATTAACATAATACTTCCACTAAACCACTGTCGTGAATAAGACCGAAGGGGCTGAAGAGCTCGGGTCATTTGTTCACACTGAACACTCTCAGCATACATCCAGGTTCATAGCTCAGCCTCACAGCGGCCCTTCCTGCTAGCGCATGACACAACAAACACTCATCCAAAACACTGGGGTGAGTGAACATGAGGGGAGCGGGGGGGGGGGGGACATTAAAAGCCTGGCGATAATTGGAAGTATGTGAAAAATGACGTGTCACTTTGGTCAATAAAGAGCAAAGGTCACCGTAAGCAGGAGCCCAAACTCGGCACAAAATGTGCTCATTAAGGCATCCAATCAGAGTGTGGCGAGCAACCGGCCATTAGTCATCGGCCATCTGACCGACTCTGCCAGGCCGGCCTCTCTCTTATTGCTCTCCCTCTCTGTGGAGGGGGAAAACCGGCGCTGGTATATAAATCGTTGCTCAGTCATCTGGAACATAATGTGGTCCTTTCTGCTCTCATCCTGCTTTGCCTGCTGGCTGTGCAGCCCTCAAACTGCTGCCTTGACATCCCTTTCAATAATAAATGAAGTTGCTTTTTGCCTACAGTTTGTTTGAAACCCTCCTCCACTCCACCATTCGGCACCTCCTACGCCAGTTCTCATTGGCTAAACCCCACAACTAGCCAATCACCATGACTCTACAGTTTGAATTTTACAGACATGACGAAGTGAGTGAAGTTGGGTTTCATTCCTTTGAGAGGGAAATCCTACCAAGAAGAGTGTTTCTTGAGAATATATCTTTTCTCTTTGAAAATTCGAAAATCTTGGACTGGAACATAACAGAACATATAAAGCTTCATCAGTGTAAAATCTGTTTTGTTAGACTGTCATCACCAGTGGGTTTCTTCAGACACCCTGTCTAGATGGGCCCAGAAGAAAGTTCATTAATGCAGTCTTATCACAACCAGCTGATGGACCTACGCCACATCACCGGCCAGCAGCAGCCTAAACATCTGCTTTAACTCTCTCCTGCTCTCTCTCCATACACAAGCTTGGCTTCAGATGGTAAGCTAGATACATCTGCATAGTCAGACAGTGACACTTTCATAGAAACATACTTTTTACACTGCTCTCTGGAATACTTGACTCTGATTGGTCAATCAAGTATAGTGCAAACTATACAACTGATCGTTATCCCATACTATTTTCTCTCGTTTCACTCTGTGCTCTCTTTCTAAATCAATATTCCATGATTTATTTCATTGGTAAGTAGCTGTTTAACATGCAAGATAATTTACAGTCCTGATGACACTGTCAAGGTTTGTTTTATGATAATGACGGGCTGACTGTGCATTATCTCTTACATATGCATCAAAGGATGTCTCAGAACCTTACCTTGTTCGCTGCTGTTGTCACCGCTGTGCGATGTGTGTCCTCCGCTGGATGGTCCCGGTGTGCCCCCGGAGCGTGTAGAAGCTGTATCATCATGGTCTCTGTTCCATGAGGTCTGTGCGGAAGGGGAGAGAGAGAGACAGAGAGAGAGTAAGGCACACAATCAGGCATCAGATCACAGGGAAACATGCACACGCTACAGTCCCATGTTACAAAGACAGCTGGCTTTATCAGATGTTCCTCATTTCGTTGTTTTTCATCCTCTTATACCAGTCCCTACAACCTCACATGGCAATTCAATCAGAAAAGGCACACAAGACTTATGGACCAAGCCCTGTCACAAAGCATTTTAATGACCCCACACAATCGCTGGCTTCCTTAGACTTTCACAAAACAAAACAGAAGGCAGGTACAATACAGAACTATTTTAATTAACACCTAGTAAATTGTAAGTAAAAAAAAAGTTGTATTACCCAAGACAGGATATCCATAATCCAGAAACAAAAAAAAAACTATGAAAGAAGAATTAGCAATAGCAGCTAAGATGTGTATGCCTGTCCATACACATGCACTGGCTAACTCTGAATACAACAAGAGCCAGTCAGTCATCTCTCTTATATCCCAGAGCGAGGGAGGGTATATATGTGTGTGTGTGTGTGTGTGTGCCTGTTCACTTGTCGCTGGCCTAGCGAATCAAAATGAAATCAAATAAGAGCCATTCTCCTTGAAGTTGGGAAGAGGAGGAGGAAAAAAAGAGAGAGAAATCCTATTGACAATTAAGCTTAGGTGTATAATAGAGAGAAAGTGTCAGCTGTTGGGCGGATGGTATGTGGCAAATGGAGCAGACATGGGGATAAAGAGAAGTGGACGGAACAATGGCGAGCCGAGGCCTGCACACACTCAGCCCCATGCAGGGCCTACTTGTACTATAGAACAAAACAGATGTTGCCTCTTATCACAGGGTGCCTCCACAAAAGTAACATTAGTGTGGGAGGAAAATATGAGATGAAGGCCACAGCATCAGAGATGATAATGCTCAATAGCAGGCCCAGAAAACTTTTTTTTTTTTTTGCATTTTAAATGCAGATTTAGAGGTGAATATTCAGTTCTCGGGATCTAAACATGGAATGATGTGCTAAACAACACAGACAGCTGAAAGTGTAATCAAAATAGACAAAATATTAAATAAGTGAATGAGTAGAACTTCAGGAATGACTTTAGAACTTTTCATTTCTGTTGGAAATCTGAGAAGAGTTTTGCAAAAACATAGCCGTACAAAAAAAATGGAAACAATGCATTCATGTGTGATTGTGGTCATTGCACAAATAAGTACTGAGTAATATTAATTAACTACATGTACTTACTATAGAGTTACTGTTAGGGTTTGGTTTAGGGTTAGTTACTTGTAATTATGCATCATTTACTGCTATTACTATAGTAAGTACATATAGTAATGTGTAACTACATTACCTTAAAATAAAGTGTTACCCAAAGGTTTCATTATTCATAATTATGTCTAAATGTAAACATAAACATAAATGTATAAAGGACAAGCAGTTTGGAAAATGGATGGATAAATGCATAGAAAAAAAGAGAAAGTTTTAGCTCCTTTGATTTTATAACTATATATGACACTCCTGAAGTAGCTAAATGTGTGAATATTGATCTCTTTTATTTATACTGTACTCTTGGAATGAAAACCACACAAAACATTTCTTGGTAAATATTGAATTTATAAAAAAAAAAAATTATGGAGCAAATCAAACTGCATTTGATATATTTGCCACAAGTCTCCTAATATCTTGTGAGGCATAATAGTGCCAGCTGCTCTAGATATATATATATATATATATATATATATATATAAAAGTCCAGAAACAGTCACACAAAAAAAAAAAAAAATGGTGTATTCTGCAGCATACCAAAAGTATGCCGTAAGAGGTAATCTAGAACACATGCCCAGGGAGCAAACAGTTAAAACTGAAATTGCCAGTTTCTACAACTCTTTGTAAAAGAAAGAGAGAGAGAGAGAGAGAGAGAGAGAGAGAGAGAGAGAGAGAGAGAGAGAGAGAGAGAGAGAGAGAGAGAGAGAGAGAGAGAAAGAGAGAAAGAGAGAGAGAGAAAGAGAGAAATGGAGGGAACTTGTTTATTCAGAGCTTTGTGGAAAAGAATGGTACAGCACCCTGGAGACCGAGAACCCTAGAGTCTCCACACGTAAAAGGATGTTTTTTACGCACAACAAATCCCACTTGAAAATATAATTAGAACGGAGAAAATAGCAAACTATAGCATTAACTGTAATTGAACAAAAGAGCAGCGGGGCTTATGGGAGGCTGTCGCTCTGCCCCATGGGAATGGGGGAGGGTCTCGGCCGAGGGTGAGTGACATCTCCAGGGTGCACTCGAGTCTATTTATAACTGCCCCAACAATCTCGTCCACCACAGATCTAACAGCTAATTAACAAAAAAAAATAAAAAAACACCCAAAACGCAGAGAAGTCCACCGTCTAACAGACACCCGGAGGAAACCACACAGGCGCATAAGAGAAGGAGTAAATATGTGGGCCAAAATGAACAGCGGGTGGAGGCGGTGTGGATGCAGATGGTTACAGGAGAGATGAGTGCCGTGGCGGAGAGAATGCTGTCCTGCTGCACACAACAACACACTTGATATATTCACTGTCCCTCTAATGAGCTAGCTAGAATTTATTCAGTGCTTTTTTTTAGGAGGGGGGGCTTCATCCCCTCCCCCTCCCTGTTTTGCTCCTTTTCTCTCTCCCTCCTTATGTCCTTCTCTCTCTCCAGTGCAGGATGTAGATTAATTCAATGCTTAATTGTTTAGTAAATTCAATTTTCCACATTCTATTCTGCATAGCTTTAGCTAAAGTTCTTAAATCTGCAGTGCGTAGCCCAGGGAGAAGCGTTTGTCATCTGTGCCTTTCCTCTTTTTTTTTTTCATTACCATTTTCTTCCTCCACTACTTAATTCGCCATGAAAAGATTTTCCTTGCTGGAAATTCTGATTCTGCTATGATCGGTGAGGCATTCCAAATCATTGCATTTTCATTGTGTTGGGTCTTAGATGGAAGCTCTCTTTCTCTACACATTATACACGCACTCATGCAAAGAATATTGGGCTTCCAATTCATTTATAATAATAAAGAAAAATGTTTCAGGTTACTGTAGACTTCACAGGGGAAAGAAAACTCATAAACAGTATATGTTTACAATTTCATGCCACAGTGACTGCTCTCTCACTCTCTCTGTTTTTTTAACACAGACTCACCAGTGTCACATTGTACTATTTTTGGTTCTAGCTTTATCTAGATAGCACAACAAAACGGACTGAGAGAGAGAGAGAGAGAGAGAGAGAGAGAGAGAGAGAGAGAGAGAGAGAGAGAGCGTTTTATATGCCTCATCAAACCAGATTAGCAAGGACACTTGAACAAGCTCACTAAAATACTCAAGCTCTGCTGGGAAATACTTGGGAAGCACAAGATTCACACATGAACTTTGCCCAGTGGATTGCAACCAAAAACTAAATCTGTTCTGGACACTTGTTTATTTGTTTACCCTGGCTTGTTGATAAGGCCGAGATCCTCAATGTTGATAACAGACCACGTGGCTGTTGGTTCAACTCCGCGGAAAAGCATTAGGGCTTCTGAAATGAATGGATGTGGTAATGGCATGCACCAAACAAAAAAGGGAGGGTGAATGCAAGAACAGTCCAATACCCCAAACACCTCCTTTAACAAATCTTACAAAGCAAAATGGAGCAAAATCAGGGAGGAGGGCGTTTTGGTCTACAGAGAAAGCGAAATCTCTTCAAATGGCCTGTGGGTGAGAGATCTCGTTTAAAAACCAGTAGAGTCACCCACTATAGGATAATCGCATGTCTCCTTTAATTACAAAAGCTTTCACCTCACTGGCTAAAAGACTGGAATCCTCAAGCTTCACTTCTTAAAAGTTGACCATTGTCTTAGACAAATCATTTAAAAAAACAAAACAAAACAAAAAAACTAAGGAATAACTGCAAAGACATTTAACTAAACTATATAATTTAGACAGAAAGTTACACTTAGCATGAAGCAACATTATATAAATATGAATAGGGCTATTTTTTTTAATAAATCTCATGAACACAGAGCAATGCCTGTTTTCAATTGAGCTAATCAATGACATATATATGACCCTGGACCACAAAACCAGTCATAAGTCGCGCGGGTATATTTGTGGCAATAGCCAACAATACATTGTATGGGTCAAAATTATCGATTTTTCTTTTGTGCCAAAAATCATTAGGATATTAAGTAAAGATCATGTTCAATGAAGATATTTTGTAAATTTCCTACGGTAAATATATCAGAAATGTATTATTAGTAGTAATACGCATTGCTAAGGACTTCATTTGGACAACTTTAAAGGCGATTTTCTCAATATTTAGATTTTTTTGCACCCTCAGATTCCAGATGTTCAAATATTGTCCTATCCTAACAAACCATATATCAATGGAAAGCTTATTTATTCAGCTTTCAGATGATGTATAAAACTCAATTTAAAAAAATGTACCCTTATGACTGTTTTGTGGTCCAGGGTCACATATATGACTTTCCTGTGCCACTTTTTCAAAGGGTAAAACAGTCCTGTTTGCTCTTTATATCACTTGTTGAATCGTTGACAGCAGCCAACATTTGTCCAGATAAAGAACGAGGGATCTCACCTTCTCATTACTTCAATAAAGACAACGATTATAGCACATAATAATCTTAACATTGCCCAACTAGTGTACTATCAAAAGACGCAAATAATCAGCATTTTTTAAAAAGACAGAATTAATAGAGTGTAAAAAGATCGACAGTACGACCAAAAGAATCTCTCATGACAGAGACATTATTTATACAACCCTTCAAAACAGGCCTATATGTTCTCTTTCACTAAAAGCTGAGTTTATGATGAAATCATGCAAAATTATATTCTGAATCAGAAAAATGGTGCAGCTTCTGGGTGGCCTCTATGCAATTCATCAATAACATAGCGTACTCTGTAATAACACCCCTAGTTTTTAAATTGGCCCTGAACAAAACAGCACGGAAACTGCAAACAGAGAAACTATTCAGCATTTCAATTATTTCAACCCCTCTTCAGGCCGCATAGAATAATCTAAAGAGCCCTCGAGTACTGAAGTCTTAAGCACTGCAGAGGTTTTCATGGCATTGAGTTCATTAGCAAATGGCAGTGCCTCTCTGCAATTAAAGACAACTGTGCAAACGCTGCAGCCCATGGAAATGTATTCAGACTCTTTACTTTGAGCGTCAGCGCGGAGCAAATACGTCACAAGTTACCATGAGCCAGCCAATCGGAAAACAAATTATCCTCCTTTGCGCTGAGGCACAAGAAGGCAATAAACATGCCGAAACAAAAGATAAAGTCATTACTCTGACGACACTAAATCTATTAGTTGATAAATGCTTGAATCAAAATCAATCAGTCATGACTAATTTCCACTATTTCTATAACACAGCACACTTTTTTATATTTAAATAATAATTGTAACAAATGGGGGGGGGGGGGGGGGGTATATGGGTGATTCTTCAATAACTTTTCTGTCTCCTAGGTTGAAAAGAAAATAAACCGAAATCATTCTTGTTTTTAAAGTTTATCATTCTAGTTTTAACCAAGCAGTTTTAAAATTTACATTATAATAGCTTTCTACTTTTATTGTAGCTTTGTATGTTATTTTTTTCCCCTATTTTTTTTTTTTTTTTTTAAGTTGAATTTGTCATCATTTCAGTATTTCGGGTTTGTCCCCTGACTTTTTAACTTCTCCTTGATAATAAATGCATAAAAAGTGTAGGTAACACTTTACAGTAAGGTTTCATTAGTTAACATTAGTTAACATTAACTATACTTCTACAGCATTTATTAATCATTGTTAATGTTAATTTCAACATTTACTAATACATTATTAAAATCAAAAGTTGTATTTGGTAACATTAGTTAATGCACTGTGAACTAACATGAACAAACAATAAACAGCTGTATTTTTATTAACTAATGTTAACAAAGATTAACAAATACAGTAACAAATGTATTGTTCATGGTTAGTTCATGTGAGTTAATACATTAACTAATGTTAACAATTGAAACCTTATTGTAAAGTGTTACCAAAGTGTTAATATCAAAGAAATTCAACTTTGCACTATTTCCTAAATTAATTTCAAAATTTCAGTTCATTTATAATCTCAATTAATTCAGTATTTTAGAACAAAAAGTCACTGTCTATACTGCTGTCATTACCATCTTACAAATCATTTTAGAGAATTAAGAGTTTATTCATTAAAGTTAGATGAAAATACTATGTGAGAGTGTTTTTTTTTTTTTTTTTTTTTTTTTTACCAATTGAGTCAGTATTTCATCATTTTAATTCAGAAACAACCTATTTCATTTTATGAGTTTCAAGTTAATTGAGTACTAGGTTACCTGTTGTTTCAGTTAAAAAACATATATCTAAACTTTCTCCAACAACTGTCATAAATCCAGTCTAGAACTCATTATACAAAAATACACTTGAAGGTTGATCATGCCATGTGATCAGATCAGTATTAGAGAAACATAGTTTAAAAAAAAAAAAATGTGTGTGTGTGTGTGTATGTGTATGTGTGTGTGTGTGTGTGTGTGTGTGTGTGTGTGTGTGTGTCACTTTACATTAGCGTTCATATTGTTTAATTAATATACTACTTAATATTAGATTTTTATATTATAGGCCTATGTCAAATTATTTTTTCCATTAATGTGGTAATTATACAATTATAATATAAAGCGGTAGCAGTCAAACAACAGAAAACTCCTGAGCAGGATCCTCCAGAATGAAGACAGCAGTGAAGGGGTTAACTAGTTGTTAACTAGTCCCTCCGCTCATACGGCACCTGAGGCTCATATGGCCGCGCGTTTATCAGCAGTACAAGGAAAACAACGTGATCCAAACTGGCTGGGCCGCATTCAACAGAGAGAGAGAGAGAGAGAGAGAGAGAGAGAGAGAGAGAGAGAGAGAGAGAGAGAGAGAGAGAGAGAGAGAGAGAGAGAGAGAGAGAGAGAGAGAGACTAAAACAAAACTAAAGTCAGAAATATTCTTATCTCGTATGAATGTATGTACAAATGTACAAAGCTTTTTATGTGTATGTATATATATATAGTTTTTATTTTATTTATCTATTTATTTAATTTTTATTTTATCTATTTAATTATTTTTAATTGTCTTAATTATTTTCTTGTTATTAATCATTTTCTTGTTTATAAAAATGTATTTGTTTACTTATTGTTTTTTTGTTGTTGTTTTTTTCATTGCTTATGTAATGGCCAATGCTTTGGCAATACTGTACAGGTCATGCCAATAAAGCTTGTTTGAAATTTGAGAGAGAGAGAAGAGAGAGAGAGAGAGAGAGAGAGAGAGAGAGAGAGAGAGAGAGAGGCTCTGACTTTTTCACCCCTGAGCTCTGCCCTCCTTCTCCTCACTCGATACTTGCAAAACAATGCAAAGCTGGAGTTGAGACATTATTGATACGATGCTTCGGTGCACGGAGAACGAAAACACAGAACAGCGCTGGACCACAGACTTTAATAAATTCTATGTATATTTCTGATTTTCTTATGCTGCAGCGTTCCTGCTGGAATAAATTGGCCTTTGAATAAATGAACCGCCTCTCTCCCTCTTGTTAACATTGTTGAGAATTTGCACAAAGGAGATTTTTTTTTCCCAGTCCAATTCAACTTTATGCCCGAGGGCATATATTAAAAATACATATGGAACGAGATAATGCATGAGCGACGCAAATTCGTTAGGGATGAAAAAAATAAAAATAAATAAAGATGTAAAATACATATAGGACCTCGAGTCAAATACTCGGTGAAGTTAACTTTAACACCGTTAACCAAAAAACACACAGAGATCGCCCACCACATCTAGTTACTTATTTTAAAATTGACATTTTAAGTTTTTAAAGTTTTACAATCCTAACCAGCGGCATTTATGTACGATTCATAATAAAACAAAAACAGATTCTACCTCGCATTAGCAAACTTTTGAAAAGTTGGTCAGTTTACATTGGGGAATCAGACTTTCATGAAGATGTAAACACCTAACACAAGTTCTAATATTTATTAGACGTTAGACATCATCAAGAAAAAAAAAAATAGGACACGTCTTCATCTTAAAGTCAATTAAAGATCTGAATTCGTGCCCTCGAGCAAAGCATAAATTGCTCTTATCAAGTTATATACCTGCATACCCAGGGGTCTTCATATAAGCCTAATTTATTTCTAACGCTTAGATTCATCTCTGCTCAAAAAATGACATGCCCTCTGATAGAGTTTTGTTAAAAGAGTTATAAACACAATCGACATTATGCTATTTAATGCTGCCTTTGAATTAGATTATCTGCACATATCTGCTCATTAACATAATCATTAATACAGCCGAGATAGAAGACTAAATAAGCAACCAGAGGTCGTTTAGTAATGAATGGAATAGTTTTCTCTTCCTCATATAAAAGCTGGTCGACGCACTCATTGGAAAGCTAAAACTGGTCAATGCTTTATTTGATCACTCAGCCATATGGAAGATGACGGATTTAAATTATTTAGCCTAATCGCTTCATTACGTTTTATGCTGGTGAATCCACTAATCCCCTTAATACAACCACTTTTTTAAACAATTATCCCTCCCAGGACTCGTATTATTAATTAAAAAAAATACATAGGTAGCCTATATTTTAAATAAATATTATCTACGTGTCGCGCTAAAAGAAACGGACGCGTAAAAGTTTCATTCAAAGTGCGTAAAGTTCAGGAAACGTCAAAGAATCCACCAGAATATAGTTAAAAATACACAGAATTCCATATAGGTATATTTTCCTATACACACAGAATACTGTACGCCACAGTACTACTCAAACATGAACGCGCGTTGCTTATGTAGAACTCTGAGTAAATTCGCGCTCTTGTCTGAGGAAAAACACTGACAAGAGCAACTAATGAAGCGTGAACAACAGCAGAAAACCAAAGCACCAAATCTCTACTATAGATATGTCTCCATTAGGCTCGTAATATTTCCGTAATATACCATAGATAGCCTAACCATTTGGTTTGATTAAAAAAAAGGCAGACGAGAGAAAAGAAGAGGGAAAGGACTAAATTAAAATCGACAAGAAACAGGTCAAGTTTATGGCAATGCTTTCACGAGCTAATCTCCTCGGGTCAGTTCCGGGATCAAACCGTAATGAAGCAATAATGGGCCACATTATTCAAAAATTTTCAATCCGATGGAATTTAAAAGCCTTAATCATATGCAAATAACGATGAGGCAGAGAAAGTGACCCAAAAGGCGATCTGAATGGCCAGAAAAGAAATGGACTCCTTCACGTACCTGATCAAGGGGCCCCGATGATCTTGTAATTTCTTCACTGTCTGATTTTGATCCTCCTTCTCTGTCGTCTATAACCAAGTCGATGGGCATCTTCCCCTTCAAACAGCTGATGTACCGATGACAGAAATTGTCACAAAGTTCATGTACCTATAGATACAAATGGAAATAAAAATCACAAAGGGTCATCACAGCGAGTTGACAAGTGCATCCAGAACTCCTATTGACATGGAAAACCTGTCCCAATGGCCTTCTCTGATAGCTATCAGAATGGGAAATAACTTTACTCCCTCTCAAAATAGAGATATCGCAGAAAATTGACACTGACAAGACGACTCACGGGCTACACCGTATTCAACACCCGTGTTAAATTCATCTGCTCCCGGGGTTGTGGCCATTAGAGAGATGACCTGCTTGACTGACATTTAAGGTAAACTGTTTAATTTCGTCTAGTTATTTCATTACCACCTCTTTACACGGGAATAATACGGTGGATGACATTCAGTGGCGAGGGGAGAATTCTTCATTTATGGTTGAATGCTCAAAATATCGCGTTATCTCAGCACACACATAACCCTGGAGGCTCATGCAAATATCAGGAAACTTGGAGCCAATGGTTATTATGTGTATTCAATACTGTAAAGCTATATGGTTTGGCGATAAATCACTTGATAGGCTCGGAAACAGGTGTTGAGAAAATTCCTCCAACGTGTATTGCTGATAACAGATAAGCGCGAAAACGTGCCATCAACATCATATTAGAAATGAACAAAACACAACAAGCGGAGAAACACTGAAATTACTGCTCTGAAATATCTGTGGCCGCGGAAGCAGGTTGCATTGTAATTAAACTCGGAGGAAAAATAGGCAGCGTGATTGATTTTGACACTAATTACAACAGACCAGGAAAAATACATTTATGCAGATGAGGCCCATAGGTTTGAAGAGAGGAGCGGCCAGTTGGGCTAAACTTTGATTACCTTTTCGAGCTCCAAAAGATGAAACCGTAAAACTTGAATGGCTTGTATCATCTGGGGAAAATGAACAAATGAAGAAAAGGGGGTTCACGTTAAAGGTGACGAAATCAACAGGCCCAGGACAATTACAAACGATAGTTTCACAATTAAGTGATTTACGACATTTAGGATCATTTACGACTTGAGATTACTATCTAGGCAATGTATTGCAATTAAGTCAGATTATACTTAATTTATGAATACATTATTACTTTAATCCGTGTTTTAATGAGAGGGATATGTGTCCTCCATCAACATAAGAAATCAATTGTATTAAAAAAAAATAAAATAAAATAAAAAAATTTAAATTCCCCCAAAAAGGGAAAAAATTATTAGCAATGCTATCAAGAAATCAACAATCCTGCCTAAAGAATATTTCATAAAAGTTTTACATTAAAACTCTTGAATGCAAATAGAAAATGATAATAGTATTTTGCACTCACCAAATTATCCAGCTCAGGATTTGATGAAAATAGCGGCTTTTCTGCTCGAATCTGAGACGATATGCATGTAAATAATTTAAAATTGTGAGAAAAAATACGTTCATTTTTTTTTTTACGCAAATGAAATTTAAATGCATTGATTATCCCATGTGTATAAAGTATTATGATAGCATGGTATAAAGTTACAGACGGTACATCAACTAAAACATGAAAAAACTTTTTTGCGCAATAAAACAGTTTCTGACCTGTTTTGCAAACACTGCTATATCTTCATTGAAAGACTCTGATGAACACACATCGCCCCCAGCCACACCGGGCTCTCTAGGTGTGCAAGTGGCTAATTCACATTTCTCAAAAATCAGTGCTAGAAGTGGGAACAGAGGGTGCCTGGAATAAAAGCACAGAGGTCAAACTCTGGATTAGCACAGAACATTTTATAACAGTTCACAACTTATATAAGCACGCATTATAACGCACCTCATTTGTTTTTGAGAAGTTATATTTAATTAACTAACAAAACTGCTTGCGCCACGATAATATATAAAGTGTTTGAACGTAAGTTGTTCATGTCGATTATTATCTTGCGACTTGCATTATAACGAGCTTGTGCATAATACTGTGTCAAATCACATGTAAATTGGATTCCAGCAGTCAATATAAACAGTGGAGTACACGGTTAGAGCACCTAAAATGCTCGCGTTGAGTCTAGGCCAAGCATGCAATTTAATGGTTCAAATAGTTGGCCTATATCTTGAGTAAATGTTTAGGGACGTATCTAATCCATAATGAATGAGAGGAAGTTCTATAGCGTGTGTTACTGTTTCGAACGGCAACAACATTTATATACAGCACTGTGACGAGAACTCAATGCTCAAGCAGCTTTTGTATTCTAGGCGCATTTGGAGTTACACCGCACATCCATATATTTGCACATATTATTACCAGAACATGTGGGGAAAAAATCCTTTATGTTTTTTGTAAGAGTGTCCATCGTATGGGCAACACTTATGTGCGCATCTGTCCAAAATATGTATTTTATCCATTTAACAAACAAGTAGGCCTGATGTTAACAATTAAAAAGTTGAAATAGAAAAAAAAAAAAAAAAAACTTTATTTTGTTTGCACTTTATTTTACAGTACGTGTACTTACAGTGTACTTACCTAAAAAAAAGTACTGGGTAATATAAGGTAACTACATGGTGCAGTAGTTATTACCCAGTTATTAATAAGTATATAGTATGTACAAGACTGTAAAATAAAGTGCTACCCGATTTTTTTAATGCAATATTTATCGGCTTAAATATTTAAGTTTATAACTAAATATTAGTAAGACATTTATACAACAACAACAATGCAAAAATATTCAGTAAAACATGTTTTTAATAGGATGCATTAATCACAAAGTAAGAGGAGGGGGGACTTTTGGAAACAAAAACTAAACATTCATGGCGCCTCAAGTTCTCACTGTTTTACAGAAACTATTACGGGTGAAATAATGTGTTATAGGCAAAGTTCATCATAAAATATAAGTCTTGGCTATCTACACGTACCCGTAAATGGCGTCTTTATCTCTTTTTAGAGCGTCATTGACTGATGAGCCCATGCTGGGCGGCATGGCGTTGGTGTGGGCTGTGTGCGGGTACTGGTGGGAGTGGAGCTGGGGCCCGTGATTCAGGTGAACAGCCTGCATGGATCTGGCAGCGTGCGGGTCCCCGTACATCGTGCTCGGGATTCCTACTCCGTCCATCCCATAGTGGGGTATATCTTCGTACTGCACACACACGAAGGGCAACATTCCCATGTTGTCACTCTTACAGAATGCATAAATAGAACAAAAACTACACTAAAAGAAAATATAAATAGCAGCTACATCGGATGTTCTCGGACTAAAAATAAATATGGCTTTTGTTGTGGTATTACAAAGTAATTAAATATATCAACTGTACATGCACTATCCCGTGCATGCTCAAAAATGCCATTTATTGCAAAAACTATCATGTGCTTTTTAATAAACAGACAGACCTAGAATGTAGCGTCGGACACATTCACATGAAGTATTGAGCTACAGCTTTATTGAGATCATCACAAAAATATCACACGACTGTGCTACTTTTTATGTGCATTTTTATTTTCACAAGTGCAACTCGAGTAAGAGGTCATTTCCATGTAATAACTGTGTATTATATTGTTGTCAAACTAAATGCATTATATGCTAGTTCAAATATTAACACTATTAAGATTAGTCTGATTAAACACACATTTACATTGTCAATTCGTGCCTTCCAGTTAAATTGAATATTTTATTAGTTTGTTTAAAATAACCTATCAGTGACACTGATAATTCATCGTGATTATTATAAGTTTCATGATATTGTGATGATGAGAACATGACACATTTGAAATCTAAATCTATAGAGGTGTAAGCAGGACAGCAGGGAGCTGTTGTAGCCATCAAAAGCAAAAGGTCGGAGGGTTGCGATGAAATCTACTTTGTGATTGTTTACATTTGATTACAAATGCAAAGGAAAAAGTGGCCAACCAGTAAATGTCAACTTTACAAGTTCAAGCGCACAACTGTTTCATTGTACTGCTATTTGAAAGTGACTATATAGAATACAGAGAAAAATACAGCTCGGTTGATTTTGCTCCCTGTTAATATTCCTGCAGTGTATTATCATAGCATGTATTAGTTATGAAAGCTGAACTATTCAAAGTTTAAAAGCTTTAAGTAATTTGGCCTTTTGAAGAGATACTTAAACAAGTGCAGTACGTAAAAGTAGTATAGTTAAAAATTAGGAATTGTTCCCTGTCATTTTCCCTAAATTGTTTCAGTGTCCCAAAAGAGACATGCACGCAAGTGAGCGATGTAAAAAAAACTGGCAGGCAAAAGAAGAGAAAGTTTGACTGCGAGACTGTCATCGGCCACGTTTCAGTATTTCCAAATGCATTCAACAAAACGGAGTCGAAGAAACTTTTCGGGATACGTACCCTCTGCGCCATCGCCCTCCACGCTCCCTCGTCTTCCTTTAATCAAAAATATATCCCCTATGAGGCCAGGGTGAATAGGAAACAAACACGCAAAATCCAAATGCGGGATATGTTGTTTTCCCCCCCAAAAAAATCCAAACGCCTCTTTCAAGCGAGCGATGAAGCCAGTCCTTCACCACAAGTTCAGCCAGGCGCGTTCGGCGATAAGTCCCCTTCGCTTTCTTTCCCCTGGACAGCGACAAGGATCGAGCAAAATCTTCTTTTCCAAAGCAGTGTGAAAATAGCCCCTCACACAAAACTAGCGCATCTCATGGCTTTTTGCCACTCCGGCTGTCAATCAATCAAACGCGAGCTTGTCAAAGTGCTGAATGAATGATGATCCTCTGCGCGCTTCCACTGGTTAGCACCCCTAACGAGAATACTACTCAAATGCACAAAAATGAAGCTCTCTCTCGTTTCTTTGATCACTCTCGGCTCCTGAGTTGATTTTTTATGCAATAGCTTCTAAATGAGATCAAGAGGAGGTGGGCTGATAATTCTGGCTTAGTTTTTCTTAAAGGAGCCACGGTCGATGCTGCGAGCTGTCTTTCCCCGTTTGTGTACAATGAGTGTGTGTTGAACGCGGCTCAGCAGCTGAATCTGGACCAGACTGCTGAAACCCGGAAGTAGTGGTGGCCATAACAGGTCGCGTCTTGCACAATGCGATGGGCCACATCAAGTTCCAGCGAAAGCAGGGGGGTGAAATGTGTGGGACGCAGAAAAGCGCAGACCAATATCACGATTCAACATGAGCCGAGGTATAACGCGTAGAGACCGCGTTGCGTCCTGAGACGGCACTGCGTTCATAAGTTATGCCGAGACGCACAATATATAAAGTCATGTACACGTTTACATAAAAGAAACGCATTAAATATAAACATTAGAGGAGCGTGGACTCTTTTACATCAGGTCACAACACTGCTTATGTTTATTACCAGTTATGATTTTAGAATCCGAAAGGGAGAATGCTATTTACAACAGTCGAGAAACTTGAACACCCTGTTTGAGCTGCGTAATGAAGTTTACCGCACTATTACGCGGGAGCCTATAGAAATGTACCGCATGAATAATACGAAATATCAGGATTTTTTTTTTTAACCATATGCCTATTTACTTTGCATTTCACACAAACATCATTATTCAGAAACAGCATATGCTGCACTTCGGCAGTGCTGTGCGCGCTCTGAGCCAAAACACCCCCGCCATTTGTGAATGGGCTCATCCACTTACTGTAGGATCTTAGGAGTTTGGTGCAGTGTCCAATGAAAGCGTGCTACAGTGAATCAAGTCGTCTATTGGTTCAAAGAATGATCAATCATTAATTTATCGCTCGATATGCTTCCATAAATGAAGAAAGGGTGGAATGAAAATACTGTAATCTGGAGGGAAAAAGTAGTCTTCGTATTCTGTTTTGTTCTAATGCTCTCCCTCTCTCTCCTACATAGTCTCCTTCTCCAACCCACTCAGACACACATAATACTCGGAGACAAGATATTCATTATTTTTAATATCTAAATGTTTTATTTATTTAGCTATTTTGTCATTTGCACTCTTTCGTGCCATCATATTTCTATTCCTATCATTCAAAGTTGTGGATAGAATTTAGGCATTCCAGTGTCAGTCTGTACAGTGATGTGCAAGATATTCCCTTTTACTTAAACAGTTTGGAGAGGTGGTTTGTGTTCTGGTCTATTTAAAATGCATCCCCTCCAAATAAAGGAATCTCTTTGTTATTATAAATAATACATCTTCCATAAAACGCTCAAATGAAAGCTGAATAAGCGGCTTTAAACATACACTGACTGATGCAGGCTGAAGTGCACCATTGTGGGCAATACAACTGACCCGGTGACAAGGTGTATGAAGTTCGTCTGAGGAGCATCTGTCATCGATCAGAAGCGATTAATGCAAGGAACAGTGTCTTATCAGCTGCCACGAGCATCACACAATCCTCGCTTCCCGCGGAAGAGCGGCGGTAGGATCCGCCGCGCGCATTTACAGGCATGAAATTACTATCAAATCCCCAAAGCGCTCGGCAAACGAAGGGTGCGCGCCGCGCGGGTGCGGGATCTGATGTGGACTTAAACACACATGAGAGGATTCGTGAAGCAAATGTAACAGATATATGACTAACCCAACGCCGTACGGCAGATAAACACGCACGCGTTAATTGGTAAGTGGCTATTGTCTTTTCCAAGTCTACAATACAGTTTAAGTTTATCTAAAATAATGTTAGTTAAAAAATCTTATAATTTCAGTACTATAGATGTAATGCGTTTATATATGCCTGGAGTCAGCTCATTTGTTTTATTGATGTTTGTAATCTTAACATTAGTTTTGTGTTTGTCTCAATTATGTGAGAAGCAAACGGGATGACATGAAAGCTGTACTTACCCAAACGCTTAACTGCTGTCACAGTACCAGAATAGCATTATAAAGTAATTAAGTTCCTTCAATTAGCATCTATAAAAGGACGCTGTAGAGCACAATGAGGGCATGGACTTTCACTGTTCAGGTTGACTTTTAGTGAGGGTCAGCAGATTGCAGCACGCATCACTGACTTCATGCCATCATTTCGGATAATTTGGGTTTAGAAAGAGCATATGATCGTTCCACGTAAAATGTTTCAAAATAAGGTTGAGGAAACTGATTATCACATGGAAAAGCACTGACAACATTTGTACAACAATAGGGTTGAGTGTGATCCAAAGTATTCATTTAGGCTTAATTCATAGGTTTAATTTAATTAAAAATGATGGTAACACTTTATTTTACAGTGTCCTTGTTACGCGTTACATTACTATAGTAATAACTAAATGATGCACAATTACATGCAACTAACCCTAAACCAAACCCAAGTACATGTAGTTCATTAATATTACTCAGAACTTAAATGTATAATTACACATTAACAAGGACACCTTAAAAAAGCATGATATATACAAATACGTGTACCAAGTAGCCTATATACACATATATAAAGTAGCTATACCATAAATATATCTAACTTTAAAACAAGGAGCTTTTAAACAATTCGGCTGTTCCATCTAGCAGATTTGAGTCACTCTTGAAAACTAGAACGTGTTGGAACGCATGAAGTCGTGTGGATGTTTATTACAAAAAATGTTCCCATTCTACCTCAATATTTGTTATTCATTTGAATCTTTCTCTATTGAAAGCAACATGCCGCTGTGGTTCAGAAGTCAAACGGAGGTCATCCTTTATATCCCCCCGCAGCGATCTGCGACCAGGGGCCAGTCAGCAGTGAACCCTGCCTTCTCCACTGCTGACAACTGCCTGAGACTTACAAGACTGTCGGGAATGGGTAAGACGCACTGGGATAAAACAGCAGGCTACTAACTTTTTTTAAAAAAAAAATTTTTAATCTTGCCACTGCCTGGGTATAATGCTCTTACAGCGTGTTTCAAGTGCTTGTCAAATGTTGAAATGTGTGAATATTCAAATAATCGTTTATGCGTTTCCTTGTCCAAGCGCACGACGGAGACGTTTTAGACAATTAGCTACAATAATAAGATAATAATTATTTACTAATATGGGGGGAATTAAATGCATGCACGGTAAGGCTATACAACTAAACAAAAACTTTGGGCACTTTTGATGGTTCATACATTTTCCAGGCTACCTGAATGAACGCACTGCGTCCAGGAAATTAAGTACAATTACTCGGAGTGAGGAAAACAATGGCTAAAATATTTTGTATACTACAGGTGCAGTTAAAACGACTGGATTTGGATCAGATCACTAACGTTTTATTAGTTGGAAACATTGAAAAGAACGCGCTATTTTGACAGTGAGCATGTTTATTGTATGTTTATGTACAGGCCTAATTAAACATTAGAAATCAGTGTGTTTTTATTTTATTTCGATTTGTGATTTTGTTTTAGCCTACTTTGTTGTTTTATTCAGCTTTGGTCTTATTTTATTTTCAAAACCTTCTTAATTGAGAAACGTACTGCAGGCCAATTGGATTTGCAATAATGTAAACTACTACACAAGATCCAAAAGAAAAACATATTTTTCATATGCAAAGGCTCGCAGTGGCCTGTATGCTTGATCATGTGCGCCTTCTACTGGAAACATACAGAATTTTCTTTCTTTGTTTCTTAAAGAGAGACGGAATGACTTTTCTGATATGCACAAAAACAGGCGAATTGCCGTCGTTCTAATCTTAGATATTTAATTGTTATAATACTAATTCTTAGTTTATTAATGATTATAATCAATTATGACAATTTAGGAGAATGCATGAATATTTAAAACTACTTGACAAAGTTTGATGACCGATCACTGTGACATATCCGTCAAAGGTTAAAATCTGGAATTCAGTTTACGGCTCAGTCTTTATTATTTTATGTTTATCCCTCCATTACTAAAAAAAATCTGCATTGTTTATCGCATGGTATGATACTGATGTAGCCATTTGGAAATTTTTATTACAAACAACGGTAATGACAAATCTTCAGAAAATGTCACACTTCGCTTGTGTTCACCCTATTAATTAGCTAAAAAATAATGTGTTTATAAAAATTAATTGCACGTTGACTTCTTGAGGTTTTCGGCTGTAAATCATTTCCTTTTTCCGTAACTGACAAACATCAATTAGGACTAAGTAAAACAAAAACAGCAATATGAAAATTATAAATCTAAATAAATAAAAATAAATATGCAGGTATTTATAATAGCTACCTTTCATCTACGCACGTCTGTCAAAATAAAAAATGAAAAACTAAACAACAGAAGGATCAACAGCACTTCACAAATTATACGACAGCGTTTACTTTCTTACCTTAAAATATTATAATCAGTTTTATTCACTAGGGATTATTATTGGATTTTACACTATAAAGGTGCATGATGCAGTTTGCAGTAAGATCAATAGGTGAAAAAGCTTAAAGAAAAGCACTTGTGAGATATTACATTTATGAAGTTTGTATTGTTGAATTGAATTGTTTTGTTGAAAATGATTATCAATGAAACTAACACTGTACATGTCTGAAAATGAGATTTCTATTAAAACAACACACAAATACTGCACTTGAATTTGTGTTTTTATTGTGAACATCAAGTTTTCACATGATTTCTGAATGTGTCAGCTTTGCCTGTTGACACAGTTGGGATCGGAAAATACCGTGTCTGAGTCTCTGAGAGCGTGGTGTGCTCTATCCCACCCTTTCTCTTGGTCTATCAGCTATAAGTGCCAAAACATTTGTCACTTGAGTTATTATTTCAGGTGTGCTAATGGGCTCAGAGCCACGAGAGAGGAGGAGGAGAAGGTGAGAGAGAGAGAGAGGAGAATGGAGGTGTGTGTTGGGGGGGTGGGATTAGTGTGATTTCATTTGACCGGAGCCTAGCCACAGGCTGGCAGAGCCCAAAGGTGAAAAGAGTAGGCCGCTGCCCTCAATGAGAGATAGCGAGAAGGGGAGAAAGAGAACGGGAGAGAAAGACAGAGGGTTTGTGACGCCTAAGCCAATCACAAAGTGCAGGGATGAGTCTCACACCTCCGGAGGAGGCTGTGAATTGATCAGCACCTTTGAGAGAAAGAGAGAAGAGGAAAAAAAGGAGGGGTGACGGCAAAAGAGTGCTTTTGCGGAGGACGTGTGAAGACCCATATATTCGTGCAAGGACACAGGGAGAGAGCCAGGCCTGGGCTCAGAGTACCAGCACACTAATGAGCTCTTCAGCGGCGCTCTGTCCGTACACGCGACGTCTTAATATTAAGACCATCCTTGAGGGCTGGGCCAGTGCGCTTCATGTACATCGTCACATCCGCCTCCTCACATTCAGAAGTTATAAGGCACTCTTTTGGATGTACTGTACAATCCCACTAATGCCAACTAAGGTAATACATGAGTATGGACTGTAAATCCGGTAACCTAAAAATAAGTTCTATTTGTCAAAAATATTATCAACCTGACTCCTGAGGGTGGACTGAGATATAAATAGCTCTTCAAAAACCTTGCTTGCCGAGCATATTTTGTTACATATTGAAACAATCCTTCCCTTTATATCCAGTAGCCTTTCTTTTACATCATAATATGCTTCTTGATATTGCAAAGCAGGTAGTATTAAGAGGTCCTCACGAGAGTGCAAGATGAGTCATCAATATTTTTGGTCTGTTTTTATTTATTTAATTACACTAGCATACAGATGATCTCAATGTTAACAGACATGGAATAAAAGCTAGATAACTGCAATTTTGGTAAAAAAACAAAAACAAAAAAAAAGTATATATATATATATATTAGTGCTGTCAAATCGATTAATCGCGATTAATCACATCCAAAATAAAAGTTTCTGTTTACATAATATATGTGTATGTACTGTGTATAATTATTATGTATATATAAATACACATACATGCACGTAAATATTTAAGAAAAAAAATGTTATATTTATATATAATATACATTATATAAGTATACATGCAAATAATCTTAAATATATACATGAATGAGTGTGTATTTATATATATATATATATATATATATATATATATATACATAATAATTATGTACACACATATATTATGAAAACAAACTTATTTTGGATGTGATTAATCACGATTAATCGATTTGACAGCACTAATATATATTTAATATGATACAATACAATACTACAACAAGGTTGATTGAGTATTAAGGGGACAGTCATTCCTCATCTGGAGAGCATTTTATTTGATCAAAATTTGGACACACCCATGAGTGCAAGATGAGTCATCAATATTTTGGGCCTGTTTTCATTTATTTTAATTATGCCTATCTGCTAAATTAAGTTAAGTTAGCATATAAATTATCTCAATGCTAAAAGACATATTTTATTTATTTTATTTTATTTTTGGTTAAAAAAATTTATTTAATATGAAATGTACTACTACAATTTTAGATTTTTGCTGTTATTTTTTTCTTTCTTTTTATGTACAGCACTTTAGCCAACCAAGGTTGTTTTAAACGTGCTTTATAAATAAACTGAATTTTTTTTTTTTTAAACTGAGCATTTTATTTGACCAAAATTTGGACACGCCCATTAGTGCAAGATGAGTCATCAATATTTTTTGTTTGTTTATTTATTTAATTATGTCTATCTGCCAAGTTAATTCAAGTACACATATAAATGATCTCGATGACAAAAGGCAAGGAAAAAAAAATGTTATTAAAAAAACAGATTTCAATATAAAATTTACTATTACAATTTCATTTTAATAGTTAAACAAGTTTGATTGATGAGCTGGCTGAAAAAAAAAGGTTTTTTTTTTTCCATTTGTTTTTTTAAATAAGTGAAACAGAAGACCTCACCTGTGGATCAATATGAGAAAAAAAGGTAGTCTTCAAGTCAACCACGCACTCAATCAAGCAAATATTTCTGGAGTTGGTCATTAGCTCTTTGAAGCACTCGAGTCCCCGGTGTAAAGGAGGTTGGTGAGCTTGAGTCCCTGGGGGCCACACTCTTGCCCTGGGGTAGGCCACAATCGCTGAGGCTTCTGACCCAAACACTCCACACTTTGATTGTAGACGCTCTCGATTAACAATAGACTGAATGGGCTCTGACGCTGTGGGTCTCGCCGAGTCCCTAATGGAAACTTAAACCAGAAAGAGAGAGAGAGAGAGAGAGGTGCTCCAAGGCGATACAGGCTGTATTCAGGCAAACATAGGCTAGAACATCGCTGGTCGTGTGCTGATCTGTCATCAGATTTACAGCTTATAAAAAATATCAACATAAACATCAAAAAATGATGTAATGAAATGACATAGTACAAAACAAAATGGGTTCACCAGAGAAGGAATTCTCAGTCTCAAGGTGAGCCTCTCGTGCCACGGGAAAGCGGGACTGCGTCTGTGAACAAATGGTGTGGGAACAGGAGAGCTGAGCCGGGCCAGAGGGAATGTGGTTTACACTGAGGTGCTGGCTGAGAGTGAAGTTTACACCACTGTCACATGCAGCACCCCGTTAAATGAGTTTACAGCTCAATTCAACAAAAAACAACATCAGATAAGGTGATAACTACAACATGGTAATGCCACAACACCCTTTAAATATATACAGGAAACTGACAGCTGAGAATTGATGTTATAGCAAGACCTTAAAGATTTACACTACCGTTCAAAAGTTTGGAGTCGGTAAGGTTTGTAATGCTTCTGAAAGCTCACAAAGGCAATGACTGCAATGATTTGATCAAAAGTAACAGTAATATTTTGAAATATTTCAATTTAAAATAACTGTTTTCTATTTTAATATTTTCACAAATGTAATTTATTCAGCATCATTACTCCAGCCTTCAATGTCACATGGTCCTTCAGAAATCATTCTGATATGATGATTTGCTGCCCATGAAACATTTCTTATTATTATCAATGTTGAAAACAGTTTTTGCTCCTTTATATTTGGAGGAACTTTCTATTTGATGAATAGAAAGTTCAAAAGAACAGCATTTATTTGTCATATAAATCTGTGGTAACACTTTATTTTACAGTGTCCTTGTTACATATATGTTACATGTACTTACCATAGTAATTACAGTAAATTATGCATAATTACATGCAACTAACCCTCAACCAAACCCTAATCCCTATAGGAAGTACATGTTGTTAATTAATATTACTCAGTACTTAAATATATAATTACACTGTAACTATGACACCTTAAAATAAAGTGTAACCAAATCTTTTTAACATTATAAATCTTTGCTGTCATCATGTATCAAATGATAAAACACCACAGATTATGTATGCTACCAGTCATAAACATACTTAAACAAGATCTTAAAACCTTTTAATCTAAATACTTATCGGATTAGGTTTGCCGACAAATATCAATGGTGCCTATATATTAATTTAAAAAAGAAGAAAAAAACAAATGAAATTAATGAGATGGATCCGATAGTGAAAGAAAAGCAGTCAACAAGTGTCCAGCATGTTGACTGCATCCCAGGATGCACCTCGTGAAGTTGGTTGAGTGAATGTTTATTTTTTGAGTGTGTTATAATTCTGATACTTCCAATTGAGTTATTTCATAGTTTTGAATTAAGACTTTACTATTACTCTAAAATGTGGGAAAAAGTAAAAAATAAACAATGAGTATGTGTGTCCAAACTTTTGACTGGTAGTGTATGCGATCTGACATGGTGTAAAGTAATCTGGAGAGAATGCTGGACCACTTTAAGGGGGAATGGGAAAAAAAAAGTTCAGGTGCAGGCCACCGGTCCGCGTACGACTGAATTTAATTATTGATTTTCTGAAAAAGAAGCATCAGTTACCTTAGTAGTTACCTAAGCCTGCAGAATAAAAGGAAGGTCAGGGCATGTGGAGGTCATTCTGCTTTACTGGGGAACCGTCTCAGGTTGGTAGTAATTAGGGCTAACTTTGCCATTAGCAGTAACACATGTTTAATCTTTCAAAGTCACCATGAAATCAAAATTGACAGTTCGTCTTTTTTTAATGGAATATTGCAGTATTTATTATAAATGATTTACCTGTGCACCACATTTTTTTTTAAATTCATGTGTCCTCGTAATCTTTAATCAAAATAACTTCCTCTCCCTCTCGCAGCGACATCTCTGATGACGTGTTTACTGGCGCGAGGGCGGGACAACCTGTCACTCACGTGACATCACAACAATAGCACACCACAATCATCCAATCAATTCCAGATGAACAAAATCAAGTCCCGCCCTACATTTGTTCTTGTTCGAGAAGCCGCTTCACTCGGATATACGTCACAATCAGGGCTTGACGTTATCACCCGCTAACCTGCCAAATGCAGGTGTATTTCAGCAGTGGCGTGTAATGCAGTCACTTCTACTAGCCACTTTGGCTGGTTGAACTTTATATATAATATAGGCTATACATTTTTCAATTGTAGTATTTTAAAAAGGCATCTGAAATAATGAATTATGTGCAATGTAGTGTTGTCAAAAATATAAATTTTCCGATACATATCGATACTGAAATAACACTTCCAATACTCATTTTCAGCAAAACAGATACACTATACCAGCTGCGCTTTCTCGCTCTCTCATCTTTCCAACAGCAAGTTACACACAAAGTTACCTCACTCACTCCTTTCATTTGCTCAGGATGAATATTGTTGGTGTTACAGGGCTTGAATTTCGGCGTGGGATTGCGCATATTGTGCATAATTTTACTCGTTCCCGCAGATTTTGTGCTCACACCCAAAGTGTGCGCACATAAAGCCGCCTCTCAGTACTAAATTGAGTTCTTTTTCACTGCTTATTGCGCTTAAACAGTCAAATACACGCAAAATAATGACAAAATGTCAGTCTTGGCGAGTATTCATGTAAACACAGTTAGTTTTGTTTTAAATGAATGTAAACACGCATGTGTAACAGTATAATGGATCCCTGCGTCGGGTCTTAAAGTGGCAGCAGCCTAATATACCTGCTGCCAAATTATGAGATGATATTAAATATATCTATATGGCAGTTTTTCCCCATGGTGTCAATGTCAAAATTGTGGCCAGTGAAAATGCTAATAACTTTGGAAAACCACTAGCCACAGTGGCTGTTGAGCAAAAAAGTGAATGTCAAGCCCTTCACAATAGTGGAAAAAATGTTTCATGATGACTTTTGGGTTTTATCTTTTTTCTGTTAAAATATTTTCTAAGCGGAACATGCAGAGTTTTGGTTTTATCAAAACACTGCATCGCAATCAGTTGGACCAATGGTGTGAGTTTGAGGCGGGACTGTCGGTTGCACTTTATTTAGATGGTCCACTTTAGACATTGTACTAACTATAACTTTGCAACTAAGTATTAGTAGACTGTAGTAGAATGTTAGGTGAGGATTAGGGTTCAGGTTAGTAGAATAAGTTGATAAGTTGACATGTTACTTATAGTCAGTAGAATGTGTTACAAGCTGTTGGGGAGCATCAAAATAAAGTGTTAACAGATATTAAGCAGAGAGTCTACTGATACTCTGACAGTTAGTTGACATGTAGTTGCAAAGTTACTTATAGTTAGTAGAATGTCTAAAGTGGGCTATCAAAATAAAGTGTTACCGGACTGTCTGTCTGGGACTGTTCGGAAAGCTTGTTTGGAAACTGATTATCTCTGTGCAGAAATAACAAACTTCACCATGAAATGATTGAATTTGTCACCTGCTACATCATATATATATTAAATGGTGTGTTTGCTGTATATCTATTTTACAAGCATAACTCAGACGTTAACTCGGCAAAGACCTAAGATGTTCCTCCGACAGAAAATGCATCTTCCGTTGTTTCATTTGCTGCTTCTTTCATCCAAACACCTGGCCGGGCGAATTACTTTGCGCTGGCGTCCTTGTGCCTTACTAATTGAACTGTAAACCCGTGTGCAGATCCATTCATTTTCCCCCATGGCTCCCAGCGGCTGATTTATCTCCACTGATGGCGGTGTGCATCAGCTAAAAGCAATCCTGTAAATCACAGGCCTCTCCCTCGCTGCTTTCATCACTTCATTAATTTAAGATATCATTACGGCCGCTGGTGACATAACTCTGAACAATGGTACACGCTTAAGATATTAATCTGCACGCTGCAACAAAGAGCCTCTCTGTCTCTGGCTGATTTAGCCACTGCTTATTTTACGCCGCTGATTTACATTGGGTCGGTAAGCCGTGCTGATTTGGTTTCTGTCACTGAAAGATAACAAGCTGTCAGAGTTTTACACCCCTATAGTGATTGCGTGGCTTTTACAAGAAGGTTGTTATGGGTGTGAGCTAGCCGTGTCCCTCATCTGTGACTTTGTTGACATATAGATGATATTTTCTTTATTAAAAAAAGTATGCGCGATACTGCACAATTTTTGAGGTTAATAAAAATATCTTCTCTAGAAAAAATTGAATACGATATAATTTTATTATATTTTAAGTTAAAGTGTTAAGTGTAATTTTGTTGTATGATTAGGTTTATTTTAAAATGTTTTTATTATTATTTTAAATGTATTAGTTGTAGTTTATTTAGCTGTAATTATTTTAGTACTTAACGAAAATAAAAGAAAAAGAAATGTTGACTTGGAACGAAACGAACCCTGATTTTATAATTAAATAAAATAAAACATAGCCTCCATTATGTTCACCATTATTTGCCAGTCAATACAGTGTAGCCATAACCGCCCGAGAGCAGCCGTTGATCTTTAGCATCGGAGACAGTGTTCATAAACACACCCCAGCAGTCTCTCAGAGTTTGAGTCTGTGACAACAAAAATACACACTTGAAGTCATTTTGAAATTTGGGGCTCCTACCAAAATAGCGGGGGGAGTTCAAAATCACAGGACGGAGCATAAACATTTTAGAGACTGACCCCTGACCCTTTGGTGTTGGCGTAATTCCTTGTGTGGGTGGGGGCCCTGGAGCCGCAGTGAGGGCCGTTTCTGTCTCCATGGGCAGGAGTTCCCAGACCAGCATCCCTGCAACACGAGATCCCTTGATAAAGACTCGTACCTGCATTTACGGCACAGTAAAACTACACTCTTGTTGTTCTGTCACTTTACAGCACCATAATTACCCTTGAACAACACATGGTTTTCATTTGTTTCTCCAGTGACAATAAAAGCAGAAAGACAGACACTAGGCTTTAGGCAGAAGATGGCTATACAGTATGTGTTATGTGCATTAAATATACAATACATTATATCATTAAAAGAAAAAGAAAATAACCATACTGCAAGATAAATATTATATATTTACTTTGAGTTAGACTGGTAGTTAGATGAACTTACTGAGGAAGGTATAATTAACTTAATCAAATAAGTTTAGTGAACTTTCAAAAATGATTTGGCACAACTTCGACCAATGAAGTTGAGTAAACTCAAAAATGCATTGCAGCTGGTTGCCTTATTTTTTAGGTTAACTCAACTTTTTGTTTTTTACAGTGTAGTTAAGTGCAATATATATATATATATATATATATATATATATAATTTATTTTTTTAATCAAATAAATGCAGCCTTGGAGAAGCGTCAATCTTATGATTAATTTGATTAAGATTATACAATTTTTGTTCATTTCTTAAGAAATTTAAGATTAAAGTTTAAAAATCTCCCAATGATTTACATTATAAGAATTTTTGGTAACACTTTAGTTTAGGGTTCAATTCTCACTATTAACTAGTTGCTTATTAGCATGCATATTACTAGGTTATTGGCTGTTATTGACTATATTAGTACTTACAAAGCATATAACAGCCAAAGACATATTAATGCCTTATTCTGCATGACCATATTCTAGATCCCTTAACCTAAATTTAACAACTACCTTACTAACTATTAATAAGCAGTAATTAGGAGTTTATTGAGCCAAAAGTCATAGTTTATAGCCAGTTAATAGTGAGAATTAGACCCTAAACTAAAATGTGACTGAATTTTTGTTTGTCTTTCTTTGCTTTTCAACCTCAAACTAACAGAATGAACTCATTGTAATATCTTCACACCACAATGCTATCAGTCTTCTTTCTTGAATTTATTTCCATATTGAATTTGAATTGATTTTTCTTTCTTGCATCTTTCTAGGCATCTATAGGTGCCTTTACACTGCATAGGAAGCACATATGAGGAGTTGAAAATGTGTTTAACTGTCAATAAAAGCAAAAAATATAAATGGTTCTAAAAATATTTATTTAGTTTGATATTGGCATGAAATATGACCCAGACATAATCATGACAAGATTCTTGCCAGGACATTTTTAAGAACTTGACTCTCAAAAGCATGACGAAAGACAAAACAAGCATAAATATATAGAGATCAAGAAGTTCTTCACTTACCAGTCAATGGAGTATCTGCTTGGGTTACTTCTTTATCATTCATTTTTTGCTTCAGCTCCTGATAAGGGACACATAAACTAGCAGGCTACCTTAACATGTTTACAAAGTTTGTCTGAGCCTAATTAAGCCACATTTAGTCGAGTAGGGTGGGTAACTGCCAAAAGCACTCGAGTTCACCAGAGCAGACCCAACTCTCTCGACAATAGCCTGGCTAACAAACCCCAGAAAGACACTATGTAAACACTTTCCTCCAGTGCACGCTCTCCAGAATCAAATGGTTTGAACTATTTAAGCAATGCTCTCTTAACGGTTTAATACGCCAGACAACTATGCCTGAACAGTGTGTTAAGGAACAGCTGTCCTCAAACACAACTGGGGAAAATCCATGCTGGCAGATTTCATGTTTCTATAAAGCACGCTCGAAAACAAGGATGTGACCACATATTCAAGTTTAGACAGGATGGCAGGTTCAAGTCTAAGAATTTGTCATTTAAAAGCACATATTGATCAAGCAACAATCTGAATATCAGGGTGGAACAAGTTCGTCTTAATGTCTATTATGGTGGTTTCCACAAAATAAAGGCCCTTATATATTAAAGCCAAAGTTATTTTCATTCTTTGCTTAGGGGTAAAAAGAAGTTCAAAAGACCTTTGCAGCGGTATACTGTTAGCAAACAGCCTGACAGTGTATATATATGGAAATATATAACTAAAAAACTAAAATGACAGCATTGAGAAAGTAGCATTTAAGAAAACATCTGATGATAGCGATGTGGATATATTTGTGTAACGGACATAGGCCAGAAAGAGCTGTGCGTGTAAACCTCACTCCCCTGGCCTCAAGTGGCACACTAGTGACTAACATTAGAGGTTGTGGTATTTAGGCTCCTTGTTAGCGCGCCCACCTCCCATGCTGGAGACCATGGTTCGAATCCCGCTCAGAGCGGGTCGAGTAGGACCGGTTACATTTGCACTAGCTCTGCACTCCAGTCAAGTCAAATCACATCTATTTATATAGCACAGATATATAGAACAGACTGAACAGAAGAAATAAACCAGAGAATATTTCAACGTCAAAGAAGGAGCCCCAGAGCCACACCTACCTATTATGTAACTGCCACAGACCAATGTTAGTGTGAAGGTGTTTATTAGATGTTTACTAGGTGTTTTGAACTCCCGAAGGGAACTCCAAGCAAACTTTGTTTTGGCCAGATTTTGTTCGAAATTATTTTGTTCGAAATGATTGTGTTCTTCGATTCCGCCAGTATATTAGGCCTCAAACCTTGCTTTTCTTTGTGAAAGTGAGCGGTGCTCTCTCCCCCCCCCCCAGTGGGGGGCCTGTAGACCCATGAGTGGGAGTGAATAGAGGAACAGAGGGGAAGATTCATTAACAGCACTCCATTAAATTTTTGGGGAGGACTGAGCTTGAAGGACCGGGGTCGCAAAATGGGAGAGGGGCACTTTTGGATGCTCTTGACTAAAACTTAACCATGTCTATTTGGGCTCTACAAAGGCCATTTTAGGGAAAGCTGGACTCTGACTCCACGACTTCAGATTAGGTGGAGTGATAGGATTAGTCCTTAATGACTCGGACTTTGAAGACAAAGAGAGCCTCAGCAAAGAGGCTTAGATATGGAAGAATTAACAGAGCTCCGCCAGCGCCCTCCTCACTCTCTCTCTCTCTCTCTCTCTCTCTCTCTCTCATCCTTTCTCTTCTCCTGACTCTCTGTTTGCTCTGCAGTGCAGGTAGAGGTCATAGAGGGCACAGGGTGACTGCACAAAGCAGTGGTCTGTTTCAAAGCAGCTGTGAGCATGTCCACTAAATACTACACACTAAAGCTCCAGAAACATTTACAGATGGGTCTGCGCTAATAAATGCAAGCAGCCGAACTCCACTGCATGCCTCAAATGTTGCACTGTGAAAGTCATGTCCTTTACATACAGTGGCCCAAGTATTTGGACTTCACAAAGGGATGTTTGTTGGTTTTAAATGATAAAATAATAGAAAATAGATAATACTGGTTGTCAAACGTTATAGTCAATCATGTATCTAGAAAAACAAAGAATCCAAGGCACTTCTTCTGGTTCAAAAATGTTAAAAAGCCTTTATGGATTCTGTTTTTCTAGATACAAGTTTGAAACCCAACCAAAGAGCACCTTCTGGGATTACTAAATGGAGTTCCTTCCAGCAAGTAGCGCCCCAACATGCCGATAGTTAATGTGATTCTTCACACGATGTGACTTCATACATCCACTAAAAATAATCAAAACACTAGTTGATTAAAAGACATTGCAAAAATGGCTTAAAAGACTTTGTTTGCAGATGCCACTTGGTTGATACACTGCCAAGCCAAAAAAAAAAAAAAAAAACTGTTTAAATGTGCAAATCCGTAACAGTCTATGATTGGATAATTATTGCAGTGATTTTTATGTTTCTAGCATGTTAAATGTTTGGCAACAGTTCTTCTAACCCTAATTGATGGAGTGTGTAGCTTTTAATTTCTTAAACAACCATGTAGTACCATCTCTGAGTTCAGACCTTAAATTCATTGAGAGTCTTTGGGATGTGCTGGAGGAGACTTTACAGAGTGCTGGACTCTTGCATTGTCAATACAAGATCTTGACCAAAAATTGATGCACCTCTTGATGGAAATAAATGTTTTGTGATGTTATTTCCATCAAGAGGTGCATCAAATTTTGGTCCAATCATAGATTCTTAAGCATTTGCCTATTTAAATCCTATTAAAAAATTTTGGCCGGGCAGTGTATTTTAATGCAATGTCATTCAGACAGTGTTCAAATTCTTTTGGGGCCACTGTAAATGCACACATGTAGAAGTTCAGCACGATCCCAGAAGTTATTTTTTGTATTGCTCCAGATTGTGATGTTCCAACGCTTATCTCACGACCAATTCATACGTATTTGTACGAGGTGGCTAATTCGTACGAATTTGTACGATTTGTCTATACTGCAGTGATGGGTAGGTTTTAGGGGCGGGGTTAGGGGTAGGTAATTCGTACGAAATCTTACAAATTGACCAACTCGTCAAATACGTACGATGTAGCAAAAATCATATGAATTTGTACGACCTCACTCACAATTAGCCACCTCGTAAAATACGTACAAATTGCCGTGAGATTGGGTTGGAAATTCCACAAGGGAATCTGTACTCGCAAAAAAATATTTGCAGATTTCCAGAGAATCGATCTTTTATAAAATTCTACAAAATATTTGATAAACTATATAATATTTTGACAAAACTTGATAATGCTTTCTTTTCTGATAAATGTCAAGTAATGTTTCTAAAATTATCTAACTTTACTACTGTTAGTAAAAAAAAAAAAAAAAAGAAACCAAGAAAAAACTAACAAAATTTGATGACATTTTATTCGTTCGTGCATTAACAGTATTTTTAATTCCCCCACTTGGTTTAAGCATTTACTTCAGGTTAATTATCTTGTTTTATGGACATTTGTATTTTTGTTGTTGTTGTAAAACAAGACAAACAGTCATTTAGAAAAAGATTTCATGCAGCTCATTTAACAAACTGTGTCATGTTTAAATCTATTCCGCAGAACTGGGCAGATTTTCCACCCCAAACGACAGACAATGCCAGGAAAAAAAAAAGCGAATAGTCATTGTGATAGTGATTTTTCCTAAGAAAGGTGTGAGTGTATCTTATGATAGTGTACCTCATCATTTACCAATTTATTTCATTTCAGCAGACTATAGCCAAAATTAGTTATTGATTACTGAGCTTTTAAATTATTCTAAAGCAAAAGCCAAAGAGCACAGTCATTATGGATCCACTATTGACATGCCCAGTATTTCATTCCATTTTCTTGGCCATGAAGCCATCAAGTAGAAATGATCAAATAATAAGATGGCCGATTGTTTTATGACTTCTTCACACTGTCATTAGCTTTTGCATTCACGAAAGTAAATAATAAATGCTGTAAACGTCCCCTATTTCAAGCTAGCTTTCACTGTAAACCCTAATGCTCAAAATAATTAATTGGTTTGAGTAGAGCCAACTCAAATTAAACAAATTAGTACAAACAAAGTAACTTTTATAGAACTTTCTTTTTCTTTTGAGTTCTCAAAACTGACACATTTTAAGTAATCTGAATTGTTTCATTGTTTTACGTTTTATGAACTTGTTTCTTTTAATTTAGACTAATTTAAATTTAACCAAACCTGGGCTGGGATTTCTATTTCCCATCATGCTTTGCCATGACACTCAAAAGGGACAGAAAATGCCAAAATTAAGTGTTATATTATGTTTTCTGTGCAAGATTAACGTTAAGTGGGAGATTTAGTAGTGTTTAATGTTTTGTTATGCTAGTTTAGAAGAGTTTCTGTTACGTTGGTTTTTTGTAGTGTTGACGAGTGGAGCATGAGCTTAGTTTGAGAACAGATATATGTTCAATGTATTATATTACTGTCCTCATTCAGCAAGTGCTATGCTATACTAATGCTACCAAAGCACTGTGTAACTAATTAGCAAGGTGGCATTTATTGAATTAGCTAGTTAAAGCTAGTCTAGTTTCCACTATAAAAATTTGAGATTACATGATATTTTTAAGTTAAATGTATGAATTAGCTTACTCAAATATATCAGAGCATGCTGAGAGCAATTAAAATCTGCAAGTTCTGCTTACTTTAACTTTAAATTTCTTAACTTTAAAAAATTTGAGGCAATCAAATTTTTTTGAGTTTTGCCAACTTATTCGGGTTTACAGCGTTGGTGTCAGCTGTGTTGTTGACATCAGCATTCTTTTGAAACTTTACAACGTGTTTGCTTTTTTTGTCAAGATAACCAATTCTGTCATTGTTTTCAGTGGTATTTTTGCAAAAAAATCGTCACAACAGCTCCCACCTAGAAACTACATGGCAAGCACGAATAACATTTTGAGCCAGCAAACGGCATGTGCGCTTATCAGATTGGTTTTGCCTGCTTAATAGGGCAAAAGGCAGCAGGGCTGGGTCAACACTGGGGGTTTAGTACCCAAAGTGGCAGAGAGCCTCGGGTAAGTTTATCAAAGTGTAAAATGCTTAAACCAGCAGGCCAACACAATCCTTGGTGCTTAGCGTATAAATCACCATATATTCTTATTTACAGGGCTGCAGCTAAGCCCTTGTTATGAGTAAATACATCCGCTGGCAGTGATTGTATCAGGGTTCATGGGAGAATTAGACAGCACAAGAAAGTGGAAAAGTGACTGTGTGTGTGTGTGTGTATGTGTGTGTGCGTGTGTGTGTGTGTGTGTGTGTGTGTGTGTGTGTGTGTAAAACAAACCTCTTAGAAGAACCAAGCAAAGATCTGGAGAACTAAAGCACTTGAATACAATGCCTCCAAAGGATTTGTCTAAACAGATAGAAGTCTGTTCTTTTTTTGTTAAGAGCACAAAGTTAAGTTTAAGCTATTTTCCTAAACCGAATAACGGGATTCTAAAAGGTCCAAAGGAAACTGTAAGCGGCTAATATGTCCAACAGTGCTAACTTTGCATCTTCTTAATTTACTTTTTAATTAAACACACAGTTATCCAAACATGATATAAACCCTTTTATCGAACAACATGCGAAACCACAAAGCTGCAAGTTTTCATCTCACAGCTGAGTTAGTTGTTGTGTTCAGTTGCATCTATATTCCATAATGGGGGAAAAGAGAAAAAGTTTCATATTTCTTTAAACCTCAAAAGTGTTGGCAAACACAAGAGAGGAAAAGTTGGCCTTAATTCCATCTCACGCTGAAGACTTTGCATTTTAACTTAGTGGGCTCAGTTGGCTGAGGTCCTCCCGCCCGTAAATTGGATATTAGAGGGCGATATAAAAGAGGCTATGTGTGCACTCCTAGCAGGGAATTATTGCATCCAATATCCCATCCGCCTGTGCAGATCCTCATCTAATAAAGGCACAACTATATTGGTCTTCAACTTTATGAAGCTCCATAGTAACACGCATACAATGGGATTTGCCCGGGTCTCTCAAGCAGGGTTTAGGACAATGCAGATATCATTGCATTCCCCTGCTCTTTAAAGCCCTCCGCTCCAATTTAAATACAAGCATCCAAATAGTGCAGTGGCATTCTGTGGATCCAGCTCTATGAAGAGCTCAACTGTTTTAGAGCGGCGTCCTCAATCTTCATCTTTTGCATTGGAAGGGCTTGAGTGGCCCCCTCTGTCCCAGACCCTGACCCAGCCCCCACACTCAGTAATCCTAAAAAGGGGCAACAGCATCAGAGAGTGTGAAATTAAATACATTACAGCATTAGGGATTAAAGTGTTTTATGGGCAGTTGCTCATCCACATCAGACGTTAGCTTTTTAAACCCTAACATTTGATCTGGGTTAGGAACCAATGGCTGAGAAAGGAGTTGGACTGTTTGTAGGACCCACAAAAAGAGGGAGAGAGAGAGAGCTATAGAGAGTGTGTGAATCTGTGTAAAAGAGAAGCCATGCGCACTCCTAAGAAAAGAGTATTTACGGCTGATCCTGTTGCTGGTGGAAAAAAGCAAACTGACAAAATCTCCTGCAGGAGGCCGGCCTCGGTTAAGCTGCTCTGCTTTTCATAAGTGTGTGTAACTGAGGGGTTTCCTTGCCACTCTTGAAGAGTAGACGGAAAAGCCTCTCTTTAAAGAAATGAGCCTTTAAACGTAGAACTTTAAAAGTATATATAATAATGCAAATATTAGTTCATTTAGAAATTCATTCAGTAATCTATTTTGATGATATCTGGCTACATAAATAAATCCTAAGGTTTAAAGTATGCCTTATCTAGGCATCACGTTTTCAGATGGAGTTTACCTAAAAATTAAAATTCTGTCCACCTCATGTCATTTCTAAATTATATGACTCCCTGCCCTGCTCTATCCCATACAATAAAAGCTGTAGGAAAATGACCAAACCCATAAAAGACTGTACGACTCATACACTGTATTGCAAGTGTTCTGAAGCCCTTTGTGTGAAACTGATTTTTCTTCTCAAATCTCATTTGTGCTTGTGCATATTTAAACAGGACACATCGCACCAGGTTTGACCAGGGGCGGCGTTTACGTATGGCAGTTGCCATACCCTGGCGTTCAGACAAGCAGGGGAAATAAACAGCTCATGATGCTGCTCCTTAGTTCTGTTGCAGCTTTGAAAAGCAAATTTAAACAGCCCAACGCCGTGTCCTCCTAACCAGACGCGATGCGACAAGATTTTCAGCGGCAAACCAGACTCCACCCAAGATCAGTCAATCAAAAATCACAGCCAATCAGAAGAGCGTGTGGGCGGGCTCAGAATTGTGATTATAAACTCGCAATTGCGAGAAAAGAGTCATAACTGTGAGATAAAAATGTTTATGTTTAAATGCTATCTATGTAAAATATTATAGGTTTAAATATTATTTAATGCTGTAACTGTAGGGCGAATGAGCTGCATATGTGAATATTATGTAGACCTATTGTTTACATCAAATTCATGCTTTAATAGTAGACTAATCATTGCAGGTTTCACTAGTCCAGTCTGTGGCTCGCAACCATAAATGTCTGAGTTTAGCTTTAAAGTGCGTAAAAAAAATGAAGACTATCTTTTTTGCATTTTGATTCTGACATCCAAAGGCACAAGACATTTTTTCTCTTAATCCGTGGATTATGATAATTTTCCTCCACTTGTTGCCACTGTTTTTCTGCCACCATAATGCGCGTGCATCTGCAGTGACATAACTGTGACATCTGATGCCAAATGGTCTATTAGTAGTAGTAGTAGTAGAAGTATGGTCATATAATCACAACATTTTTGTACAAATTTGCAGCCCTGGAGCTTTAAAAAACACATTTTTAATTGCAATCACAATTTTTATCAGAAAAATTGCAACTAGATTTTTTGACGTCAGTGATGTGAAAATCCTCTAGTCATATAATCAATCCTGAAATAGCCTACCAAGTTGGAAATTTTGAAAGTGCAAACTGAGACTGAGAGCTGTCACAGCAGATTTTCAGCAACTTGCAAACTCATGAAAATAACAATGATATATCTATTTATTTAGATTAGTTTTTTTTTTTTTTCTCAATTCAGCTTTTTAAAATCTAAATGCAGTCTCAGTTGACACAAACAGCTATAACACATTTCCTCCTAAGGTCAGCAGTCTCAATGGCCACTTCCTGTTTCCTTGGAGAATGGCCCAAAATGGGAATAGCTATCAATATCCAGTAAACCTGTTCCTCTCTTAAACTACCCTAGTCAGATTACCAGCTCTCATCAATCTTTCTCAGGAAGAAGGGCATTTGTCCCTGTCTGACAGCATCATGCTCCATGAAGAAACTGAAACATCATTTAGCATTCATACTTCAATTCAGCAATTGCTGGGTTTCTTCAACAAATTATGATCTTAAAACAAACCGTTAGTTGTTGTCTAGTTCTGAAGTGCTGGAGTTGAGAGGAAACCAGAGGAGAGAAATGGCAGCTGTCTTTGAAATCACCGTTCGGGCTTCTAATGAAGCTCCTGGGACTCAACTCCAAACTTCATTAATTGGTTTGGACTCTCTTCAAAAGGTTCAAATCAAAGCCTCATAGGGTCACATTGTTTACTTTGATCATGAATATCAATTTACACATCACATACAGAAGTATCCGTTTACAATTCAAGCTGAAATGCATGAGATCTAAGGTAATGTCATTGTCAGACATTTGGTGTAGACGACACACTGTATTCTGTTCAGGCTTCACTGTCAGTATTTGATATGAGATGGGAAAATGTTTTAAAATAGCTAAATGTCACATGCCAGATATCATGACCCTTGAGGGGTACACTAGAAGCATTTGATTCCACGGATTACAATGCTTATTCAGTGCACATGGAGGGAAAATATGAGATGGATCTTTAATCTTCACTCTATGGTCTCCTGCCGTTTGCTCTGTCTCCGACTGCGGGATTTGATTTCACCTCCTCCAGAGCAGAGAGCGGTCTCCGTCACCGTAAGACCAGGAGCCAGGGCACACGGGGGCCACCCACTCAAGTAGAAAGGCATTGGGAAATTGTGCAGGGGAGAAGGCTTAGATACCTTTCCCTCAGGAGTAATACAGGCCCATGGAAAGGCCTTGGCTGAGATCTGGTTGGATCTGAGCCCAGGCTTGTGGTCCAGAGTAAAGGATGAATGATCCACCAAGAGTCCATGTCGTGTGAACTTAAAACCATTTCGCTTTCTCCGCTTTCTCTTGCCTGCTGTCTGCTGATGACATACTGTTTTTGGAATTGGATTCTGCACATGCATTTAGTCAGCAGAACATGCTCAAGGAACCGTCTAGGTTCAGGACAGGTAAAGCTTAACCTACAGCATTTGTAGCAATAATGTTGATTAGCACTAGAAATTATTTTGACTCGTCCCTCAATTTTCTTATTTTAAAATAGGTGAAATAAATGTTACGATGGGGTACTTACAATGGAAGTAAATGGAGCCAATTTATAAAGAGAAATGTGAATATTATATTTTTATAAAAGTACTTACGTTATTTTTCTTTTAAAACTGTGTATTTCTTGATCTGTAAAGAAGTTTCAGGGTTTATTTTAGGGTTTTATTGTTAATGGCATTGTGTTGTCATATAGATGTAAAGTTGCAAAATTGAATATGTTACACTGGAAAGATCAGTAAGCGATTTTTCACAGCAAAATCATGCATAACAAACATCCATAACCTTGCATATGGTTTGTGTGTTGTGGCTATGCTATTGGAACAGTAGCTACGTTTGCATGCACCCGAATAATCAGTTTATAATTGGACTGAATGCCTTCATGTAAACACCTAAATATTACAATAGTAAAACATTTGGTAATAATAAACAAGTAGTAAAAAAAGGACTATTTTTGACAATTGGAATCAAAAATACTTTGCGCACATATGCAGTGATGCATATGTTTACATACATCTTACAACTTACGAATGTGTGTTTATTTACGTCTCACATCTTACATCTTCGGTCATTGACGGAAACGTCTCGGTTACGTATGTAACCCTCGTTCCCTGAAGGAGGGAACGGAGACGTACGTCGGAACTGACCATCGAATTGGGGATTATTTTCAGAGACCAATCTACTTCGAGTGTTTAAAAACAAGCCAATAAACACTGCCATGCGGTTCACGCATTCCACGCTCCGCCCCGCAGCGCGGGCATAAATAAGGAAGTGGAATACCGCATCCTTGCTTTTCTGCTGAGGAGCCGAACTAGTGACTCGGCCCTTCAGTGTAAGCACAGCACCTGGCGACGGGACGTCCCTTTCAGTCGAATTGGGGATCCTACCAACACGCCAGGGATGCTGGCCCTTCCAGCGCCCTGCTTGAGCTCGCTGAACCGCCCCCTTGTTGGGGCGTGAAGTTAGGGCTCCAAGCAGAGAAGGTCAGTCACTGCTGTTCCTGCAAGACCCACTCAGTGTGACTATTGGATAACGCTGGGAAAGCGTGCCTGTCTCGGGAGATGAAACGCTGCGGAGCCACATCCTTCAATGGAAGGAGAGGTGGCAGATTACACATAAGGAGTAACCTAGCAGGATAGTGCAACATATAGCAGTCTCTGAGGTGGTTCCAGCCTAGTTCTAGGGGGGAAAGAACACCACCAGAGACGACAGAGCGGGCTCTGTCAAGGGAAAGACACAGGGCTAGCCGAGTAGGGTAGCTGGTACTGTGGAAGAATACACATATGGGGATACCCAACTTACACACACGTTCCACATGCATACAGGTGTAAGCCTGGCGTCAGACGCCCGCAATGTCTGACGCCGAGGGGTGACGGAGCTCGACAGGCTTAGCTATTTCTGGGGAACACAACTGGAGACCATAAACGCACGCTACTAGCCACTGGGGGCGAGTACACGGGAAGGTACCGGCTCTACACGGAGGCTATAGAATCTAGCGAACGTGTTAGGTGTTGCCCAGCCCGCAGCTCTACAGATATCTGTCAGCGAGGCGCCTTGAGCCAGCGCCCAGGAGGAAGCTACACTTCTAGTTGAGTGCGCTCGCAACCCGTACGGGCAAGGCACGCCAAGACGATAGCATCCACTATCCAGTGGGCTAACCTCTGCTTGGAGACAGCCTTTCCCTACTGCTGGCCTCCGTAACAGACGAAGAGCTGCTCTGAGGTCCTACAGCTTTGAGTTCGGTCCACGTAGGCGCAGAGAGCGTGGACGGGACAGAGCAAAGCTAGGGCTGGGTCTGCCTCCTCCAAAGGCAGCGCTTGCAGGTTCACCACGTGATCCCTGAAGGGAGTGGTGGGAACCTTGGGCACATATCCAGGCCTGGGTCTCAGGATGATGTGAGAGTTAGCCGGCCCGAATTCTAGGCACGATTCGCTGACCGAAAGTGCGTGCAGGTCCCCTACCCTCTTGATACAGGCCAATGCAGTCAAGAGTACTGTCTTCATGGACAGGATTTTTAGCTCTATAGACTGCAAAGGCTCAAAGGGAGGACTCTGAAGTGCCCTGAGCACCAGAGCTAAGTCCCAAGAGGGTACCGAGTTTGGACAGGGAGGATTTAGCCTCCTCGCACTTCTGAGGAACCTGACGATTAGGTTGTGCTTTCCTAAGGACTTACCTTCAATTGCATCGTGATACGCAGTGATTGCTGCGACGTACACTTTGAGGGTAGAGGGAGACAGCCTTCGCTCCAGCCCATCTTGCAGAAAAGAAAGCATGACTCTAACCGAACACCTTTGGGGGTCTTCCCGGCGGGAAGAGCACCATTCAACGAACAGGTTCCACTTCAACGCATAGAGGCGCCTCGTAGAGGGAGCTCTAGCAGAAGTGATGGTGTCTACCACAGCCTGTGGCAGGCCACCTAGAACCTCCGCGTCCCGTCCAGGGACCAGACATGGAGTTTCCAGAGGTCTGAACGCGGGTGCCATAGAGTGCCCCGTCCCTGAGAAAGTAGGTCCTTCCTCAGAGGAATGGGCCAGGGAGGGGCTGTCGTGAGGAGTGTTAGTTTGGGGAACCAGGTCCAGTTGGGCCAGTAGGGCGCAACTAACAAGACCTGCTCCTCGTCCTCCCTCCCTGACAGCATGCGGCGGGAGCGTAGACCACCCTGTCGTTTGATGTACCCAACGGTCGCAGTGCTGTCCGTACGGACCAGTACATGCTTTGCCATGCAGTGGCTTTTTGAGGCGGCCCAGCGCAAGACGTACTGCTAGCAACTCTAGGCAGTTGATGTGCCAATGCAGTTGGGGCCCCGTCCACAGACCCGAAACTGCATGCCCGTTGTACGTGGCCCCCCAGTCGGTGGATGAGGCACCCGTGAAGACCACAGCATACCTGGACACTTATTCTAAGGGCACTCCCGCCCGTAGAAACGAAGGGTCCGACCACGGGCTGAAGGTTTGGCGACAGTACGGAGTAACTGGAACCCAGTACTTGCCACTCTGCCACGCCCATCTCGGGACTCGGCCTAGAAGCCAGTGCTGAAGCGGTCTCATATGAAGCAATCCGAGCGGCGTTACCGCGGCTGCAGATGCCATATGCCCCAGAAGCCTCTGAAAAAATTTCAGTGGGACCGCCGTCCTGCCATTGAACGTATTCAAGCAGTTCAACACTGACCGGACTCGCTCCTCTGTGAGGCGCGCAGTCTGGTTGACCGAATCCAGCTCCATACCGAGATAAGAGATCCTCTGTGTGGGACAGAGTTTGCTCTTCTCTCGGTTGACCCGAAGGCCCAACAGGCTGAGGTGACTAAGCACCATGTCCCTGTGTTCGCACAACTGATCCCGAGACTGAGCCAGTATGAGCCAGTCGTCGAGATAGTTGAGGATGCGAACGCCGCGTTCTCTGAGCGGAACAATGGCTGCCTCTGCGACTTTCGTGAAGACGCGAGGCGACAGGGACAGCCCGAAGGGCAGGACTTTGTACTGATATGCCCTCCCCTTGAACGCAAAGCGTAGGAACGGCCTGTGTTGATCTCGGGGACGGATGCATTCGAAAATGCGCTTCTGCGTTAGCACCTTAAACGGGAGCTTGTGGAGGGCCCGATTCAGGACACCTTTCTTGGGCACAATGAAGTAGGGGCTGTAGAACCCCGACCTCATATCGGCTGGAGGAACCGGCTCGACCGCGTCCTTCGCCAGTAGGACATCGTTCTCTGACCGCAAGACATGAGCATCGCTGCTTCGCACGGAGGTGAAGTGGATGCCCTTGTACTTGGGAGGCTGGCGGGCGAACTGAATCCCATAGCAGAGTCTGATGGTACGGATGAGCCAGCGAGACGGCCTGGGGAGTGCTAGCCAGGCCCCCAGAGACTGAACAAGCGGGACCAACGGGACCACAGACGTACCCTGGGTGGGGCAGCGAGGTGGAATACACAGACCCAAATCGGGAGGCCCGGAGGTGGCCTGGAGTGTGGTCTGAGTATTCCAGGGTGGGGCAGAGTGTGGGTGAGAAGGCCTGGTGGCGTCCTTGAGCCGCACACTGCTGCCCCCTGGCGAAGGGAGGGAAGGAAGTGAGTGGCAAGGCATTGGAGCGTCGCACACTGCCGACCTGACCCTCTTGGGGGAGGGAGGAAACTGCTCTTTTATTGAGAATGTGGGTACCGCTGAGCTCCGGAGAGCTAGCTGCAGGATGTAACCGGAACCAGTAGTATTCTCCCCCCGGTCCTGCGGACACCATCTCCCTGAGAGCAGATCCTCTTCTCCCTGGGCTGCCTGTCTCAGGGCCGCTTGCCCTTGTGCTTGCCGGCGGACTTTGCGGGACCCTGAGCGGGTTGGGCGCCACCCTTACGCCCGGCTCCCTGCTGCCCAGGTGGAGGCTGCTGCTTGGGCTTAGCAGGGGCGGAGGCGGACGAAGGGGGACGCCCTCGGCGACGAGCAGGCGGAAGTGCTGCGGCCAATGACTGGGTGGAGGCATCAGCTGGTCGTCAGGGCAGGATGTTTTTAATCGCCTTCGTCTGCTTCTGGGCCACCGAGAACTGCTGGGCGAAGTTCTCGATGGTGTCGCCGAAGACGCCGGCCTGACAGACAGGGGCGTTGAGGAACCAAACTTTGTCGGGCTCACGCATATCTGCCAGGTTCAGCCACAGGTGGCGTTCCTAGACCACTAGTGTGGACATCGCCCGACCCAGGGAGCGTGCGGTGACTTTCGTCACCCGGAGAGCAAGGTCCGTCGCCGTACGCAGTTCCTGAATAACCCCTGGGTCGGAACTACCCTCGTGCAATTCCTTTAGCGCTTTGGCCTGGTAGACCGTGCAGGAGCACCATGGCATGCAGAGATGATGCGGCTTCTCCACAGGTTGTGTAAGCCTTGCCCGTGAGAGCAGATGAGAACTTACACGCCCGGGAGGGGAGACACGGATTACCCCGCCAAGTGGTAGCGGTCTTGGGACACAGCTGCATCGCCACAGACCGCTCCACCGGGGGGATCTCCACGTACCCCTTAGCCGCGCCGCCATCGAGGGTAGTGAGGATGGAGGTGTCAGTTGATTGGATTCTAGCGTTGTAAGGCGCTGTCCACGATTTCGTGATCTCCTGATGCACTTCCGGGAAGAAAGGTACCGGGGCAGGGCGCTGAGAACCAGCACGGGCCGTCCCGAGAAACCAAACGTCCAACCGCGAAGGTTCAGGACACGGTGGAGGGTTCCACTCAAGCCCGACACTTGCGGCGGCCCGGGAAAGCATAGCCGTGAAAGCATAGCCGTTCCCGCAGTGGGAACATAAGTCATTCACAAAAGCTGCCTCAGCGTGCTGAACGCCCAAACACATGAGACAACGATCATGACCGTCAACTGGGGACAGAAACCGACTGCATCCAGAAACACACGGTTTGAATGACATCTTGAAAAAGATGCAGGGTCAAACCGTGTTGCTCTTTAGAAAAAGGAAACTGCTCTGATAGTGCTGAAGCACACAGGGAGATGGCCGCGGCTCACAGCAGTCCAAAAAGTGCAAGCCTGCTTGTGAGCACTCAGAGAAACGCCCAGCAAGCTGTGAAAACAGCTGTTTGTTTTCTTGAAGTGACCACCCACTGACACGCGCCGTCAAACCCGCACCAGAAGACAGAGCGATCCTTCTCTCGAGCAGACTTGTTTGTAGTAAACAAAAAACTCTCCGTAGAAACAGCAGACTGAATTAACAGCACTGTTCCGCTCCGAAGTAGAAAGCAAGGATGCGGTATTCCACTTCCTTATTTATACCCGCGCTGCGGGGCGGAGCGTGGAATGCGTGAACAGCAAGCCAATGTTCATTGGCTCGTTTTTAAACACTCAAAGTAGATTGATCTCTGAAAATGATCCCCAATTCGTCGGTCAGTTCCGACGTACGTCGAACGTGACCGACTGAAAGGGAACTGAATATTTACTAAATGTTCAAGGCAAAAATGGCAATTATAATCACGGTAGCTCCGGTGACATTATTGCGGCGGCTTTCTCCGGTTCTGCACACGGTGACTGTGCATCCGCTGAAGTTTTGGAATACATGTAATACACATGTAAACTAATATGTGAATCAGATTGCAATATTTAGGGTTCATATAAACAGTATAAAAATAGTGTATTGGCTCCATTCACTTCCATTGAAAGTATCTCAATGTAACAGATTTTTTTTTAAAGAAAAAAGTGGAAATTAATTTGAGGTAGTCAGCATTATGTCAACTGAGCATAACTTGTACTGAACTTCTACCATGCTTAGCGCTGTGTTAAAGTTCAGACAAAAATAAAAATTATCCCATAATTTACTCACCCTCAAGCCATCCTAGGTGTATATGACTTTCTTCTTTCAGCCAAACACAAACGGAGTTATATTAAAAAATATCATGGCTCTTCCAAGCTTTATAATGGGAGTGAATGGTATAGATTTTGAAGCCCAAAAAAGCACATCCATCCATCTTAAAAGTAATCCATACAGCTCCAGGGGGTTAATAAAGGCCTTCTGAAGCGAAGCGATGCATTTTTGTAAGAGAAATATCCATATTTATAACTTTATAAACTATAATCACTGGCTTCCGGTAACAGCCGTACGTGAGTCTAGTTCCGGTGGAAGAGTGACCTCTGACCTGACGCATGACGTGCTGACGAACACGGAAGCGCAGAAGATAGAGCAAAACCAAAACACCGGTCACGAATTAGAAGTCTAAAATGAAATTTTTTAAAGAGAAATGTGGGAGGAGCTTGAGTTTGTTGCCCAGCTCTATTTGTTTGAACAGCGAGAGGCGTCTACTCTCACCTAAGCTTACACTACTCCTACATCCTATGTTATATGTTGAGTCAGAGGTCACTATTCCGCTGGAACTAGACTCGCATACGGCCGTTACCAGAAGCCAGTGATTATAGTTTATAAACTTATAAATATGGATATTTTTCTTACAAAAACGCATCACTCAGCTTCAGAAGGCCTTTATTAACCCCCCGGAGCCGTATGGATTACTTTTATGATGGATGGATGCACTCTTTTGGGCATCAAAATCCAAGTTACCATTCACTCCCATTATAAAGCTTAGAATAGCCAGGATATTTTTTAATATAACTCAGAGTGTGTTTGGCTGAAAGAAGAAAATCATATATACCTAGGACGGTTTGAGGGTGAGTAAATTATGGGATAATTTTCATTTTTGGGTGAACTAACCCTTTAAGTGTGGTAAAATACCTTGGTGTCAGGTGGGTGCACTGCCCCAGGGACTTATGGGAGAAAGTGCAAACAGGGTGAGTCCCAGAGGATTAACTCGATTACTAGACCGAACAGGATTACGGCAAGCCAACTCCAACACGTTTTGCTGCTTTCACCTGAACTGGCATAAACAGTATGCACATACGTTGCCAAGTCAGCTACAGATTTAAACCCATAAGCAGGTTTCTACAGGTGACAAGTTAATTATTCTCCAATGTAAACATGATTGGGGAGCTGACATCTATCCACAACTGAACATGTCAGCAATGGCAACACAAAACAGCCCAATACACACAAACCAAAGTAAGAAAGAACAGATAAATGAAATATCAACAAACAAGGACCAGGCCCTGGCACTGCCTGCTGGAGAAATCCAAATGAGACTGGATAATGTGGGCCTTCATGGGCTACATCCATGGCATTCCCCTTCACATTCCCATTCTTCCTGTTAGAATTGAAGGATTATGGGAAGGAAGTGCTTTGATTAAACACAATGGGCATCTATCCTCTGTTGATTTGAGGGATTCGGGAGGCAAATCCCTTACAAAACCCGATACAGAGACTGAGAGCGCTGGAGGAGGAGGGGGTGCGAGAGGAGGATGAACGGGTTTGAGGTGGGTTAAGATGCTCCTCTGAAATGCACTAGCTCCTTGAGCCCTCCGTAAACACTCGAATAGAGGCTTCAGATCTCTTTTTCTCCCATTCCGACTCCTTAAGCCCAAGTGCCAAGTGGGTAAATTCTGCAATATCCCATAAAATCTTGTATTGCTTATCACAGATTTGATCATTATCGAGCGGCCATGTGGATATGATTCCATGTACAAACCCGATCAGGGAGTTTATGAGCTGGTGATTGTTTCGACCTTGTGGTTTCGTGCGAGTACCAAATAATCCAATAACACGACAACAGGGAATGCAACGTAGCGAGAGCAGCCTGATATCAAAAAGGTGTTGCTCATAAACAGGGTCTGTAAGACATAATGACAGTGTATACAAAGGACGGCACCATGCAAACAAAACCCTTGTCATTTGTTGTCACTTGGCATAAATAAACTCATCAAGAATCAAGAACAGAATGTATTCGTTTATTTCGATTGATTTTCACGTTATTAACTTTAGGGGTCAGTGATGATGCTCATTTTCATCCTATCTATTCATTTACTAAGAAATACATAAAATGCAGTTCATACAGCAACATGAACAACACATAAGCATGTATTTAATTTCTGAATTTAAATTCGTATTGATATTTTTCGGGGGCATAAAGTCAAAAAAATATTAGGGTTATACAACTGTTCTAATATTATACAAAATTCATTACCTCGAATGCATTTTTCATTACCACGAAAAACATATTTAAAAACTTTTTTGAAAATAATGATTAAGATGTGTAGAGGTGAGAATATGTTTTACTTGGTTACACCACATGACATGAGTCATACAATTATTTCTTGAAAAAGTTATAAAGGTTTTTCGAAACTATGGAACATAAATTCAAATTCAAAGTGAATACTTGTCACATGTCTTAAACAAGAGTTTTTCCTGTCTTTATAGTGGACACTCTTATATGTCATCATTGACCCATATCTTAGTTGCTCTCTTGAAGTTACTCAAAAAAAGAATGGTTTCAATTGTGTATCACTCCAACCCAATCCAACTCTCTAAATTATTTTCTCCCGTATTCAGGAGGAAGGTTGAAAACAGGGTTAAAGTCCAATTATTTCATACTAGTTACCTCATGTCCTCATTAAAGACATTTTTTCACCTCGGTTTTAGGTTACAATCTTTGCAAATAGTGACCCAGGTCCTGCCTTGTCAAGCCCCCTTATCCCAAATGAATCATGAGGTCTTGTAAACAGTGCAGTGATCCAGTTTCTTGAGGGAGTTGGGCTGTGAGGGGGAAAAAAGGTCTGGGGATTTGCAATGGATTTACACATATACAGTTTCAGCTAAGTTCCCCAAGGTCGGCCTGCGAGACCTTCACCCGTCAGTGCCTTAAACAAGGCGTTTACCACCCAGTCTCTTCCTGGCCATACCACATACGGAGGGGGGAGTCCCACACATCAAACGCATGTTCTCATTTAAATTCTTCTATGCGGGCTGTGGGATTTCATTTAATGAGCTGAGAAGCGTTGTTAGACAGCTGACTCCGGAGTTGTCCGCTGAAGGAGACGTGGGCAGACGTCTCTCACCTCTGAAGCCGGCCCGACTGAACGTACGGGTCCGACAATCTGGTCTGTAAAAGATTTGTTGTGCATTTATTTAAATCTAGAACGTCTCGAGAGAAGAGTCTCTTTTCACGACTCTGGCTCTGATTTGTGGCTTCACTGCAAGCGAGTCGCCGTATTGTGCAGCGAACACAGCAAAGCGGAGCAGACCCGATCCGCGCACGGAGGAGAGGAGGCAGGCCGGGTTTCTGCTGGCAAGGTGAGCACAAAGAGGCTCTTCTGTTCCTGCGGACCCATCCCGGGCCCCTGCCAGGGCACTTTGGCAGCTCGGTGCTTCCCTGGGGCCGAGCACCGGAGCCTGCCCAGTCTTGCCCTACCGAAACAGCTGCCAGCTCTCGGCCTCACACACACACACACTCCGTGGAAGCTCCAGTGCTTTCTCCCCACACATTCAGTCTCTAACTCCTCAAATCTGAAAACTCTGTTTCCTGAGTCTGACACCACTAAGCCTCCCTTTGGCGAGGGCTTTTTTTCCTTCACCACTTTCTCTTTTTTTCTCCTTTCCATGAACGTCATCTCTCTGCAGGAAATGATACCCCACATTCTTGACTGTTTGGCTCCAAACAGAACTGTGCAACAGAAGGAGCAGCAGAGTATGAGAAGAGACAGTGTCTGGAAGAATTGTCTCTTTTTCATTATCTCAGCGTGCCTCTCCGTGTCTTCCACTCCCATTCAGTGCTTCTCACATACAAACACACACATACACACTCTATGGAATTACACAGGACTGTGAGAACATACTGTGTCAGCAGCCTGTTTTGCATATACAGAGAGCTAAGCTGTTAACAAAATAATTGCTAACAATTTTATATATATATATATATGATATATATATTACCAAAGTTTAGGGTTGGTAAGGTTTTTTTTAATGTTTTTGAAAGTCTTTTATGCTCACCAAAGCATTATTTCATAAAAAAGTAAAATATTATTACAAAGTAAAATAACTTTTCTATTTTAATACATTTCAAATGTAATTTATTCCTATGATGCAAAGCTGAATTTTCAGCATCATCACTCCAGTCTTCAGTGTCACATGATCCTTCAGAAATCATTCTAATATGCTTATTTGCTGCTAAAGAAAATATTATTATTATCAATGTTCAAAAAGTTTTTGCTGCTTCATATTTTTGTGGAAACATGATACGTTTTATTGTTTAGGATTCTTTGATGAATAGAAAGTCCAAAATGATAGAATTTGTTTGAAATAGATTTTTTGGTAACACTTTACAATAATGTTTAATTTGTTAACTGCATTAGTTAACACAAACTAATAATGAACAATACCTTTACAGCATTTATTAATCTTAGTTAATGTTAATCTCAATATTTACTAATACATTATTAAGATCAAAAGTTGTATCTGATAACATTAGTTAATGTTGTGAACTAACATGAACATGAACATTTTTAATAACTAACATTAACAACGGTTATTAAATGCTATAAGAATATATTGCTCATAGTTAATGTTAGTTAATATATTAACTAATGTCAACAAATGAGACCTTATTGTAAAGTGTTACCGATTTTTTGTAACAATGTAACAGAATTTACTGAAACTTTTGATCATTTTTATACATCCTTTCTGAATAGTTGCTAATTTTTTTTTTTTTTTTTAAGTAATTGTTATAATCATGAGTTTTATGTATTTATTTATTTATTTTGTCATAACACTTTTATCTTATTGGCTTGTTCATTTATATTAAATTAAATTCAACATATTGTCACTGTGAAAACTCTAACACCTATACCAGAGCTTTACAGACTAGACCTAGACTTTTCTTACTGATTGTGCCTACTTTTCCTGTAAACGGTAAAAAAAAAAAAAGTTCCCATAGATTTCCATAGAAAATTTACACATTCACACAAGCTCCAACTAAGCTCTGTTTGTTGGGATGATCTGTGTTCCATATTAGTTGAGTCATGATTGACTAGCCACATCCAAACTGTGCTCTGAGAAATAAACAAACAGAGCTCTAAAGTGTGGCATCATACCTATTTGACAATATTTGTGGGTCCTCAACAATTATAAATCCTTAAAGACTACAGTATTTTCACATACACCCCTTTAAGTGGACCAAAAGTGATCTGAATAGTCCACTTGACAATGTCATTTTACACGATAAAAATTACATTTATCAAATAAAATCAATTAAATTAAATGCATTCATAAATGAACTGTACTTTAGAGCATTCACATATGAGACAAAATTCTTGCAAAGCATTTAAAACCCCCTGAATCGAATTAAAACCCTTAGACAGGGCTTCTGGTCATTATGCTTTTACAGTATGAGCACCTACTGAGGGAAAATAAACATATCATTACCAGATACAACAACAGTTCTGGGTAACACACATCCCAGAATGCACCAGGTATGAGGAGGGAGAGAGCTGGCAGCTGTAAGACTTACATTTCAGGACATGTGTGTGTGTGTGGGTGCTTGTGTGCTCATTTGTGTGTGTGTGTGTAAACACACGGGGTGAGGGTGAGTCTGCTCTAACAGTGTCAATAAAGGGACATCTCTATTGGGCTGTTCTGTTATGCACTTGCTAAACAGCTTTCTGGCAAAGCCACTACAGATTCCTCAGTGATGAATCATGGACAGGAAGCTATGGCGTGACATTAGGCAACAATTAAAATCAAAATTACAATCAGATGATAAGAAAAGTGATTTAGTTTTTATGCGTTCGCTGAATTGTGGCTGCATGAGAGAAATACAACATGACTTGCAACGGACATGACGGGGATATCTCCATTTATGACGCGCTTTGTTGGCTGAGTTAGCGGTGAAACACACTTGACTGTTATTGGCTATCTGAGAGACAGCAGTGAATTTGACTGCACTTTGATTTGGCTTGAATGTAATAGAGGTGAAGAGAAAAGTCTATATTAGAGAAACTCAGCAGTATCCTTTCTTCATGATCAACACAAACAAACTAATAAACTATGCTATTATTATTAGAAGAGCTAAAATGATGAAGATGATGATGATGATGATGATGATGATGAACAAAAGCAACAACAATCATAATTAATATTCATATTTTTACTTCTTCCAATAATAAGCATAATAGTTAATATGGAAGGTTATTCATTTTTTTTGTGCTAATCATGAAGAATAAAATAATTCGAATGCTAGATATTATTATTATTATTATTATTATTTGTAGTAGTAGTAGTAGTATAACAAAAACAACAACAACAACAACAACAATAATAATAAAAATAATTAATAGTAATATTTTTTATTAATCCAATAATAAGTCTGATAGTTAATAAGTCAGTATAATTTGTACTAATCATGAAAAAATAGTTAGAATAATAAATAGTATTATTATTATTAGTAGTAGTAGTAGTAGTAGTATAACAAAAACAACAAAACAGCAACAACAACAACAACAATAATAACAGTAATATTTTTTAATTAATCCAATAAGTCTGATAGTTAATAAGTCACTATATTTTGTGCTAATCATGAACAAAATAATTAAAATGCTAAATAGTATTATTATTATTATTATTATGCATGTTAATTATTAAAAAAAATATTGGGTGGTTTCTTCTGATTACCATTTTTATTTTTGCTTTATTTTTTATTTAGTTTTACATTTTTAAATAATTAATTAAGTAAGAACAAGTAAGTAAAAAAAAATCTGGTTTTAATCTTTTTGTGATTGCCAGGGTTTTTTGTAATGTTTCATAAATGGCATTTTGGTGTTGCAATATTCCATCTAGTTGGCCAGGAAAGGAAAGTTTCAGAGGCGGCTCTCATTCCATCCTAACCCAAAGCTACTATCCTAGCTCCCTCTGGTGGCAATTACAAATTAGTGAGTGAAAATCTTTACCTTCCTGTTCCCCATTATAGCTCAGTGCCTTTTGTGTTCATTCTGAGGTCATAACTTCAATAATACATCACATTCTTAGTCACATCAGACACATACACGAACCTTTGAGATACAGTAAAGTTATGATAAGAACACACTTTATACTGGCACTGAATATATACACATTCATTTACACAAAAGTTATTCAATATGGCATCTTAAAAAGTCTGTTTAGTGTTTAGATTGAGCTTTAACTCACACAGCAGGTAAAGGTCTGTCTGGAAGACGTCTCTTTCCCTGGAGGCCAGGTCACGGTGGTGCTCCACACCTTCTGCATCATTCAGAGATTTTCTAGATCCAAATGCCTTCTGACGCACCCTGCACAACACACACAGCTCCAGCAAGATCACAGGAGGGAAACACATGTCCACATCAGCCTAAAGCCCAGAGGAAGACTCTGACAACCTTTTAACCCGTCTCCCTGTGAAATAAACAGACTCACGAAGATGCTCATCCAGTCTCCGCTGGCCGAGCCTGAACGCTGTGGATAATTCATGACAATTGGCATTCAAATAGTTATGAACGGGACATTCGGGGGCTACAGCTCCCAAAAAATAATAAAAACAGATGTATATACTGCAGTCGTAACGTATGCAGAGATGCTTATGCGGCGCATTGCAATTCATCGCCTGAAACGGCTCAAGTGGCCTGATGTGTTCGGTGTCAATCACTTTGATTGGCAGGCATATGTCAGAATTGGAAAATGTCACATGGAGAAAGAGACAGAGCAAGGCTTTCCAAGCCTAGCGCTAAGGCATGGCCTATTTTAATATTTCATCTAGCCGGAGAGAGTCTTTCGCTCCATAGTTTAAATTCTAATCTTGTTATGGCAGAGGTGCATGTAGTCTGCAGGCTGCGGCACCAAGCAGCTCTAATTCCCTCTGTTTCTCTCTCCAGCTAAACAAATTATTATAAATTCCATTATTTTTCCATTATGCATATATGTTTTGGTGGCAGAGCCACTCTGCAGAGCTCTCTCCATTAAGTGGTCTGGCTTTTCCTCATCAAAGGCCAATACTTCTGGCCCTAAACACAGCTGAGTCCTGTAGGACCCTCACAATAGGTCATTATTAGTATATCATTCAAATGCCGTTCATTTGCTAATGTGGAGTTATATCTAATAATGGCAGCTCTGGTGGCTTTTTTCCCAAACCCTAAAGCAGCTTGTAACCGCAGTCGCATTATTTATTTCTATCGTCAAGGTTTTCATCTCTTCTAATAGATAATATTCCCGATATATAAGCCTGTGGAGATTTTCCAGAGCATGAGAGACATATGGGGAAATATCTATCGGTCTGATCGATGCACCATACTTTAGCCTTGGACGGCGGGCCGCATCAAGTTATTTTTGGCAGGAGGAGCTTCTGTTTTCGTACATTTAATAGGCAGCATATTTAAATGTCATCATGATTTCATTTTTACTACCTCGTCCGAACTTCCTCTTCCATAAATCCCGGGGTCAGTCCATAATGGAGATGAGTTCATAACTCTCTGCGCGTCGCTCTGTTTGCACTCGGTTTTGAGCTTCGTTTGAATGATGTATCTTAGGTAAAATGGTGACATGAGAATGAAGACGTAATTTTGTGTAGGCCTCCCTCTCTGTTACCCACAGAATCAACTCATCAAGCTATGTTAGGGTGTGTTCACAGTCACATTTGGCATGTTTGGTTCGATTAAAACGAACCCTGGTGCGATTGCTCTGTTAGTGCGGTTCATTTGAGTAAGTGTGAACGCTGCCATCTGAACCCTGATGCACACCAAACAAGCTGAAAAGATGGGTCTCGGTCCACTTCCAAACAAACTCTGGTGTGGTTCGAATGAAATATGAACACAACATGGACCAAAGACATGTAAACGAACCAAAAACGGGACATGATGTCACAAGGTGCAACCCTAAAAAGGACAGAATGCTCAAGCATACCTGTTTTTTTTTTGTCATAGTTGTGATGTTGCCCATCAGTTTGATACAGGCGTCAGAACCATGTCTCCTCTCGGCAGATCTTCGTTTGTGTGTGATGGAGGGATTCCTGACGCTGTTTTGACTCCTTTACACATTTTATAAGCTCTTCATGAGTTCTCAGCTGGTCAAAATACCAGCATATGTAGGCTACGCCAACCCACGGCAATTCATACGTATTTTACCGAGGTGGCTAATTCGTACAAATTTGTACAACCTCACTCGTATGGTTTTGTAGGAAGGACCACCCCTAACCCCGCCCCCTAAACCTACCCATCACTGGGGTCTAGATAAATCGTACGAAAACGTACGAGTGAGGTCATTGTTTTGGATGTTCGGTAAGTTCCATTGCGAAGTATACATAATAAAAGCCGGCCAATCAGGTTGTGAACATATCCCTACGCCTTTAGTTTCAGTATCTTTAGGTTAGGTGTTAAAATGCCAATGTGAACGCTAAGCGGACCAGGACTAAAAGTTATTTTTTTGGTCCGGACCAAGCGAACCAAGCGAACCGAACTACAAGTGTGAACACACCCTTAGAGTGAAAATACGGAGTTAAAACATGCCGAAATGATTCGAACTAGTAAAATAACATCTATCAAGTACAACTGAATTTGCGTCAATGAGCCAGCATAAATCTACACTGGAATTGCTTTTCTTCCTGAAGTGGTGTCACGCATTGCCTGGGAAAAAGCCAATGGCTCATTCATTTGACTGTCCGTGCAACACAATCATGCTAAACAGCTAATCACTCACAGTCTTTTTTTTTGCACCACAATAATGTCCTCTGTAAGGCGACAAACAAATTACCAGCAAGTGAGGCGACACAATAAATCCATGTGTTTCTTTTTGTGAGTGTGTGAAGCTCTTTGTGTGCGAGGGAAATGGGGTGTAAGACACACACAACACATAGCAATTATCTCACAGTGTCCCTGAAGCAGTGTAGCATTACCCTAGACTCCTGAGTTATGCTGTTTAGCTCACTGCTGTGTTCGCCTTTGTTTTAATAGACAAACACAAAGTTTAATTCCTTCTGGGTCAGACGAGAGAACTCAATGAATGGGCTAGACCTTTAAACACACACACACAAAACGAGGGACTCATTTAGCGTTAATTACTCTTTGTCATTTGCTGTCTATTCAGCAGCGGTGTAGTAAAATGTCACCGCTGAAATTAGCCTCAGAGCTGAGCAATTTTCGCAGCTAAATTGCCGAATGAGTATCGCTCCGTAATAGGTAGCAATCTGCGGTAATATGATGAGATCGTTTGGAAAAAGTCAGGGGGACTGATCAAAAGCAGGCATTATCCGCACTGATGTGGTGACCCGGGGAACATGTGGACACAGCTGTAGTGTCATGTGACGTGTGGGGGAGCAGGTGCCAGTTGGCAAAGGCGTAAAGGCGGCGAGCAACCGAACAATTACTGTTATTCATAACAGCCGCTACGCACAGAGGACCATCTTCATTCTAACTTTGTGTTAGACGTACCTAAAGTGTAGAAATCCTCTTAATCATCTGTCAGTCCGTGCCTGGTGTGAATACACACTGGAAGTGCAGCTCATTATTATTCATAAAATGAAAAAGATTCTAATCGGTTTCCACAGAATTAGAGCTCTTGTCATTCACAAAGTTAGTTTATTACATATTTTGGCTAATTTAATCATCCCTTCAGCAACTCTCTAGTCGGATTAACACATTCTACCATGCTCAGATCCGTTCCACAGAATTCCACAGAAGATTTCACCTGGGCCTGGTTAGAATTCAAGAAAAGGTGGGAAAGAATATTACACAGAGTATCTGATATCGGCGGTTCAGCAAGTACGCAAGTGTAAGATGTGTTCGCATAGGGCTTTCTTTGTCTTAGATGTGTGGCCGAGTGAAGTCTCTACATTTTCTTCTAACCCACTTTCTCTTCGAGTAATTGTTATTAAAAGAATAGAAATGGGGTCAGAACTGGAAGCAGTTCTTGCTTCTCGCCCTGCGTGTAATTAACATTTCACAGCGCATATCTCATTACAGAAGACAAGGCCACTTTTACCGAAAAGAGTGCGATGCATTAAGATTTCACCAGGCTATAATCTGACTTGCTATCATTAAAGAATAATGTAAACCTTCAAGTGATTTAATTGGATGTCTATAGAGACATAATAGAGGAGTTAAAGTCTTTGTTTAGTATTCACTTGAACTGTCTGAATCTCTCAGTGTCTCTTGCTTTTGCACTCATAGCTGAGTGAAGGCCGCAACTAGGACTGTATGACTATAGATATATTTATATTTATTTAGATATATTGCTAGGCATAATACAATATGGAATTTAGCCGTTTATGGTTGTCAAGCCATGATGCAATTTTCTGCCACATCAGTATAGGATTCAAATGATGTGCACCCAACACTGTATTTTACAACACTTCAGCTTGTGATTCTTACAAAGTGGGGGTCATGTTTTAGGATTCTTTACCTAACTTAAGTCTCTGAGATCCTGACACCTTGAACTTCTGGAGACTCCAGGTAAGTTGGAGTTCTGGAAAATGGTGGCGCTGGAGACTAAAGGGTTCCTGATGGTTTCACACTTAATTCTTTACCTTAATTCTTAATTCTTTTGCAGTTTATGTGTCTTTTCTTCGCCACCTGTTTTTGTCTGACCCTGCTGACACAATGAGCATTTCACTGTCCAATGGTCATGCCTTAACTACAATGTCTAGTATTGCATTAGTATTGTTTCCTTCTCATGGGCATTTAATAATTTTTGACTTTTCAGTCTGAGTTAAATCTCTTTTTTGGCTCATTTTATCTGTAAAAGAAAACGTGCCTAATAATTCTGCACGCAGTGTAGTAGGAGTGTCTTGGACTTTAATGCTGGTTGCCGCCCATCATAAAATATAAAAAAATTATTCCACTGCAGCACAAAATAGTGTCGGCGGGGATGATAGACTAAAGCAAGACACTCCACCCACACCTGAAAAAAGACCTTTTTTGGATTTGGTAAAAAAGACAATGTGTTAAGTTGCGGAGACTTTTAGTGATGTTCGGCAAATATTCAAAGGCAAAATCCAGTTATTTCAATGGGAATCCACACAATCTGAAATTTCATGTGAGAGTGAAACATTTCACCATGCAGATTTCGCATTGGGTTCAGTTGGTCATGAGAATTTGCCACATTGACAAACAGAAAGCTGCTTGGTTTGAAAATGACTTCTGAATGAGCTGTGCATCATACATCCCTACACTATTGACAATAGAAAAATCAACCATTTTTGCAGAAATTTTAATAATGTAACCATACCTTTAGACAGTCTGCAGAAAGTGCTGATCAACAGAAAGCTCTTTTTGTATGTTTTTTCTCTGGTGCTGCAACACTGGTACTGAATCTACAAGTACTAAGAGATTAAGTATTAAAAGATTTGCTAATGGAAGAGTTATGAATCATTCTTAAAGGTCCACTGAAGTGTCTTGAAACGTGCAGCGTTATTCAATGTGTTGACGTAATTTCCACTGAAACAGGAAGACAGGGCGGGACATATCAAACAGCTCCTCCCCTTTTTTTTTTAAATCGCCAATAGCGTTTAGTTTACATCACAGCTCGGCCAGAGCCGTTGAGCTCGGTAAAGCCACAGTTTCCTCCTAATCTCTAACCGTTTCTCCTCCTAATCTCCTCCATATCGCTTTAATATACATCATTCTGTGCAGAATTCAAATGGGTCCGATAGGTTTTGTGGTCTGCGTCGACTCGCGCATATGATCCGCTCTGTGTATCGCGTCTCTGAACCAGAGCAGGCTGTGTGTGCGCTACGGTGGTTCGAGTGACACTAACATGAAACCAGACTTCATTCGCCCCAATGGAAAGCATATTTACACTGTCTGAATCATTCCCTATCCCCTATATAGTGCATTGTGTGCCATTCACCATGTAGAAAGTGTGAAGAGTGACCAATTTCAGCCACAGCTTCAGTGTCTGTTTATAATGTAGGGGGTGGGACGCTTTAGATTCTAGAGAGCATTTGATTGGATAGAAAATCTGGTGAGAAGCTGAAGTGCAGAGTGATGTCATCAAAATCATTGATCCATATCGTGAGAGACTGTAAGTTTTGAATGCTTATATCTTCTAAATGTGAATTTTGTCATTGTTTTGGAGCATATAGTAAGGCTTACATATTCATACTAAAAAAGCCAAAAAAAAACCTAACATTTCAACTATCTGAACTATTAGTTTTATACTTACACTGTTTTGAGTCTTTTGTCTTCAACTTAAGTGTAACATGATGGGAAGCTTTTTTGCACTGAGGCCAACTTATTCATTTCTACGTTGAATGGTATTAAATGACTCATATCATGATATAAAATTTTGCTTGTACCACCCAGCCCTCATCGCAACCATGCTGGTTTGCTTAACCAACAAGCGGTTGGGACCATGACGGGAACTTTAGGCACAACAGCTTGTTTTGAAAGACGTGTATGAGTGAAAGAGAAAGCGAATGGAACCAAACCATGACGCTCATAAAGTGAGAGACACTCATATGCATCCAATTTCCTACGAACACATAACAATCTCTCACACGGGGTTAAACGAATCCAGGACTGATCCTTTGCCACAATAAAAGCAAGTCAAAGCTGCTCGAGATTTCCACGTCCATTAAGAGAAATGCGGCACGGATGGCTCTAAGCGGCGCGTCGGACCGCGCTGGGATCATTTCCATGGCAGGCTGGCAAGGAGGGAAGTGTTGATGGTGGCAGACAGTGAGAGAAGAGACAAGGAGATATGTGTCAAATTAGTCATGCCGTTCAGGGGCTTGCTTGGCTTTATCTCAGGACAGTCTCACTCCCACCCCCCACCCAATGCCCTGGGACTCGCGGGGTGAGAGTGCTGTGAATGCCTTACATACACACACACACAGCTTTTGCAGCTGGAATCATGTGCGAGACATTACGATATTGAGCAGAGCATGAAAAGGCACACCGTCTACTACAGCGCCACATTTGAAATGTACACGCTTATGGTATGTTTTTATTTTCCTCCCAGTCGTTCATACCTCCAGTATGGAAGCAGGTTTGCGAGGAAACCTCACTCAGCCTAAACGAAAGATTGTTGGCAAAACAATCTGTTTTGTTTAACTCTAGGCAACAAGAAGAAGACCTTCAGGAGTCATGCCAGATTACCCACTAACTACATCAGAAAGAGGCTTGTATAAATTATAGGGAATATTACCAAGAAATAAGCTTCACTGTCTGGAACATCTGAAAGGTGTCCTTTAGGGAGAAATTAGTGCGATGGCTCTCACACGTCGGAGCCCGTGTCTGTTTTATTTTGCTCCCTAACGAGCCGTCGTGGCCATACGTGATTGAGATTTTTCATTATTGCCGCACACAGATGGCCATTAGTTAGACGCTACCTCAGCCAGACATGGCTGTCTTTGTCCTACTGAGAAATACAGCACATGCCGTCTACAGGGGCTCTCAAACATTCAGTCTGCCGCAACGACGGTCTCAAAACATGAGGCGCAGTTCAAAAAAATATGGATTGCATCCCAATTAACAAACTTTTCTCCTTAAAGAACTCACTTACTTTTTTTTCTTGGAACCAGCAGGAGTTAAATCAAGTGTCCAAAACCAGTAAATCAGTGTTGGTGGAAACTACTGTAGCCTGTCAAGCTAGTCAGAATTTAAAGTAGTTCAGCTGCAGTAAACTTTTTTTTTTCTTTTTTTTTTTTCATTTACACTAGTACAAGCTACCAACAAAAAATAGCTAATGACACTGAAGCTAAGAAGGCAAAATATTTTTAAATTATGTGGAACAGAAGTGTGGAATTATTAAGATATTTTAATGTTTTTTGATGAAAAATACAGTAAAAACTATAATATTGTGAAATATGAATTGAAATTTAACATAACTGTTTTCTATTTTAATATATTTGAAAATGTAATTTATTTCAAAGCTGAATTTTCAGCATCATCACTCCAGTCTTCAGTGTCATGATTCTTCAGAAATCATTCTAATATGCAGATTTGCTGCTCAAGAAACATTTATTATCATTAAATGGTGAAAACTATTTTTCTGCTTAGTAGTATTGTGGAAACCATGATACAGTACTATTGAAAAGTTTGAGGAAAATTTATATTTTTATTCAGCAATTAAACTGATAATAAGAAAAAGTATTAATACTTGAGCACCAATGACAAGTGATAATAATAACTGAGCACCAAATTAGCATATTATAATAATTTCTGAAGGATCATGTGAAACTTTTCAATTGTAACAATATTTCACAAATGTTTTTAGTGTATTTTTCATAAAATAAATGCAGCCTTAGCGTGCATAAAAATATTGTAATAATATTTTTGGCTTTTTTATTCCAAACTTTTGAATGATAGCGTAAATTTGCACAAATTAAACAACTAGGATACAGTTTAAATCACTATAGAAAACAATAGTGAACAGCAGCATTTACAAAATATGTAGCTAGTTCTGGCATGAAACTCTAGATGGTGCACGCTGATAGGTCCTTAACTCATTGGTAGCGATCACATCATCATCTCATAGCACAGCTGATTGGTTGCTGTTGCATCAGCAGCCAATGAGCTGCGGCTCAACAGTCAAATACTGGTAGTGTTGCTGTTAGCAGTGCAACGCGCTTTCAGAAACCCCCACCTTCCCCAGCTCCACTTGTATAGATCTGCTACGGGGGTTATTTCATGTATGTTACATGAGCAGCAGCAGCAGCCTGTCTTACATGCTCACAGCAATGTCTGTGAACTATTTGCCAAGACAAAATACATTAACATTGCCATATCCATTACCATGCCAATCGCTCAGAGAATTGTCACGACAGAAATATGCTTCACAGGGACTCAAATTGGTGAATTATTTTTGGAATTTTCCTGTTAGGAAAGCACATTTGATAAAAATACAGCTCACTCAACAATAAGGTTAAGTGCGTAATACAATGTGGCAGCTACTTGTTTAAAAAAAAAAAGTAATTTGTTGCAAAATGGTTGCAGAGTACATGCCTGTGCAGTTCTGTGTGATGCTTCAAACTGTTGCATGTTGATGCCATATAAATACTTGAATTAAGCCGTTTTCCCAACAGAAATTCTTTGAAATCAAGCTATTTATGAAATTCTTGGGTTTAAACCAACATATTTTATCCATATCACTGCCTTTCTTTTTATTCAGACACATTAGGAGCCAGAATCAAAGTGCCAAATCAAAACCAGCAGTGTGTGCACACATAAGCTTAAACCCAGAGGTCATCTTTAATGATGCCAGCAGTTTAGGGAGGCCAACCCCTTAATCCACACAGGGTCGTCAAGCATCAAAGCAATCCATAGTTTGTACAACTGTCAGTAATGAGGATAATGATGTCATTTCATTTCAAAAAACAATTTAGACTACAAATTTAGGGAGATTTCTTGACATTATCATCATGATTTTTGACATCCTGTGTAGATACACATTTAACATTTAACTTTAATAAAGGTTTTAATGCATTCAGAACATTCAAAAAGGTGGAATTCGCATTTTGTGGAGAATAATCTTGCGAGTCACCAGGTTGTACACGCGCGGACACACAGCTTCACTGCTCATATATTTACTGCTCTGGCTCTTTGATAATGTGTTTATGGGCACTGGCAGGCCGGTCGGTTCAGGGCAGGGAAGTAGTGTGCTACTTACCCTCTCTCTCTCTCTCGCTCATAAGCACACGTGCACACGTGTAAAATTGTTTTATGTGTAAGATCCAGTGAACTCCATTATTTTCCTGCACTATTTGCTTGAATAATTGAAGAAAGAGAGCTGAATTATGGATAAAGTGTACAGTCTGAAAAAGGGGTTCATGCGCAGCCTTGGGCAAAAGCCAGTTCTTAATGATGTCTGGAGTTGGTTGAGGAGAACTCGTTAGCTGGAGAGTAATTTTCCAAAGGATTAAAAAGCATCTTTTAAAGCAGCAGGCCAGGCTGCCGGAATGTCAGGGAAACACCCCCTTCAAAACCAAAGCATTTCACATTTCAGAGGGGAAGAAATTGTTACAGTAATTTCTTTTTTGATCTTACAGTGAATTAATCATTTTGTTAATTATTAGTTTAACATAATTGTCTTTGGAATTGATGCCTTAATTGCTCTGTTAAATTGTTATTCAACAGTCTCAGTATATGTCAGTTTCCGGCTGTTTTGTCAGTTTCTGTAATTGGTACATAATGATTGAAGCTTATTGACTTGTCAGCCTGAGCACTGTTGATGAAGCGTAAGAGACTAAATTAGCAGGCATTTATTCAATTACTGCGTCATTTTAGCCAACTGTCTTGTGGGCTGTGTTTATTGGAGATTTCAGTGAAATAAAATACATTTTATAACTGATATCTGGACGGCTTGAATGAACACCAATACTGTTTGAATAAAAGTACATTCTGTTTCAGGTAAAAGATATTATAAAATATTATATATTATAAAACAGAGAGTTCCTGTATTTGGATACTGACCAAGGGCCAGATTTACTAAATGAGAACGCAACTCCAAAAAAGCGCGGATGTGAGTGGAAAGTTCTGCACGTGATCTACTGATGGCGCGCAAAATGAAGAACACAGATGCGGCCGGATCATTTCCATAATGACCAACGCAATCTACCAAGAGCAGCGCAAATTGCCGTCAAAGTCCCTTTAAGACAAGTAATTTCACTCTGCGGCCATCTTTGAAACGCCTCTTGGGCATGTATCCTATCTCTTTGAATGGCGAAACATCAAATTCACCAAAACTGTTCGCCAAGCTTATGATTAAATTTCATATTTGAAATAACCAATGAAATCTGAATCTAAATTTTGTTTATAAACTCTCAAATCATGACAAAAAAACTGGACAAAGCTAATGCGCAGTCAAACGCGCGTCTCAGAACACTTCCTGTTTCTATAGCAACCGGAGCTTCTAATGGCAGCTGCAGTGATGCGATGACTTTACTAATCAACGATTGGCTCTTTCATTTAGAAGGCGGGGCTTATTTGCCATATTAGGCATTGCATTTTCTCCCAATCATAAGTAATCGGAGTGCACCGTCTTCCTATATATAAAGTCTTTGTTGGTGTCTGGTTTAAGACATGATTTTTTGCACGTTAAATAATGGTGCAAATACCAGTAAAATGACCAGCCCAGACCCTAGTAAATCACCTTTCATGATTCATTTAAATACTCTCCTCCCATAAATTCTGCATCTGAAAGTGAAACTCCTACAAATGCATATGCAATAAGGTTAGCTGCAAAAATAACCCTGTCCACGCCTTTTCAGCGCTAATTTATCACTGCGTGTCTTTAGTAAATCCTGTCAGTAGTTTTTTAACCCCAAAAGAGGGTTTGCATTGGCGCTAGTAAATCTGGCCCCAAATATAACATTCCAGCTGTGCTAAAATATGAAATAATTACAATAACAAACACCCATTTACCTAAACTCTGTGCACACTACCGGTCAAAAGTTTGGGGTTGGTAAGATGTTTTAATGCTTTTGAAGGAAGTCTCTTCTGCTCCCCAAGGCTGCATTTGTTTTGATCAGTGAAAAATACAGTGAAAATGTTAATGTTATTAAATGTTATTGCAATTTAAAATAACTGTTATATGTTTGAATATATTTTAGAATGTATAACTTTGATGACAAAGCTGATTTCTCAGCATCATTACTCCAGTCTTCAGTGTCACATGATCCTTCAGAAATCATTCTAATATGATTATTTGCTGCTCAGGAAACATTTCTGATTATTCTTCTTTCTGTGAGGAATACAATGTTCAAAAGAACAGCATTTATTTAAAATAGAATTTTTTTGTAACATTATGTCTTTCAGTCAACTGATCAAAAGCCAAAAGCACTCTTGCTGAACAATTTCCCCTTCAAAAAAAATAAATAAATAAAAATAAATAGATAGATAAAATTGTACTGAAGCAGTGTAAAATAAAATGGAAAGATGTCACTTAATCACTTTGCTCAATAAAATATGCATCCTTAGTATATATAATTTTCAAACAGAACTCAAGGCTGAGGGAAAAACTTTTAAAGTGTGTCACCACTAGCCACAGAATTGTACGGGGGTCTGTAAGAAAAAGTCTCATTGTTAAACTTTAAAGTTTGAAGATTTACACAGCCGGTCTGTGGAGGTGACGTTTGCACGCGGCAGCATATAAACAACCTTGCCGAGTCAGTGGGGAGTCTTCCTGCAGTTAGAAAGCCATGAGAGAAAGCAATTACACACATTTGTCTAATTATCCAATCATAAAGTCATTATCGGTTTGGCACCTTATTAACATGCCTTGGCTAACACGCAGTTGCTCATTTGGCCCGCACTGTGGGCTAAAGTTAGATAGCTGATAATAATCACCCCTGTCAGACTAGTCATTAGCCCTGAGCTGTTCACTAGGCTCACTTGCAGCTACCTACCACACTAAAGTAAACTTCACGACCTTGAATCCACCAGCCAGGAACTATTCAAGTTTTAGTGCTAATAATATACAGTGTTGGGGAGTAGCTAACTAAAATTAACAATGCCGCTAACTTACATTTTTCAGTAAAAAAAAGATAATAATGACCCCAAACTTTTGAACAGTAGTGTATATCAAAGTATAAGGTCACCCTTAAGTAGTTTCAATGTGGATAGCGACTTGTTTTTAGCTTGTAATGAAGCTAACATCTTTTTTGAAAGAGTAGCTTGACTGTACATTTTAAATTATGAGCTGTACATTTTCAGAATAGTTTTCCAAACACTGGGAATGTACGACATCTTTCCTACTGAGATTTAGGCTAAATGTAACAGTGAGAAATGAGAGAAAAAGGTAAAAGGAGAAAGAGAAGGAGTGTCATCTCAGCACATTCATATTTGATAAGTCCAGAATCCCAGAGGGTGTGTGATGCAACAGAAGTTCCAGATTGTTCTCTTCATTCACTCTCTGGCAGTCAGAGGGCTGTGCTGAGATAGGAGAGAGCGGGCCGCATGTGAGAGACGCAGTGCACAGATGTTGGTGCATCTGTGTTAGCGCGGGAAACTGGGCGAACGCTGCACACGCAAACACACACAACAGCAGAGAGGACTGATGCAGAAGACAAAACTGCTGGACTGCTGATTGTAGGTAAAAATGAAGTTTTGGGGCTTACTGTATTCGCTAAAGGCCACATTGGTACCAAATTATGGGATCTTTCTACACAATGTTCTAAAAGTATGAATAATTGTATTGATTATTTTTTATATTACTTTTATCCCAAGCAACTTACATATACATCCATTCACACACTCCTTTGGACCTTGGTGTTGCTAGTGCCATGATCTAATGTTCTAAATGTCTGAGGCCCTGTTTACACCTGGTATTAAGATGTGTTTTGGTCGATCGGATCACAAGTGGACGAGGAACACACATTCCCATTTACACCTGGTGTTTTAATCCATCTCTTTTGTCCACTTTCAATCACTTCTGTCCTGATTTCTTCAAGGGAGGGTCTATGGGCGGGTAAATGTATGTTTTTTTTTTTCAGATCTTTAGATCTACTGGACAAAATAAGCTTGCACATTTTACCCGGAGATGGCGGAAAAACATATGGAGAGCATCAGCTTTCGTTTCTGCTCTAATCACCATGCCATGCCGAACGCTGTGAGTGTGTGTTAGAAATCAGGAATGGAGAGAGAACATTGTGCTTGGTACGTTTTTCGTCTTCAAACCAAATTTGGGTCTCTAGCCGACAAAGTTTAAATCCTGTCTGGCTAGCACGCTTTCCACAATGTTTACTCATTAGGTCAGTAGGCAGAGAGTAGACGGTCTTTTGTGGCTGTCTGAACACATTCGACCACATGAGCGTTTACACTACGAAAGAAATCCGGTCGAATGCGTTTTCAACTACCTCTGGAAGTGGTCAAAAAGTGGACAAGATCAAAATGTTTAAGACCCTGTTTACACATCGTCCACTTGTGATCTGATCGACCAAAACACTTCTTAATATCAGGTGTAAACAGGGCCTGACACTATTTTGGAGGACAATCTTTGGAGGAGACTCTTACTGATATCTATTAGACTAGTTAAAATATTTACGCAAAGTGTGAGGGGATGTACAGTGCTTTGTAAATGATGAGATTTGGCCACAGCCACAGAATGCAAATTGCTAAATATTGCTGGCCTGATTATGAGTTTTGTTTTGGGTGTTTTAGGATGCATTTACTCTTTGTTTTACTCATTTACTCTAGAATTCTGCTTGTTTGGTTGCAATGTGTCTAAACCGGATGCAACCGCAGCGCAGCTTGAGGCTGTCTACAGTGAACGTGATTTCACCATGTGCAACATGTTCCTGGATCAACATCTTTGTTGGTCCTGGAACAACATTCCAATCAACCAATCAGATTTGAGGGACGAGTTTACAGTTTATGTCAAGTTTTTGGCTTACAACCAGGGTTAGGTGCTTCTACATCAGTGTTAATCACCTATCATTTCCCACTGATTTTAGGGATAAATTATGGGTAGGGTTAGGTTTAAGGGTAGGGATAGGACAAAATTTTCAGACAAGAATGTTGTTCCAGAATAAACTAAATATATTGATTCAGGAACATGACTTACTTGGCAAAATCACATTGACCGGCTGTCTGAACGCAAAAAAATGACCATTGTAAATCCATTTGTTCTTCATGTCAGAAGTAGCACATGGGCTTCAAGAACGTCAGAAACAAAACGAGGGCATCAGTTTACTGCCTGTGTAGTGTGTACTGCACCACATCCAGTGTAGACAGCATCACAGATTATATTATTATGTTCTATTTGCTTTTATCGTGTCACGTCGCTCTGCTCGTGCCTGGTGTAGATACGGTGTTGCTGTAAAAGTGCCGGTAACACTTTAGTTTAGGGTCCAGTTCTCACTATTAACTAGTTGCTTATTAGCATGCATATTATAGGATATTGGCTGTTTTTTAGTACTTATAAAGCACATATTAATGCCTCATTCTGCATGACTATATTCTATATCATTAATCCTACCCAATACCTAAACTTAACAACTACCTTACTAACTATTAATAAGCAGTAATTAGGAGTTTATTGATGCAAAAGTTAATATTTAGTTAATAGTGAGAATTTGACCCCAATCTAAAGTGTGACCAAAGTGGCTTACCAGACTCTACTGACCTTGAGGTTACACGCAATATTGAATTTAACGCAGATGAAAATGAGGCTGTGAAGCATAGACGTACAGTCTTTATAATGCCACGCACTGTATAAAGGTCCTAGATCTCATAATTTTCACAACTCACAACTTTTAAAACTGTTTATGGAGGTTTAGTCAGCTGAACAACTGGTATACGGTTAAACAACAGTACAATCCATAGAACACACAGTATTCTATCCTTCACAGCCTTGTTTTCATTCCTGTCAAAAATGAAATATGGAGCTACCCTGACTGTATATTGGTCTGGTATATGCTTCATATGAACTTTGGTATAGTTTGCATTTGGTATGAAAGCAATTTGGCCAACCCAGGCTCATTGGTTACCTCTACCTACATTTTTATAAAACTTCAAAAAAACTTTTACTGCCGTTTACAGCTGAAATGAACACTAGTGGCAGTAAAACACCAACCACATTTATTCCTTTTCATACAAATTATGATTACATGGGCAGATTATTGATTAATAAAGACTTATTTTCATGTGGTTCCTTGCATGATACTTTACATTTTGATGTTTGCATCACATAATTACTTTGTGTATGGCTTTTCTGAAAGAGTAAACTTGCTTGGTAGTTTACCTGATACGGCATTACACTTGTAATAAGGAGGGCTTGGGTGCAATAAAAGAGCCAATAGACACCCTCAACCTGACGAGTCAGTTTAAATTTGGTGAAAGATTGGTCAAATAATTAGCCAATTTCATTCGTCATTACTGCAAATAGGTAATTCTGATACATGTAATGGCTATCCATTATGACATGTAGGCATTTTTATCTTTATGTACACAATAATAATTTTTTACATTGTAATCCTTTTATTTTTAATATTTGGCATGTTTGTGTGTGTGTGTGTGTGTGTGTGTGTGTGTGTGTGTGTGTGTGTGTGTGTGTGTGTGTGTGTAACAAGCAGAGTGTATGTGCGCATTGTGTACCCGCCTATAGGCGCATATTACTAATGCACCCTTTAAATAACAATAAAAATACTGTGTCATTGACTTTAGACCAGGTTTTTGTTGGTCAATGGTGCAGTCGTTTTCAGTTCCTCAAAATAGCAACACGCCAACAATGCTCCTGAACACACCTGCTTTTCAGACCAACAGATGGGCACGAGTGCATTTGCTATTTAAACAACATGGTGCTGGACGTGAAAATGATAACTGTGTCGGGCTGAAACTAGCAAAAAACACTTGCGTCGCGCCTACTGTCACATTGCACCGGGTGTATGATAGGACCCAAAATGGCATGGTTGCTTCAGCAAATGTGTTTTTATCTCACATTTGCTTTTGTTAACACCATCAGTTAGGTTTATGGTAAGGTTTAGTGTAGGCGGTATGTTATTTTCAAACACGATAGAGCATGAATCCGACATTTCATTTCCAACCTGCCACTATACAACAAATCAACGTAATAAAACTCACGTTTATCTGCTTCAAATAAAACTGAAAGCTCCACTCATTGGACATTTTACTTTTATAAAGTGTCATGAAGTGTGCAAGAAGCAACGTAATATCATTTCGCTAAAATGTCACTACAGGCACATTTTTCCAATGTCCCTGGGTTGAATTTGGCTTAATTCAATAACTGATGCTGTTAACATATAATTTGCATTTTTCATGACCCCGGTCAGACTTATTGTAGTATAATGCATTGGTCTCCGAATAAAAAAACCTTGGGAGAGATGGAGGAGGGTTTGAGTGTGAAAACAGCCTTAAAACATGCACTGAATGATTGAGAATCAGAAGCCCTTGAAACCGTAACAGCAGAAGACAGAAGAGGGCTAAAATGAATGAAAAATCAACTCTACAATTACAATGTACATCTGCCATTTGATAAGCATTATTCACACTGCTGCCTCGTGACGGCATTGTATTGGCTGTGTGACATCCTCCCCAAAACATTTGTCTACAGAGCCAGCTTTATAAAATCTTCATTATAAGAGTCTGACACAGATGAAGGTGACTGTAGATAATGGGGCTTTATTCCACACAGCACAGTCAAGGTATAGAAAGACAATCAGTTTGTCTCTATAAAGACGCACAGCTGTGTTTCTGCACATTCAAAGCACCCGTATTCAACAGAGGCCAATAAAGACCTCCTTTGTTTTAGCTGGCATGAATCGACTGAGCTCTGATTGTCGTTTTATCTTCGTAAGGTTTGTCTCATTTAGAAGAGCTTTTTGTTTTGTTTTCTCAGTCTCTGACTGATTTTCCTGTGCGGAACAATAGCAAGCTTTCTTTGTTTTAAACCAAGAACGTCTGAAGGCCTAATATCTATATACGACAAGTCAATAAGGAAGGAATAAAAGACCCAGTTTGATGGTGTTCCTTTGAATGGAACGGAATTCTACAACCTTAAGAAATGGAACTTTCTAAAGATGGTGATACATTTAATGCAACTTTTGGGTGACAAAAAAGGTCATGCAGTGGCAAAATTACTTATTTGTTAATTTGATTATTTATCTGCCTGTCAGTTGTCAGTTATTATCAACCTCAGACAGTATGCCTACAGAGCGTTCACAGATCACCTGACATGCATTGCTTGCACAAAAAAAAGTTAAAATTTACATGATTTTTACAAACCCGATTCCAAAAAAGTTGGGACACTGTACAAATTGTGAATAAAAACAGAATGCAATGATGTGGAAGTTTCAAATTTCAATATTTTATTCAGAATACAACATAGATGACATATCAAATGTTTAAACTGAGAAAATGTATCATTTTAAGGGAAAAATAAGTTGATTTTAAATTTCATGGCATCAACACATCTCAAAAAAGTTGGGACAAGGCCATGTTTACCACTGTGTGGCATCCCCTCTTCTTTTTATAACAGTCTGCAAACGTCTGGGGACTGAGGAGACAAGTTGCTCAAGTTTAGGAATAGGAATGTTGTCCCATTTTGTCTAATACAGGCTTCTAGTTGCTCAACTGTCTTAGGTCTTCTTTGTCGCATCTTCCTCTTTATGATGCGCCAAATGTTTTCTATGGGTGAAAGATCTGGACTGCAGGCTGGCCATTTCAGTACCCGGATCCTTCTACGCAGCCATGATGTTGTAATTGATGCAGTATGTGGTCTGGCATTGTTATGTTGGAAAATGCAAGGTCTTCCCTGAAAGAGACGACGTCTGGATGGGAGCATATGTTGTTCTAGAACTTGGATATAACTTTCAGCATTGATGGTGCTATTCCAGATGTGTAAGCTGCCCATGCCACACGCACTCATGCAACCCCATACCATCAGAGATGCAGGCTTCTGAACTGAGCGCTGATAACAACTTGGGTTGTCCTTGTCCTCTTTAGTCCGGATGACATGGCGTCCCAGTTTTCCAAAAAGAACTTCAAATTTTGATTCGTCTGACCACAGAACAGTTTTCCACTTTGCCACAGTCCATTTTAAATGAGCCTTGGCCCAGAGAAAACGCCTGGGCTTCTGGATCATGTTTAGATATGGCTTCTTTTTTGACCTATAGAGTTTTAGCTGGCAACGGCGAATGGCACGGTGGATTGTGTTCACCGACAATGTTTTCTGGAAGTATTCCTGAGCCCATGTTGTGATTTCCATTACAGTAGCATTCCTGTATGTGATGCAGTGCCGTCTAAGGGCCCGAAGATCACGGGCATCCAGTATGGTTTTCCGGCCTTGACCCTTACGCACAGAGATTGTTCCAGATTCTCTGAACCTTTGGATGATATTATGCACTGTAGATGATGATAACTTCAAACTCTTTGCAATTTTTCTCTGAGAAACTCCTTTCTGATATTGCTCCACTATTTTTCGCCGCAGCATTGGGGGAATTGGTGATCCTCTGCCCATCTTGACTTCTGAGAGACACTGCCACTCTGAGAGGCTCTTTTTATACCCAATCATGTTGCCAATTGACCTAATAAATTGCAAATTGGTCCTCCAGCTGTTCCTTATATGTACATTTAACTTTTCTGGCCTCTTATTGCTACCTGTCCCAACTTTTTTGGAATGTGTAGCTCTGAGCCAATATTTGGCATGACATTTCAAAATGTCTCACTTTCAACATTTGATATGTTATCTATATTCTATTGTGAATAAAATATAATTTTATGAGATTTGTAAATTATTCCATTCCTTTTTTATTCACAATTTGTACAGTGTCCCAACTTTTTTGGAATCGGTTTTGTACATGATGAAAAAAATGTAATGCAACTTTAAGTTGATGCAGCAAAAAAGTGGTGTCATCAACAGTCAAGATTCTGAAACGGATTGTCTGACGCACACTGTCAGAAGATATCCAGTCTGATTTATGAATTTATGCATTTTCCAGAGGATGGTGTGCACAGATTTCAAAGTCATTCTCAGGCTGTATGCAAGAAAGAACTGCAAATGTACCAAATTTTTGAAAATGTAACGTGCATGTACTGTCATTGAGCTTTGGGTTTCCCTCTGCCTGCCCGTCTGTAGTTGTTTGTTCTACACCTGTACTGTTTTACCTTGATCTCTCTGTCTGAGTTTTAGTTTCTTAATTTCTCTGTTCCGTTTCACTAACATTTTGTTGCGAGTTACCCTGGTTATCTCCTGCGTGTTTCATTTTTGGATTATGATTAAAGTTCTATTCCTCGTGATTGTGCGCTTTATTGCAGCAATAAATAACAGAAAGATATTTGAGATTGTTTTTGAGAGATTTAAAATTTAGTCTTGCACTATTTGAGTATCAGCATGAAGTCTGATCCACTTTGCTGCTTATTCTGGTCAAGAAGCACCACCCATTATGCAGATAGGAAAAGACTGTAACCAAACACAATTTTTTTTGTTTGTTTGTTTTTTAACATGCCATTTAGGTTATCTGAATAAAATTTAAAAAATAAATGAATATTATAATAAATATATAAATAATAAATAAGCAATATTGGTCCATGATTGTACAGAAAACTATGGAAGCTTAGAATAAAAAATAAAAAGGAAATTGCGACTTTTTATATCACAATTCTGACTTTTTTCTCGCAACTGCATGATATAAACTCACAATTGCGTGTTATAAAGTCAGAATTGAGAGATATAAACTCGCATTTGACTTTTTCTTGCAATTGGAAGTTTATGTCTCACAATTCTGACTTTATAACACGCAATTGTTTACAGCTCGCAATTCTTGCAATTGAGTGTTATAAAGTCAGAATTGTAAGATATAAACTCAAAATTCGGAGAAAAAAGTCTTTTTTCCCCTCAGAATTGGACTTTACAACTTATAATTGCGAATTCATATCTCACAATTCCGAGAAAAGAACTCAGAACTGCAAGATATAAACTTGCAATTGCAAGAAAAAAAAGTCAGAACTGCAAGAAAAAAGTTGAGTTTATATCTCTCAATTCTGACAATAACACACAGTTGTGACTTTATATCATGAAAGTCTGAGAAAAAGTCAGAATTGCGAGATGTAAACGCAATTGCAAGAAAAAAAACGTCAGAATTGTGAGTGAAAAAGTCACAATTACCTTTTTTTTTTTTTTTTTTTTTATTCAATGGCGGTTTCCGTAGTTTCCATAGAAAACACTGCAGAAGTTTGGAAATGTATAATTAATTTAAATGTAAAAATTGTAAGTAATAATAACATATATATATATATATATATATATAGTTATAACACATAACTTATGCATATTATTATATATTATAATAACTATAATATAAAAGTTAAAGTAAATATAAACATAACATTTATGTAACATTTGAAATGCATTTTTTTTTTTTAGCTACAGATTATTTCCCAGACAAAAAAAAAAAAAGGTAGGGTGTCAAACTCAGTGTCATATGTCTGTTTGTGTTTGGACTTTCTGTTTGTATTCTGATTCGTTCATGTGCTCCTTTGTTCAGTTTCCCGCAACTCCTTTGTTACCATGGTTACCTTCATTATTAGTTCATTCTGTTCAGCTGTGTTTGCTCGTTACCTTGTTTGTGTTCCTATATAAGTTCTTCCTTTTCAGTCACTTCTTGTCCATTCACCGTCTTAGTAAGTGTGTAAGTAAGTGTAAGTGTTAGTAAGTGTGTGTTGCTGCCTGATCATCGGTTTTCCTCTATTACCATGAAACCTGTCATTTTTTTAGATTTATTATCTTCGTCTGTGTCTGCCTTCCTGCAACCACCGTGACACTCAGCTCCTGGAGGGCCACAGTCCTGCAGAGTTTAGCCCAACCCTGCTCCAACACCCATACCTGTAGTTTTCAAACAATCCTGAAGGACTTGATAAACTGGATCAGGTTTAATTAGGGTTGAAGCTAAACTCTGCAGGGCTGTGGCCCTCCAGGAAAGGAGTATTGCACCCCTGAAGTAGAACATACAACACTACTTTTGGATATCAAGTTAACATGCAACAATCAAATGTTGAGTATCTTTCAAAGATTTGATACCAATAACCCGTCAAACTTCCTTCCTCAAAAGCACTCACTGTAGCAGCCTGGGACCCTTTAAACAACCTTGTTGCCAGCAAAACTCCTGCTGACTCCTGGAAGTTGTGTAAAGCCATCCTGTTAGGTTGGAACTGTTGTTCCCCTTCAGTCGGTCACGTTCGACGTACGTCGGACGTCACCGACGAATTGGGATCACTTCTGGGAGCCCCTATCAGCTTCGAGTGTATAGAGAACGGGCCAATGGCCATTGGCGTGCGAGATTTGCATCTCGCGCTCCGCCCCGCATCGCGGGTATAAAGCGGAAGCGGATGCAGCGCACATTTGTCATTCACTTCGGAGCCAAACAAGCTTCATGGAAGACTGTTCCTGCGTCAGCAGAGAGAGAGAGAGAGAGCAGAGAAGAGGCTTTTGTGCTGGGAGAGAAGGCACGTGCAGTGACAACCGCGAGCTCACCGAAATCGGTGAAACAAACTGCTGTTTTTACAGCATCCCGGTTGGTTCGGTGGGGGCGTTCCACGGTGAGTGCAAACACAGGCTGCACTATCCCCTGTGTTTGCCGCGGTTGTTCCTGGGTGCTTCGGCACGTTAAGAGCTTCTTCTAAAAGAGCAACACGGGTGTGAAATTGCGTCTTTTTCAAGATGTCATTCCACCCGTGCGTTTCTGGATGCGGTCGTTCCCTGTCACCAGCTGACGGTCACAATCGCTGCCTGACATGTCTGGGTATTCAACATGCCGAGGCAGCGTTTGTGGATAGTTCGTGTTCCCATTGCGGGAACATGACTATCTCGGCGCTAAGGTCGAGACTCGCCTACCTTCGGGAGGGTGGAGTCCCCTTACCTATGCCCCGATCTAGTGCTATCCCTGCCCAGCAGGATAGACCTACTTCGGCGAATAGCCAGGGTGACCTGAGGATCACGTTTAGGGCACACCCGCCGAGCCAGCCTCCGTGGGCCCCTAAACCCTCTGTAGTGCCGCAGCCGGTTGAGCTTTCGGAGGAAGTCGCTGGCCCCTCTCGAGGTGGTCCAACGGTGACCTTTGGAGCTCCAGCAGAGGATAGGATGTCGATCGCTGCATCGGAGGGGGAGTTTCAGTCCTCGGGGGATGAAGACCCGGCTGCGTTGCCTCCCTCTGGGAGAGTGGCGTTGTCCGAGACGGACCCCGAGCTGACGGCTATGCTTTCCCGGGCCGCCGAAAAGGTCGGGCTCGTGTGGAACCCTCCACCGTGTCCCGAGCCTTCTAGGCTGGATGATTGGTTTCTCGGGGCGGCTCGCGCTGGTTCTCAGCGTCCCGCCCCGGTGCCCTTCTTCCCGGAAGTGCATGAGGAGCTCACAAGGTCGTGGACGGCACCTTTTTCTGCCAGAAACCGGCCGAGTAGCTCCTCCCTCCTCACTACTCTCGACGGCGGGCCAGCCAAGGGGTACGTGGGGATCCCGCCGGTGGAACGGGCGGTCGCGATGCAACTGTGTCCGGCGTCCGCTTCCACCTGGCGCGGAGACCCACGCCACCCATCCAAGGCCTGTAAGTTCTCCTCCAGTCTAACTGGGAAGGCTTACAAGGCTTGTGGACAGGCTGCGTCCGCCTTGCATGCCATGGCGTTGCTCCAGGTGCACCAGGCCCAGGCACTCATGGACATGCACGAGGGTAGACCTGACCCAGAGCTCCTCCGGGAGCTCCGGACGGCGACGGACCTCGCCCTCCGGGCGACGAAAGTCACCGCCCGTTCCATTGGTCAGGCGATGTCCACTCTTGTGGTCCAGGAGCGACATCTCTGGCTCAACCTGGCCGATATGAGGGAGACTGATAAGTATCGGTTCCTGGACTCCCCCATTTCCCAGGTTGGGCTGTTCGGCGACGCGGTCGAGAGCTTTGCCCAGCAGTTCTCGACTGTCCAGAAGCAGACGGAGGCCATCAAACACATCCTGCCCCGGCGGTCAGCTGCTGCCCAGCCGCCGGCCGCAGCTCCTCCGCCTGCTCGTCGCCGAGGGCGGCCGCCCGCCGCCGCCCCCGCTCCCGCCCCAGCCCAGCAGCAGCCTCCACCAGGGCAACGGCGTGGAGCCGGCCGCGGGAAGGCCGTCCAGCCCGCTCAGGCCGCTGCCAAACCAGGTGGCAAGCGTCGTCGTAAGAGACCCTGAGACGGGCCACCCAGAGATGGAGGAGACAGCTCTTCAGGAGGTGGTGACAGCACCGCTCCTTCTCCCGCTGGAGGGCCGGGAGAGAATTTTATGTTCTTGTTTGGTTTCTGTTCCGCCACTGGCCTTCGGGCCAGTGGTACCCAAAACTTCAAAAAAAGAGAGCTGTTTCTAAAATCTCTGGGTGCCAAGAGAGCGCGCTTGGCGGTGTACGACGCTCCCATGCCTTGTCACCCTCCGGTGCCTCTCTTATCGCCAGCAGGGGGTGCTGGCTGTGTCCAGGACGCACACAAGAGGCCTCCGCACACTCGTGCACCCCCTCAGCGGAAGCAGGTAAGTGTTGCATTGCGCACTCAGACCCCACTTCGGGCCGCGATGCCGTCCGAGTCGGGTCCCTGCACTCCGCTGCGCTGCCCCGCTGCGGGTACGTCTGTGGTGCCGTTGGTCCCGCTGGTTCGGTCGCTGGGAGCCTGGTTAGCGCTCCCCAGCCCGTCCCGCTGGCTCATCCGTACTATCAGACTCGGCTATGCGATTCAGTTCGCTCGGCGGCCCCCCAAGTTCAGGGGCGTTCACTTCACCTCCGTGTCGAAGGAGGACGCCCCCGTGCTACGGGCGGAGATCGCAGTCCTACTGGCGAAGGACGCGATAGAGCCGGTCCCTCCAGCCGATATGAAGACAGGCTTCTACAGCCCGTACTTCATTGTACCCAAGAAAGGCGGCGGGTTACGGCCAATCTTGGACCTGCGGTTCTTGAATCGGTCCCTTCACAGGCTGCCGTTCAGAATGCTAACGCAGAAACGCATCTTCAGGTGCATCCGTCCCCAAGATTGGTTTGCAGCGATCGACCTGAAGGACGCGTACTTTCATGTCTCGATTCTCCCCCGACACAGACCGTTCCTACGCTTTGCGTTCGAGGGACGGGCATATCAGTACAGAGTCCTACCCTTCGGGCTGTCCCTGTCGCCCCGCGTCTTCACGAAGGTCGCGGAGGCGGCCATTGCTCCCATGAGAGAGCGTGGTGTTCGCATTCTCAACTACCTCGACGACTGGCTGATTCTGGCTCAGTCGAAGGCACAGTTGTGCGAACACAGGGACATGGTGCTCAGTCACCTCAGCCTGTTGGGACTTCAGGTCAACTGGGAAAAGAGCAAACTCTGCCCCGTGCAGAGGATCTCTTTTCTCGGTATGGAGTTGGACTCGGTCAATCTGACAGCGCGACTCACAGAGCAGCGCGTCCAGTCGGTGTTGAACTGCTTGAATTCGTTCAAATGCAGGACAGCGGTACCACTGAAACATTTTCAGAGGCTCCTGGGGCATATGGCATCCGCAGCCGCAGTGACGCCGCTCGGATTGCTTCATATGAGGCCGCTTCAACACTGGCTACACGACCGAGTCCCGAGATGGGCGTGGCAGAGCGGCTCATTCCGTGTCTCAGTAACACCGAAGTGTCGCCAAACCTTCAGTCCGTGGTTGGACCCTTCGTTCCTACGGGCAGGAGTTCCCCTAGAACAAGTGTCCAGGCATGCTGTGGTCTCCACGGATGCCTCATCCACCGGCTGGGGGGCCACGTACAACGGGCTTGCAGTTTCGGGTCTGTGGACGGGGCCTCAACTGCAATGGCATATCAATTGCCTCGAGTTGTTAGCAGTTCGTCTTGCGCTGGGCCGCCTCAAAGGGCCGCTACGAGGCAAGCACGTTCTGGTCCGTACGGACAACACTGCGGCCGTTGCGTACATCAACAAACAGGGTGGTCTACGCTCCCGCCGCATGTCACAACTCGCCCGCCATCTCCTCCTCTGGAGTCAGAAGCATCTGAGGTCGCTTCGTGCCATTCATATCCCGGGCCTGCTCAATCGTGCAGCCGACGAGCTCTCACGACAGCAAGTGCTCCCAGGAGAGTGGAGACTCCATCCCCAGGTGGTCCAGCTGATCTGGAGTCGCTTCGGGACCGCACAGGTAGACCTGTTTGCCGCCCCGGACACGTCTCACTGCCAGTTGTTCTATTCCCTGACCGGGGGGACCCTCGGCTCGGATGCGCTGGCACACAGCTGGCCCCGGGGCCTACGCAAATATGCGTTTCCCCCAGTGAGCCTTCTTGCGCAGACACTGTGCAAGGTCAGGGAGGACGAGGAGCAGGTCTTGCTAGTTGCGCCATACTGGCCCAACCGGACCTGGTTCCCGGAACTAGTGCTCCTCGCGACAGCACCTCCTTGGCCCATTCCTCTGAGGAAGGACCTCCTGACTCAGAGACGGGGCACCCTGTGGCACCCGCGTCCGGACCTCTGGAAACTCCATGTCTGGTCCCTGGACGGGACGCGGAGGTTCTAGGTGGCCTACCACAGGCTGTGGTAGACACCATCACTTCCGCCAGAGCCCCCTCTACGAGGCACCTCTACGCGTTGAAGTGGAACCTGTTCGTCGAGTGGTGTTCTTCTCGTCGAGAAGACCCCCGAAGATGTTCGATCGGCTCTGTGCTTTCCTTCCTGCAAGAAGGGTTGGAGCGAAGGCTGTCTCCCCCCACCCTCAAAGTGTATGTTGCCGCTATCGCCGCAAATCACAGCATGGTCGAAGGTAAGTCCCTAGGAAAGCACGATCTGGTCGTCAGGTTCCTGAGGGGGGCGAGGAGATTAAATCCGCCTCGCCCTCACTCTATACCCTCTTGGGACTTGCCCCTGGTGCTAACCGCATTACAGAGGGCTCCCTTTGAGCCTTTGCAGTCAGTAGAGTTAAAAATCCTGTCCTGGAAGACAGTACTCCTGACTGCATTGGCTTCCATCAAGAGGGTAGGGGACCTGCAGGCATTTTCGGTCGACGAATCGTGCCTGGAATTCGGGGCGGGTAACTCTCAGGTAATCCTGAGACCCCGGCCCGGATATGTGCCCAAGGTTCCCACCACTCCCTTTCGGGACCAGGTGGTGAACCTGCAAGCGCTGCCTTCGGAGGAGGCAGACCCAGCCCTGGCTTTTCTCTGTCCCGTTCGCGCTCTGCGGACTTACGTGGACAGAACGCAAAGCTTCAGGACCTCAGAACAGCTCTTCATCTGTTACGGAGGCCAGCAGAAGGGAAAGGCTGTCTCCAAGCAGAGGATGGCTCACTGGATAGTGGATGCCATCGCCTTGGCGTATGAAACCCAAGGCGTGCCCTGCCCGCTTGGGTTGAGGGCCCACTCCACTAGGAGTGTGGCCTCTTCCTGGGCGCTGGCACACGGCGCCTCGCTGACAGATATATGTAGAGCTGCGGGCTGGGCGACACCTAACACGTTCGCTAGATTCTATAGCCTCCGTGTAGAGCCGGTTTCTTCCCGTGTGCTCGCTTCAAATAGCCGGTAACACCGAAGTGCCCGTTCTAGTGTCGGCTTGCTGCGCCATTCCCCTCCTCATGGACCGGATACGTGCGCTGATATGCTCCAGTCGAGTTCCCCAGCACGGCGAACCCTGTTGAGTCCTCCGCAACCCGTGGCAGTCAGACGTGGCGGAGCGTCCGACGCCAGGTCTAACACTCGTATGCATTGGTGGAACTTGTGTTAGGCTGGGTATCCATATGTTGTGACCCCTACGGCGGTCCCATATGTGTATTCTTCCACGGTACGGCTCCCTACGGCGAGCCCGTGTCTTTCCCTTGGCAGAGCTCGCTCTGCCGTCTCTGTGCGGTGTAGTCTCCCGCCTGCATTGGCCGGGGCCACCCCTGGGACTTCCGTATGTTGTACTGCCCACGGCCAGTCCATACATGTATATTCCACATGATACCTCCCTACGTGTAGGATGTGGCTTCCGCAGCGGCCCCCCGGGGCACGCTTTCCCAGCGTTATCCAATACTCTGCTGAGTGGGTCTTGCGGAACAGCAGCAGTGACTCTCCCTGCGTAGGTTCCCCGCCCCGAACAGACGGGGGTCTGAGGGGCTTTCGCTGGGCGCTGGAAGTGGTAGTAACTGTGGCGTTTTCCATAGGGATCCCAATTCGTCGGTGACGTCCGACGTACGTCGAACGTGACCGACTGAAGGGGAACGTCTCGGTTACGTATGTAACCCTCGTTCCCTGAAGGAGGGAACGGAGACGTACGTCCCGTCGCCACAGTTGCTGTACCATCACTGCAGCGGCCGAGTCACTAGTTCGGCTCCTCAGTGAAAAACAAATGTGCGCTGCATCCGCTTCCGCTTTATACCCGCGATGCGGGGCGGAGCGCGAGATGCAAATCTCGCACGCCAATGGCCATTGGCCCGTTCTCTATACACTCGAAGCTGATAGGGGCTCCCAGAAGTGATCCCAATTCGTCGGTGACGTCCGACGTACGTCTCCGTTCCCTCCTTCAGGGAACGAGGGTTACATACGTAACCGAGACGATTTTCAGCTAGAAGTTTTGTGGGCAGTATCTATCAGAAAATCAGTGAGTGTGCCATCTGAGGCTGAGAATGCATGAGACAAATTGTCGATAAATATAAATAAGTCCTAATAGTGCAATGAAGTGAGTGTTCTGTCAGTAAAGATGTTCTCTGAAATGACTAAGAGAGCACACACACCTCGCACATTTCCACCGTCCGTGTGCTGCACATTCACTCCCTCTTCTTGTCACTTTCAGGTCATAATGTGACATGACACCAGTGTGCTGTGTGGCCGGCTAGCCAAACCTGAGCGTTTAACTTCAATGAATCTCATTTGCTCCTGGCTGCTCACTTACGCTGACAGACACTGGCACCGTCAGCCTCCATCAGCCATCAGTAGAGGAACATCTTCTCAAGCTTGACTGTTATCTCTCACACCTCTGTCCAGACTCGCATCGAGCCTCAGACCAGCTCGAGGGCTCGCTCAGGGTTGGGCTACGCTAGCCATTTGTGAGCTCTTACTTAAATGGAGATGTGAAGATCACACTAGGTGCTTAGTAACTTCTAATAAGTTTGTAACTAATTCAGTGCATAATTTGGTTGCACCAAATTTCTTAATGCTAGTAGTTACTATCCGTAAACTAATGCGGTATCACTTTAGAATACTGATCCATCATTAATGAATAACTACACAGGAACAAATGAGTAATGTATTATTAACACTCTAGTAACTCCTATGAACTAACAAGAAACTCTGATTAACAAATTAGTAAGTAATAGTGCTTAGTCAAATGTTGTAGTTCACTATTAGCTAATCAATAACTACTATTTTTTTCATAACTCCCAGAGGACTACTAAGAGCTACTATATACAGGTTCATAATTAACATTAATAATGTATAATGTATAATTAATTCTAAAGTGAAGGTAATGGTAACCCACTAGTAATGACTCAAGTGTTACTACATCCTTCAGAAGGAATTACTAATTATTTGGATCAGTTTTCTAAAGTGAAAAACATAATAACTCTGTAGTAATTACTGAAGTCATTGTAAACTTTTGAGGTTTTTGTAAGGTTTTGGATAGTAACACTTAAGTAATTACTAGTGGGTTACCATGATCTTCACTTTAGAATACTGATCCAAATAACTAGTAATTCCTATAGAAGTATGTAGTAACACTTGAGTCATTACTATCAAAAACCTTACAAAAACATCAAAAGTTTACAATGACTTCTGTCATTACTAGAGAGTTATCATGTTTTTCACTTTAGAATACTGATCCAAATAATTAGGTATTATTAAATCCTTCAGAAGGAACTACTGAGTCATTACTAGTGGGTTACTATGATCTTCATTAATTATGAACCTGTATAGTAGCTCTTAGTAGTCCTCTGGGAGGAGTGGAAAAAATAGTACTTACTGATTAGCTAATAGTGAACTACCACATTCGACTAAGCACTATTACTTACTAATTTATTAATCAGAGTTTCTTGTTAGTTAATAGTAGTTACTAGAGTGTTAATATTGTATTACTCATTTGTTCCTATGTAGTTATTCATTAATGATGGATCAGTATTCTAAAGTGTTACCACTAATGCTTAGTAACTTAATATGGCATCTACCTTTATCCAATAAGGAGCCTGCAAAGAAATGAACACTTATAATCAGCAAGGATACATTAAATTGATCAAAAGTGACACTGAATGCATTTAGTATGTTAGAAAATCCACTTCAAATACATGCTGTTCTTTCCACTTTCCATTCAAAGGAATCCTGAAAAAATGTACCACGGTTTCCACAAAAATATTAAACAGCAAAAACTGTTTTCAACATTGAAAGTAATAAGAAATGTTACTTGAACACAAAATAAGTGCATTAGAATGATTTCTGATCTGTGACACTGAAGACTGGAGTAATGATGCTGAAAATTCAGCTTTGCCATCACAGGAATAAATTACATTTTGAAATATAGTCAAATACAAGCCATTTATTTTGAACTGTAATAATATTTCACAATATTACTGTCTTTACTGTACTTTTGATTAAATAAATGCAGCCTTGGTGAACATAAAATCCTACCATCCCCAAACTTTTGAATGGTATATTGTATACAAGAATTGGCAACAAAATAAATAATAATAATTAAAGGGGGCATAACACATAACACAGTTTCTGCCAGTCTCATGTTAATCTTGAGTACCTATAGAGTAGTACTGCATCCTTCATATCTCCGAAGAGTCTTTAGTTTTATCATATTTATAAAAGACAGATACGCTGTACCGATTCTTTTCAAAAACAGCCAAGCTCGTGGAGGCGTGCAGTGGGCGGAGCTAAAGAGAGCGCGCACGCACAATACATTTATGGCACTATCCCTCCCTGGATAACTTTCGATTCACTATACGTTCGTGTTGTTTAAATTATATGCACTTATAACGCTGGGTTATTTGGGAAGCTGAACAAGGTTATCTTTGCCTCACAACCAGAAACACACTTCTTTAGTGACATTGTTGATTTCGTGGTCTAAAAACAAAATGACAGCGCTGCCGACGGCTTCCATAACCCGAACAAAGCTCGTTGCTTTTGCTCATGTGCGCACACGCTCATCCGGGAGAAGTGCCCATACAAGCAATTCCGCCCTTTATGACGTCATACAGGGCCATACTTGAAAAAAACTTTCCGAAACGTGTTCGAATCCTGAAGGAGTGTATTTGGCACAGAAATATTCTGTCATACGTCCAATTCATTTTTTTATTTTTTATTTTGGCCATGTTTAGCATGAGAATCCAACTCTTTAACAGTGTAAATAAGTCAGAATGCATGAAATAGCATTAGACCATCCCCCCCTTAAATATAATGAATGGTGTATTTAAATATGCATGTAATGCATGTAAAATTCACAATATGTTGTTAAATTTATGTCAATGTTATAACCCTCCACTTTGCCATAGCTCTCAAATCTTCACACTTGCCATGTCACGACTGGTCACCTGACATCAGTGAGTCAGGGAACCAAAAATGTATTTTGGTGTCAAAACATCAAAAGCTTGAATGATACATACTTTTTAAATAAACATAAGCACAAATGTTATTTCAGAGCTTCAGTAGAGGAAGATTGTTAATGAATAACAACTTAAATTTTGATGATTCAATGACTCACTCATAAAGACTTTACTTGTTTCATTACTGGATGAATCAGCATCTTTGAACGAATCTCTTGAATGAATGATTCAATGACTCACTCATAAAGATTTCTGCTGCGTCCCAATTCCGAGGCTGCATCCTTTGAAGGCCGCATTTGAAGGCCAATTGCGTCACCGCGGCACGACAAAGGCTGTCCCAATTCGAAAGCTCCTTTAAATGTGGCATTCCTTCAAGGCCGTGAAGGATACAATGGATCCTTCATGGCCTTGCCTACCCCAGAATTCATTCCGTTCCAGTGACGACAGGATTTTCTTGCGAGAAATTGTAGAATTACACTTTTAAACATAATTATTGGGTTTCAACTCAAATATCTAGTGATACAAATATAAAAATGCGGTAAAAAGCGGTTCAAATGTTGACTCCTACTAATATGCGATTATATATAGTTTATACTCTATTATATACAGAAATGGACAATGGTGAACATATTTAGACAGTTTGTGATTGTTTTGTTTTCAGACAGATTAACATAATTTAAAAAAAAGTCTAGTACAGACGTTAGTCACACATCAACAGCAGCTAGGCGACAAGAACAGTCCTCCGTAGGTTAGACTTTCTCATTTAACAACACTCAGTCCAGCCTTTGAAAGGATGCAGCCTTTGAATTTGGACAGCCTTTACTTGTTTCATTACTGGATGAATCAGCATTTTTGAAGAATCTCTTGAATGAATGATTCAATGACAAATACATTTTTAACAGTCACTTGTTGCCACCTACTGGTGTAAGGATGTAATTAATCTTTATTTGAAGCGTCAAGTTATTTTTTAAAAAGGTGATTTACTCTGTTTGATTGCTACCATAGACATCAGTGTTTATATCCGAACTATAAACTTTTATCCCAGTACTTTTGTGATCATTTGAATTATTGTAAGACAGAAATGATGATACTGTGTGGTTGAAAAGACTGTTTGTGAAGCGGTTTCATACCTATACATGATAACTGCTCTCTCTGGATCAGCGGCAGCGCCAACACTGATCTGGATATTCTGGTATGATTTTGTCAAAGATTTAATAGACAGCCGAATTGTTGTCATTTAGGAATAAGATCGCGTGGGTGTTTGAATTGAGATTGCGATCTTTTAACGATTAATCGTGCATCTCTAATAAGGAGGGCAACTCAGTTGCCCTGCATATACCAAAAAATAAACCTTCCTCATTCAAAATATTTGCCTTACATGAGCCTGTGGGCAACTGTTAACTAGGAGCTTCTTGGGAATGACCTGTTTTATAAACCGCACAACTTCGAGTACATGATGTTACTGTAGCTAACTACATGATTTGTATTATCTTAGAACCGTACATTTATGAAATATGGACATTACTTGGACAGTCACCTGATAACAGATTGCTTTTAATTTTAAGGCAGAAACATGCATTTTCTCTAAAGCTGCTTTGAAATGATACAGTATGTATTGTGAAAAGAGCTATAAAAATAAATGTGAATTGAATGCAATTGAACTATAAGTCAGTAGGTTTTCCCTACTTATTAATAAGCTCCGGTGCTTCATGTTAATAAACAATGTGAATAAAAGTTAAACAAAAGTGAATAAAAGTTAGATCATTTTCAAAGATCTCATCTTTGCTTCTTATTTAATAAAATCAGTTGTATAACCTGTCTATGAATAGTTTTATCTGTAATAGTATTATACACATCTAACATAAGATGATATCATTTTCCATAGTTCATTACCTGAAAAGATTTTCTGAGAGTTTTATTGATATAAAGATTTTGTTTGCTCAGTGGGCCACAATTCTTCATTCAGAAGAACCCCTCATTTATTAAATTACTTGTATTACGATTAAACAGACCCAGATTTTGACATGAGTGACATGCTTTTCCTTGCCCTCTGATTTAATCGAAATGCATGACTCTTAGTAAAGGATATTTTGCATTTACTTTATCTACGAAATCTTTCTAGCTGCCAGACATCCTGGATATCAAAGCAGATTGCAGATACAGGAACTAAATTGCTATTTCATCAAATTAAGGTTTATTAAGATAAAACGATGCTTTGATAAGCCCAAATATCAGGAAGTGTGAGACAAGAGCAAAAAGGCAATCTTCCCTCCTCTTAAAAAAAACAAAACAAAATATTGTAAAATGCCTGGAGCTAGAGACTCCAAAAGCAGAATAAGTTCTCAAAGAAAGTACAGTATCGATCTCGAAAGAGAAAAAAAAAAAACATGGGAAGGGTGTGCTGTAGAGAGTACAGCAGTCATCTGGCAGCGAAATAAAGACACCAGAGTAAAGGGTTCTGGCCCTTTGAAGATGACAACTTCGCCAATTTGCAGTTAATTATGTCACAGTCATAACTTTGGGATTCGCACATAAAGAAGTGACATACGATAGCAGCTGGAAGAAGGTTTGTTTCTCATCCGTCTCCACTTACTAAAAATACTTTTATCCTGGCTGTGAGGAAAACTAATGAGGAAATTAATGTGTCTGTAAGCAATATGCCATTTTTAGGCCATGTATTTCTCCTCAAAATGTTCGGAAAATGTCCCAAGCCATTTCATCAGCCATTACGATTACAAGCTATTTTATAAACACTAAAGAAAATGGGGAATTACATCACCACTGGAGAATGAAAAGTCTGGAGTCAAATAAAAGAGATGTACAGAGACTGTAAGTGTGTGTGTGTGTGTGTGTGTGTGTGTGTAGCTTCAAGGAGGAGGAAAGAAACATACTGTAAAATGACTTCCATTAAAATACATACAGCATGTTGAGCGTCTGGGCCAGTGATAGTGTTTACATACATAAGAAAAGTAGATTAATACTGGAATATGGTCATATTCTGATTATGCATGTGTCATGTAAAAGTGCCATAACCAGATTAAATATTCCAGTAAATAAATTCCAGTTCCTGAAAATCGGAATATTGCAGATGGCATATTCTATTTATGTATTAATCTATTTTTTTTTTATTTCACTTTTTTAAAATAAGCCAGCTGTCATGTATACAGAAATATTCCAAATGCTGTGAATCATGTAAACCTCTGTGTAAGAATTAAGGCTTAATCAGAATATTGACAATAATGTGTATGTAAACAGTCACAGTTTCTATTTGGAAGTTAGATGTTACACAGTGTGTCAGCATTCATCTGAAACTAAATAATAAGTGTAAATAATGGTTTCATTTATTTAAAAAAAAAATTATATACTGTAAAAGAAAAAAAAAAAAATATATATATATATATATATATATATTGTTTATAAGTTAATCGCATCCAAAATAAAAATTTGTGTTTACATAATATATGTGTGTGTACTGTGTATAATTATTATGTATATATAAATACACACACGCATGTATATATTTAAGAAAAATATGTCATATTTATGTATAAGATAAATTATATAAATATATATACAGTATATACATGCAAATATTTCTTAAATATATACATGCATGTATGTGTATTTATATATACATAATAATTATACACAGTACACACACATATATTATGTAAACACAAACTTTTATTTTGGATGCGATTAATCGCGATTAATCGATTGCCCAGCATTTATTATATTTTATTAATTACTTTTATACTAATTACATAAATAAGCATAAATTCCCATCTGCAGTAGTTCTCAAATCTCTTTCAGAAATGACACACTTAAACACACTGTGCCAGTAAACACTGAATATTGCGCAAGTTGTATGGACTGTATTTTTATTATGCGTTTTGTTCTTTTTGGAGTTTCTTTCAAAGATTTTTATTTTTTTATGGAAGAAATAAAGTTGGAGCAACATGGAGGTTAGTAAAAAAAAACAAAAAAGGACAACAATTACTATGCCTTTAACTAACGAAAAGTAAACCCTGTGTGATGCTAAATGGAAACACTTAGCCAGGAATAGATAGAAATAAGCAAACACGGCAAAAATGTGTGTATCATTATATAGAGAGCAGAAGTATCAGGGTGTGCTTGTAGCATGAGCATTATGGGAACTAATTGTGAGGCTGGATGAATAATGAATAACGGAGGAGGTGTGCTTCCTGGAACTGCGGCGAGCCGAGCTGAGCAGCTCCCTGATGAAGCCCACAGCTTCCTCTCCCTGCATTTGCCTCCAGGTGAAAAATCTGCCATCTCCCCCACCCCCACCCCCACCCCCACCCCCGCTTCTCCTCCTCCTCCTCCTCCTCCTCCTCTACTGCTACTGCCACTGCCGAGACCAGCGGGAGCTGCAGCCATCTTGGCCAAGACAAAACACTAAGCTATAAGGCCTGTAACTCAATAAATCATCTAGAAATAGTACCTTTTGAATGAAATTAGTGTTTCTAATGTAAAGTAAAAAATAATAATAATAAAGTGGAAAATAAACGCAACATATTTGATTTAAAATAAATGAAAATGAAGCTGTAAGTGACACAATATAGCAAATTAAATTTGAGTTTGTTTAACTTGTTGTTGATCGATCAACTGATGAAACTGAAAAAATTAGGCTGTACTCTGAGTAAGAGCCGTGCTATTTACAAAATATTATGGTGTAGGAAAAGGTTGATTATATTGGGTTGTATACTGTTAACTTGGGTTACAATCTTCTTTTCTCTTTCATTCTGTCTGAACACAAAATTATTTTTTAAATAATTTTGATGGTACAGATGACGGCTCAGTGAAAACAACGAAAAAGCTGTATTATGCTGTCAGACCAGTAGTTGGCGATGTTATTTTGTAAAGAAACACTACGCACCTATAGACCTTATGCGCCAGAGAAACAAGCGTGCAGCATCTTCAGAATTTTGTCTTTGAACTTCCGTTTTTACTGTGTATATTAACTCTATATATAACTCTGTATATTTCTGTGGCATCGCTGTCGAAGAGTAATTAGCTGGTGAAGTGGATTTACTTATTGTAAAGTTATCATGAGCATTGTAAGGGATGGAGGTGATATCATAGCAGATGTCAGTAGTCCGTGAAGATTTTAAACAGAGCGGTTCAATCATAAATCTGTAAGATCTTACCTTCATGCTGTGGAAATACAAACCAGAAGACAGAACACATGAGCGCAGCGTTGAAAAGGGGTGGGGCTACATAAGGTCTATAGACTGAACATGTAATACGCATGTGCATGACGTCATCGTTTTCACAAGTTTGCATTTTTGTAGTTTACACAGAGGTGATAACACTATCATTTTCAAAAGTTTGCATTTTCAGGCCCCCAAAATGCTGTTGCCATTTTTAGCTGGAAATGGTGTCGTGTAAACGCCCCCTTAGAATGATTTCTGAAGGATCATGTGAATAAATTACAGTACTAAATTACTTTTTAAAATACATTAAAATATTAAACAGTTCTTTTAAATTGTATGTAATACCGTATTGTTCCGAATATAAGACGCCCCCCCACTCCTTTTCAAGATGTACCTTTTGGAAAAAGACTTTTTGATAAAGAAAATGCTTTTATTTGAAAATAATTTTCATACTGCATATTTTTCATATTTTAATTTTTAAATTGAAAGTATGGTGAATACTGGTAAAATGTTCCAACGATCACATTTAAAAATATCCTGTTGCCCATCTGAATTAACAATTAGGCTATCCATCTCATAGTGAAAACCATGAAGCCTACCAAAATGTCAGACAGTAGAAGTTTTGAATCATGCACGAGGAAGTTTGGTCCCGTCAGCGAGGCACGCAAACATGACAGTCACACGGCTCTTAGATGTAAAGTAAGCTTTTCTTTGACTGTTTGCGTTTTTAAGACTCTTTTTGCGCTCGCAATCTTCTAACATTACACTCTGACACGCCGCACTTCTTTGCACACTCGTTTTACGCGTATTCGGCGCCACCTATTGTTGTGGGTGTATTATTGATATGTAAAAGTCTAGACCCTGAATATAAGACAAACTGGTTTTTTCAGAAAAAACATTGTCTTATATTCGGAACAATACGGTAATATTTCACAGTGTTACCATTTTTACTGTATTTTTGACAACAAATGCAGCCCTGGGGCCTCATTTATAACTGTTGCGTACGCACAAAACAGGCCCTGAAAGAGGCGTACACCACTTCTGATGCATAAGTTGTGATTTATAAAAACAAACTTGACGGGAAAATTTGCGCACCTGCACACAAACTCTGACCCATGCGTACGAACTCTTTTACTAGAGTGAGAAAAGTAATGAAGTAAGAACAATTTTAAACTCTGTTTTCATTTTGATATACACATTTACATTAATGTTCCAGTTGCATTAATGGCGATATGCACTGAAATTACATAAAGTCATTACTCAGAATTTAAACAAAAATGATATGAATTTAGATGTGGATGTGCTACTTTTGATCATTTTTCCTGTGACACGCTGTTTTAATGACAGCAAGGATTAAATATAGTCTAATTCCAATAATTCCTCTTTAAACTAAACTGCAGATCTCATGTTATGACAAAATATGTTTTAGCGAGAACGATGATCAGTGATGCACACTTACTTCGATATTACAGACACTGCAGGATTCGGTGGTCGAACGGTCCATTATCCGGTTTGAATAGGTTCAATGATAATAGCTTACTGTACAACCGTAGCTGCACGGACACGGAGTGTAAAGACATCTTCACAAAATTATGAAAAATACTCTGCATAAATTTGATTTGATTTGAATTGTTTAAAATTAACTAAATTCAAGTAACTTTAGTTCAATAACTAAATATTTTGAATTAAAATACCATTTGGCCTGTGGAAATGAATGAATCAACTTTATTCTAAAAAAATTATCTGAGAAGTATTTTATACAATTTAGTTTTTATGGATATTTTGATATATTTATTCTAAAACATAAAAAGGATACTGGATGATTTTCAGCAATGTAATGTGTAAGGCACATTACATTGCAATACACACATTTTTCTTGTACCATTTTTCATGTCTTGTACCTTTGACAGTGTTAAACATGGTGTCACGTGGATGGGAATATGCATGGAAATGATATGCAGATGAGGTTATGCATAGTAAAACTAGGCTTTGTAAGCTCCATATATGGTGATGCACGTACGCACAATCTTCTGCTGGCTGGGATTTATAAAGGGATTTTTGCGCAGGTTCTGGCATACACATGGTTTTATAAATCTGAATTTTGCGTACGTACACTTTTAGGATGAAATCTACGGAAAGTTTTATAAATGAGGCCCCTGGTGACTTCTTTCAAAATCATAAAAAAAAAAAAAAAAATTAATTATTACAAAATTCTAGTCTGTATTGTAAGTGTGACATGTTTCTGATAATAACAACAATGCATTTAATCTACAGTATCTGTTTTATAAATAATGTTTTATGTATAAAAGTAAGCATCCTCACATGGTGTAAATTGGAGCCCTCGTGCCCACAAACACTCACCACTGCACAGGAAGCCAGACGTGCAGCACCATCTGCGCAGACAGTCACCTTTTCAACACATCCACTACTGACCTTCTTCAGGAAACAAGCGGAAGGATTTTCAGCCTGCGAGGAAGGAACAATGACAATTAGATTCAAAGCCAAGGGCCCTGAACCCGGTCTAAACTACCATAATCCTCTTACATCTTTTCAGCACTAAAACTGTGGCTTTTATTGGTAAATACCCATATCAACTTTGTTGATTCTCATTTTATTGTAGCACTAAACCTGTCTTCCATATGACTGAGAAAGTTGAAAGCTCACTTTTTCTCATTTGAATAAACAACACTTCAATCTTATCATCAGACAAGGAGGATTCCAGAAACGTGCGTGGGTGCTTAATACCCGCTTTTATACCCTTGAACAAACAAATCTGATGACAAGTGCTTGTTAGAAAGGCTTTTGGTGTCTGAGGATCTGAGCGTTCATCTGCACGTGACTATTTGCTTCCCCTCAAAATCTCTACTTACAGTTTTTGGCCAAAGGAACAAGGATCAATTTGTAGAAGTTTTTTTTTTTTTTTCTCATTAGACGCAGACTTATGTTACATCTACATGTGTATTTCTTGAAAAGAACAAGGCCGCTTTCCTTCAAAAGCTGTTTATGAAAGCTTTACACACTTTTGGGCGTCAGAACAAACATCATTTTATAACATCAAAGTTTCTCATTAGAGGTAGACGCACATTGACTCTGATCAAACAGAGATTGCTTTTAAATCGCGTGAATGGATAACTTTATCTCGCGGGGCTCAGATATTGTTCTCATTTTCAGCCTTTATCAAGATAACTGCACGTCTTGGTTAAGTCTATCGATTCGCCCCCGAAAACGGTTCCATTCATCCTCGAGTAATACGGTGTAACCAGCCACTGTCAGAGGAGAGCGACTCTGGGACAGTGAGCGGTGTGCGCTATCGCTATTAAAATCTTTTTAATTTGCAGGCGATGATTAGATTCCCTGGCATCTCTGATCACGGCACGGCGAGTCATCCACGAGCCGCCGAGTGATGTCGGACAGCACCTATTAACGTGATGTTTGATTTATTTCAATTTGATACGGACCACACTGTAGATATATTAAAGATAGATCCGAGCTCTTTTGTTTAATATGCTTGACCCAAAGCTTAATTTGATAGGATCACTCAAACTGGCATCAAAGTGATTAATTCTACAAGCAAACTGCTAGCGGAGCATGTCCCCATGTGCACACGCCAGTGAGACAGGGAATATGGCAGTAATTGGCTTTGCTGCAATTAGAAACTCTTTTACCTAGGATGCTCTTTGTTCCTGGATTTAGGCTTTTTTACACATCTAGAGTATTACATGTGAGAACCATTTCCCATGAAGAAAAAAAAAGGCAATATACACTCCATTTTGTCTAATAAAATGATTCAAGCTTTCTTTGCCAGGTCATATAATCCCAGAGCACATAAAAGCCTTAATAAAGGAAAAACTATGTAAGTATATGATTTGTGCCTGGAAGTGCAAGGATAAAAACTGCATTCTTACATTTTCTGAAGAAATTCACAAAAAGAGTCACGAAAACTATGCGTGTTTATACTAAATACAGTTTAAAAAAAAAAACTGTACAGTAACTAACAGAAGCATTTAAGTCAATATTTTGCTTTTAAAAAATGCACATATAGGTTCTGGAAGGTTCAAGTTTTTAAAATAAAGGCCAGCCTTATGTCTCAATGATTTTTAGGCTCAGTTCTATAATGTTTTTTTTTTTTTTTTTTCAGTGCATATTTATTTCACCCTTTTTATCCTCTGCCAGACAAAAAAAACCTGAATAGCTTAGGAAAGTAATAGCTCAACATAATGTGTTAATAATCTCCTCAACATGCCTATATTTCTTGTCTAATTCGTATATATGCAGTTTCTACGGCCTCATATTAATTGAGAAACTGCATTGTTTATTTGTACATTTAATAATTCACTTGTCACACCAAATGTATTATTATTATTATTATTATTATTATTATTATTATACTTTCTTAGTGCACGTACTGTAAAATAAAGTGCAACCATTGTAGTTGTTATTAATTGATTAATTATTAATTCATAATTTAATTATTTTTATATTCCTTTCAGGACCCCAAGGTTGCTTCACAAAGGAAAACCAGAATAAATAAATACATAATCCAAGCAAAACAAACAAAAAAGGAATACAATAGAAGACCTAAACAAAGACAGATTTGACGTGAGAATCAGGACAGATAGATAGAATGGATATTTTTAGTGTTTTCTCTTAAAAAGAAACCACATCATGTTTGCAGTGGTGCTATGAATATTTGGTTGCACTATTTTAAGGTGTCCGTGTTACAGTGTAATTACACATTTAGGTTGTGGTTTAGGTTACTAGCATGTAATTAAGCACAATTTATAGTAATTACTATAGTAACTACATGTAGCATATGTAACAAAGACACTGTAAAATAAAGTGTTACCGAATATTGTAATATTATGACCATTTTTTACACCATGAATCATGATCTCTTCTGCACAAAAGTTTAAATGAAAGTATGAACATTAGAAATAGCCTTAGCAAAGATATCAAAAATATTAAAATTACCATCACAAATTTTTGTCAAATGTTCTTCTAAACAGAAAGCAAATTTGAGAGGAGGATATTTTGTATTGCATTCCCCCACGCCCACAAAATGCATTATATATTTTGGTTGCCTTCCCCTAACGTTTTCTGACATTTGCCTATTTTAACATTATTATACTATATTACCAAGGACCTGTAAAGTAGGAAGCATAAATAATTTCAGTGCTTTTGGTTCAGAGCTGATCATCTAAAACAAGCCATGTTTCCACCTGGAAGACTGGCTAGATCCAAAAACTCCATTAACCAGGTGGCAGCGCATGAATTAAAAATAACCCAACACGGCTTTGCAGTCAGTCCCTGTTCCTGTCCGCTGCGCTATTCCACGCCGTGACTGTTGTTGCCTCGCTCTCACTGCCTTTCTTTCTCCGAGCCATCCTACAGAAGAATTGGTCTAGTGTACATTTCCACTGACCTGACCCATCGCACAAAAGCGTGCACATGATATAGTCTCTCTGTTTCCCGGCGGACAGCATTACCGAATCCTCAACGGCAGTGTCTTTACCCTGTTTCGGCTGCACTTTTGTGAGTACATGTGTCTGATGTGTGAATTAGATGGCAAATGGGAAATGTAGCAGAGACACCTCAACCGGCTCTAGTTATCGAGCTGTCATTGAACCGCAAAACCCCACGCTTTACTGGAGAAGAGGTGGAATTAGCATCAGGATGACACACCATTCGAATACAACGTGTGTGAGGTAAAATTCCAGCGAAACGTGTGCACTGACACACACATGCTTATTTAAAGCTGTGATATGACTCCCCGATCACAAACCTCAATAGGTAATCCAACGAAGAGAAAAAAAGAACGAATATCATGTGAAAGTATGTCAGTCCCTCAGAAACTGGGGTGGGGGGGAATTGCAGGCCCATTTCGTGTCCCAAACAACAGTCTGGTGAGGTGGGCCACCCCAGCCTCCCTTATCTTTAATGGGTACTCCATCATTCTGCCTGCTGCCCGCTATGTTCGTCTTTCCACTGGGTCGCCCAAACAGATGGGCTTTGTAAGGCTCAATGGCACATTCCGGCACCGCAATCTGTTTCCGCGAGTCCATGATCAAATCAGAAGAAAAGCTACGTCTCGCACACATTGCGGCACATATGTACCGCCTTAGCTTGTGCCTATGTCAGTGAAATTAAAATCACTGGAACGTTTTAAATACTGACGGCATGACAACAAAGAGAAAAGGGGGGGGGGGGGTATGGCTGAAATAATCGCAGCTTGCTAAGGAGAACTTCCTGCAGTACATGCATGGAAATAAACAGTGGGGGGGGGAAAGCCTTGGCAAAAGTGGATATTATTATATACCATTACAAACATGTTTATCTCAATCCCTCACGCCCTCCGTCTGTGGGTTAATTCTGTGTGACGTAAGTTCAAAGCATTGTAGCGTTCACCATGTAACAACCTTAGCCGAAAGGATTTTTTTTCATTGTCTGTCACAATTCCAAATTTAACTGGAAGAAAAGTCTTTTTGAGTAAAGTAAGAGCGGGAATTGAAAACATTTTACTTCCTCCTTTGCTTGATTCTTATTTGTTGATTTTTTTTTTCAATGACCCATTTCATACTCAACCATTTCCTCTATTAGAATTTAAAGGCCTAAAAGTTGTGACAGTGCTGGGGAGTGACTAAGTAAAAAGCTTTTTTAAAATGAAAGTAACTTAGCAGTTTTTCATTGTAAACCCTAACTCTCAAAATAATTAATTGGTTTGAGTAGGGTAAACTTAAATTAAACAAATTATATAAATAAAAAATGTATTTATATAAATAAAATTTACTTTTATGAGTATATCTTCCTTTTTCTTTTGAGTTCAAAAAACTGACACAACTGTTTCATTGTTTTGAGTTTTATGAACTTGTTTCTTTTAATTTAGACTAACTTAAATTTAACTGAAACTGGGCTGTGATTTCTATTTCCCAGCATGCTTTGCCATGACCCTCGAAAGGGAAAGTAAATGCTTTGTGCAAGATTAATGTTAAATTGGAGATTTAGTAGTGTTTAATGTTTTGCTGTGCTAATTTAGACGAGTTTCTGTTATGTTGGGTTTCTATATTGCCGTACTCATTCAGTAATTGTTATGCTATGCTAATGCTATCAAAGCATTGTGTTACCTATTAGCAAGTTAGCATTTACTGAATTAGCTAGTTAAAGCTAGCCAAGTGTCCACTACTAAAAATATTTAAATTGAGATTACATGATAATTTTAAATTAAATGTCAAATATTAATAATTAAAATGTGTGAATACAAAGTAAAAATCTGCCAGTTCTGCTTACTTAAACTATGAAATTCTTAAAGGATTAGTTCATTTCAAAATGAAAATTCCCTGATAATTTACTCGCCCCCATCTCATCCAATGTCTTTCTTTTTTCAGTCAAAAAGAAATTACATTTTTTGAGGAAAACATTCCAGGATTTTTCTCCACATAATGGACTTCAATGGCAACCAACGGGTTGGAGGTCCAAATCAATGCAGTTTCAAAGGGCTTCGAATGGCTTCAAAGGGCTCTGCACGATCCCAGCTAAGGAATAGGGTCTTATCTAGCGAAACGATCGGTCATTTTCAAAAAAATGTGTTGTGCTTCTGTTGTGTATGACGTCATCACGTCGGAAAGGTCACGGCCGTGACGTAGGTGGAAGTAACGACCCAGTGCCGAAAAACTCCATCTCATGTTCTCCTCCAACTTTAAAATTGTCCGACATCGTTGTTTTACCTTTATTTTTGTAAAGGGCATTTGATTTAGTCTTTGCACGTTCATTTTAACACTGGGTCGTACGTCCACGTACATCACGGGCGTGACCTTTCCGATGTGATGAAGCACAACACCGAAATCGAGCATTTGTGGTTAAAAAGTATATACATTTTTATTTTTTTTAAGAAAATGACTGATTGTTTCGCTAGATAAGACCCTGTTCCTCGGCTGAGATCGTGTAGAGCCTTTTCAAGCCATTCAAAGCCCTTTGAAACTGCATTGATTTGGACCTTCAACCTGTTGGTTGCCATTGAAGTCCATTATGAGGATCCAAAAATCCTGGAATGTTTTCATCAAAAAAATTAATTTCTTTTCGACTTAAGAAAGACATGAACATCTTGGATGAGATGGGGGTGAGTAAATTATCAGGAAATTTTCATTTTGAAGTGAACTAATCCTTTAACTTAAAAATTTTGATGTAACTGATTACCTCATATTTTACCTTTTTTAGTTTTGCCAACTTATTCTGGTTTACAAGGTAGCACAGCTTTTACAGTATAGTTTTCAAGTTTGATGCTAATTGAGGCTATTCATAAACTCTAATTTTTTTTCTATATATACGGACAAAAGTTTGGAATTAGTAAGTTTTTAATGTCTTCTATGCTCCACAAGGCTCCTGTGACGCCAAAGCTCAATTTTTAGCATCATTACTCCAGTCTTCAGTGTCACATGATCCTTCAGAAATCATTAAAATATGCTGATTTGCTTCTCAAGAAACATTTATTAATATTATTATGAATGTACAGTACATGTCAACTAGCTCTCATTAGAGTATTAGTAAACTGTAGTAGAGCGTTAGGTTAGGGTTAGGTGAGAGGTCGGGTTTGTAGAATAAGTTGACGTTGTTGCAAAGTTAATTACAGTCAGTAGAATAAGCATCAAAATAAAGTATTAGCAGATGCTGAAAATTCAGATTTGACTTTCAAATACATAAAAACAAAAATCTTAATTAGGCTATTAGGCAAACTTTTGACCGGTAGTGTATATTATCTCATAGGTAGCTTCATTGTAGTTATCTACTTTCTGTTAGCAGTTTTCATCATAGCGAAGTATTTTGTCAAAAATATACACTCGGTTGGTTGTGTATGTTTTAATTTGAACTACTTTAAAATTTGAGCAGGTTGAATAAGTTTCACAGAGCTTCCTCAACACCAGAAGTGGGTTTTTTTTGTCATTTTAGTCCATGTTTTTCTCCCTATGAGGGGTATATAACGTTCTAACTGCATTTACCACGGCCTTGCAGTGCTTGACTTAAGACAGCAGGGATGTAAAATGGAATTTGACCTGCATGATTCCCGAGCTGTGAAAAGAGAAATTAACAACTACCGTTACATTTTTCATCCATCCCACACATGCAAGGTGAAATAAGTGAAGTATAGCAGCGCCCGGACGTGTAAAATGTGTTTGGATCCGACCGAGAACACGGCGGAGGAACTTATGAAAGATGCATGGTGCCACTGGAGATGTATAAAGAATTTAGAGATATAAAGGATATATGACAAATAAACCAGGATGCAAATCTCACTGGGTGCCTTTGGGAGTTCTCCAATGAAAATCACCTGAAATATTAAACGGAGAGGAGAAACATTCTATCAATGAGCAGATGACTAAAAAAAAAAACTTTTCTTTTTTTTTGTGGTATATTCTTTTTTTTTTAACTTAAAGGCAAAATAATTCACTTTGTAGAAGTGCTAAATCATCTGAGTATTTCTGTCTTTACAGCATTTTTCGCTCAGTGCTTTTCTTAGGCTTTGACACCTTCTCAAGTAATCTAGTCTCTCAAAATGGATTGAATAGTCACAAGGGGGATAAATGTAAGACAGGAACAGTTGTTCTATTTAAAGAAATGTTCTGGGTTCACAGTAAGATACAGTAAGCTCTTTGACAGAATATGTGGTACAATGTTAGTTAGCATAAAAATCATTCTGATTCATCCTTCAGATTGTAAAAACCAACTAAACAAAAATCGTTGTTTATAGTAATGCACTTACAAAGGAAGAAAAATTTCCAGAGGACAGTTCATGAGGCTTTAAAAGCAGAAATATGAAGGTTGTATTTTATTAAAGCACTTAAATGAAATCCTCTGTAGAAAAATGTGTTATTTTAGCAATAAAGTCTAAATTGTCCTTTTAGTGGATGGAAACCTGACGAAGTGGAGGTTTGTAATGTTTTGTAACTATGTAAACAGTCTATTTCTGATCATTGCCTGTATCATCTGAAAATGCCTGGATTTACTAACTTGGTCCTGACAGAAGTTAATAGGTTAGATGTACAGTACCTGTCAAAAGTTTAAAAAAACATTAAAAATTTTTAATGTTTTTGAAAGAAGTCTCTTATGTTCACTGACTGCATTTATTTAATCATAAATACAGTAAAACCTGTAAAATTGCGAAATATTATTACAAATACAAAGAAGTGTTAAAATGTAATTTATTCCTATGATGCAAAGCTGAATTTTCAGCATCATCACTCCAGTCTTCAGTGTCACATGATCCTTCAGAAATCATTCTAATATGCTGATTTGCAGCTCAAGAAACATTTCTTCTTACTTATTATCAATGTTGAAAGCAGTTGTGCTGCTTAACATTTTTGTGGAAATGGTGATACTTTTTTTCAAGATTCTTTGATGAATAGAAAGTTCAATGAAGCATTTATTAAATGTATTAAAGGATTTATTAAATATAAATCTTTTGTAACATTATAACTGCCACACCTGTAGCCCTCTCCACTAATTTCACTTTTTCTGGGGTGGGGGTACTGGTCTGCTCATCTCCAATGAGTGGAAATTTAATCCTTTACCATCTATGTGTGACAATAGCTCATTTGAATCACATACCATTGCTTTTACCCGCCCTATTAAAATCCATTTTGTAGTCATTTAAAGGGGTCATATGACGGTTCTAAAAAGAACATTATTTTGTGCATTTGGTTTAATGCAATGTGTTTACGTGGTTTTAGGTTAAAAAAAGTCATTATTTTACACATACCATATATTAATGTTGCTCCTCTATGCCCCTCTATGGCCCTTTCTGAAACGCGTCAATTTTTACAAAGCTCATCGTTCTGAAAAGCACGGTGTGCTCTGATTGGCCAGCGATCCAGTGCATTGTGATTGGCCCAAATACCTTAAGCGTGTGACAGAAATGTCATCGCTCCTTACCATATTTGGAACATCCAGCTCCCGAAGCAATATTGACAGGTGATAATGTCAGTACTACCTTATCAATTCGAGCCCGAATCTGATCCGGAAAATGCAGATGACCAAGCTGATCGATCAACTTTGCAAGCGCGACTGGACCAGAACGTATCAGATTGGTAAGTTTGCATTTGTCATCATAGAAACAACAAACAAGCGCTACTCTATACTGCTCAAAACTAGCGTTTGAATCAGTAGCAAATTCTTAAAAAATGAAAACATACTTACAGGCTGTGTCTATGAGTCTGAAGCGCCAGACTGTACTTGCAAAGATGGAATTGCCCCACTTTTTAGAATCAGCCTTTGTGCACAGCCAGCCCTGTACTCTCCCAGGTGCTAGAAACAGTCCTCCGAAAAATTTGCAGCACACAGTCGAATATTTGGGTTGTACTGTTCTGGAACATTGTTGTAAATAAAGCTTAACCACTGTTTTGTCCCCTCTTTTGGAAGGCCACCGAAAAACACAGCGTCTCCATGATATGGTGGCGCCGGCGGCAACAATACTACAGCGAGAATAAAAGTTGCGCCTTCTTTCTTTGCGTTTGGGCAGTGTTATGAAACTCTGCCCCCACAGACTGACGTAGATTTGTGGGGGCGTGTTTAAAGGAAGCGTTTTAGGAAGGTGTGGCTGAGCCTTAACTTTTACAAAGAATATCTCTTTGGGTTTGAGACTTTGAGCTTTGTAACTCTGCAGATCTTATACATGCACAAACAGCTACATAACACACTAAAGAGAAAGGAAAACAAGAAATCGCATCATATGACCACTTTAAGGCCCCGATATACTCACGGCAAAGTTCTTTTTCATTCTTCGCTTAACAAAGTTCGAAATACGTGTGCAGTGATATACTATTAGTGAATATCCGATGTCGCCCACTCTGCTGAGAGTGAAGTTTAGATTAATATGTAAATACGTGCTGCGTGCCTTCCTCACAATAATAAAATAAACACAACAAAATTGAGAAAACAGCAAGCATTATTTTAATAAAGCATTAGCATCTGATCATAGCAACGTGTATATGTCTGTACGAGCTTTGCAATTCGGCACTCTAGTAAAGTCACATCATGTTTATTTATATAGCACTTAGATTGCTTAAAATCAACCGGCTTTACAGTATTAAACATGTCAGTGTATCATTCATCAGAAGTACAACTTCATATTGTACTATAAAGCAGCTCTCCAGTGTGTTCATGTTTTCACTCAAGGACATCTGACCTCGACCGACTGAACTGGAGAAATGAAGCAGAGCTTCCGTGCACACCTACCTATTACGCAATCTCCACGGACCAATAATAGTACAAAGGTGTTTACCAGCCGTAGTGAAATTTTCCGGAAAGTTTGCTTTGGCTAGCTGTTTCAAACTCCTAAAACAAACTCCAAGCAAATTTCGCTTTTGCATGATTTTGTTCGAAATGACGTCCCAGCAGTCCATTCTTTGATTTCGCTTGAAGTATCGGGGCCTTTGTCACCCCGCAGGACAGATGGATGTGTTACTCTCATCCTTCCCTGCGGATGGTACTCCTCTGGTAGTACTTGGAGACTTCAACATCCACCTAGAAAAACCTCAGGTTGCTGACTTTCACACTCTGCTTGCCTCGTTTGACTTCAAGCGAGTGTCTGCTGCGGCTACTCACAAATCAGATAACCAATTGGACCTTATTTACACACTCTACTGCTCCACTGATCATGCGCTGGTTGCTCCACTGCACTCCTCAGATCACTTCCTCCTCACTTTTAATCTCAACCTGGCTCCTGACACAACACACACTCCTCCACAGGTCACCCTTTGTAGTAACCTACACTCACTCTCACCCTCCCGCCCATCTTCTTTAGCCTCATCCACACTTACTCCCCCTAATCAGTTCTCATCACTAGATACTAAGGCCCAAATTTACTAAACAGGGCAAATTAACGTGAGAATGCAAATCCATAAAAGCGCGTGATCTTCTGACAATGCGCAAATTAATAAACACAGACGCAGCCGGATCATTTGCATAATGACCAACACAATCTACCAAGAGCAGCAAATTAGCATCTGGTTTAAGACATGGCGGTAAATAATGGCGCAAATACCAGTCAATTTACGTGCGCAAACCTTAGTAAATCACCTCCCATAAATTTTGCATCTGAAAGGGAAACTCCTACAAATGCATATGCAATAAGGTCAGCCACAAAAATAACTGTGACCACGCCTTTTCAGCACTAATTTTTCACTGCGTGTCTTTAGCAAATCCTGACAGTAGTTTTTTAACGCCAAAAGAGGGTTTGTGTTGGCGCAAGCTGTTAGTAAATCTGGCCCTAACAGTGTTACTGATGCTCTTTTCCCCACTCTAACATCTTGTTTAAACATCTTTTGCCCCCTTTCATCCAGGCCAGCCCATGCCCCACCTTCCACCCCCTGGCTATCCGATGTTATCTGTGGCCATCATTCTAAACTCAGGGCTACAGAGAGGAAGTGATGCAAATGGAAAAACCTCACTGACTGTAGTTTTTATCAATCACTCCTCTCTTACTTCTCTGCAAATGTCTCTACTGCTTAAATGACATACTACCACAACAAAATTAACAATTCTTCTGACTCTCGCATGCTTTTCAAAACCTTTCCCTCCCTTCTTAGTCCTCCTCCTCCCTCTCCTTCATCAACCCTAACAGCTGACGACTCTGCCACATTCTTCATAAATAAAACAACCATCAGCATCCAATTTTCCACACCAAAATGACACACACATCTTAACAGCAAACGCACACATTGTTCCCTCATTCTCTCTGCTCTCAGAGGCAGAAGTTTCCAAACTCATCCTTTCCAATCAACCACTTGATCCTATCCCCACTTATCTGCTTCAAGCCAAATTCTTTAGTTGTACCTGCACTCATTCACATCATCAACACCTCTCTTCACACTAGTACCTTGCCCACAGCATTTAAGCAGGCTCAGATAACCCCACTGCTTAAGAAAACCACTCTAAATCCAGCACTTTTAGAAAACTACAGACCGGTATCCCTTCTTCTATTCATTGTTAAGACACTTGAACAAGTCGTGTTCAACCAAGTCTCTACCCATCTTACAAAGAACAACCTCCTGGACAACAACCAGTCTGGTTCCAAACGTGGCCACTCAATTGAGACTGCCCTGCTCTCTGGGACTGGCAAAAGCAGCTTTTAAATCATCAGTACTCATCCTGCTGGATCTGTCTCCTGCTTTTGACACAGTTAACCACCAGATCCTCCTGTCAACCTTCAAGACGAAGGGCATCTCCGGAACCGCACTTCAATGGTTCAAGTCTTACCTCTCAAGTAGGTCCTTCAGGGTGTCGTGAAGGGGTGAGATGTCTAAGTCACAAAATCTAGCTATGAGGATGCCTCAGGGCTCAGTGCTTGGACCACTTCTTTTCTCCATCTACATGTCATCACTAGGATCTGTCATTCAGAAACATGGTTTTTAGTATCACTGCTATGCTGATGACACAAATCTCTACCTCTCATTTCAGCCAGATTATCCGACGGTAGCTGCTCGCATCTCAGCCTGTCTGACAGATTTATTTCTGGATGAAGGACCACCACCTTCACATCAACCTTGCAAAGACAGAACTGCTTGTGGTCCTAGCAAACCCAACATTTCATCACAACTTCTCCATTCGGCTAGGTCCGTCAACCATAACTCCATCCAAGACAGCCTTGGAGTTTTGACTGACTTCACAGACAACATTGCTAGAACTGTCCGGCCCTGCAGATTTGCCTTAAACAACATTAGGAAGATCAGGCCCTTCCTATCAGAGCATGCTACACAACTCCTTGTCCAAGCTCTTGTTCAATCCAGACTGAACTATTGTAATGCCCTCTTGGCAGGCCTTCCAGCATGCACTGTCAAACCTCTGCAACTGATCCAGAATGCTGCAGCAAGAGTGGTCTTTAAAGAGCCGCAGAAAGTGCATGTCACACCTCTCTTCATAAATTTGCACAGGTTGCCAAACACCACTTACATCAAATTCAAAGGACTGGTGTTTGCCTACAGAACAACCACTGGCTCTGCACCCCGATACCTAAACTCAGTACTTCAGACTTATGTGCCCTCCAGAACCTTTGTTCTGCAAATGAACAGCACCTTGTTGTGCCACCCGAAAGAGGCACAAAATCACGTTCACGGACCTTTACCTTGACTGTTTCAAGTTGGTGGAATGACCTGCCAAACTCAACCAAAGCTGCTGAGTCTTTAGCCATTTTCAAGAAACGGCTTAAGACGTATTTTTTTGTCATCACTTGACCCATTAATACTAACACTTACTATTCTATTCTGTATATATATTTATTTTTAATTCATTTAAAAAAAACACCTTTGTGTACTGAGCTAGATTAACTGGGATAAGTATTTCTGAAGGATCTACAAGCAACCAGCAAATACGAGACATGACAAAATCAATCAAAATCACAGCTTATCAGAAGAGAGTGTGGGTGGAGTCTCTCTGCACTCGCAACGAAATGGGTACATAATTGCGTTCATAAATGTTACACCATTTTGTAATGTTTTAGTGTTTAGTGTAGTTTTAAACTAAACCATGCATTTTCATGTTCTGCTGCAAAGATAACAGCTACCTCATTTAATAACAGACACTTGTAACTAGTTTGAATCATTTTGAACGCAATGGCTTAAAAGAACTCCAAGATACAGAAATGTCAAAAATGTTACAATCAACCTATAAAGGTCATGCAAAATGATATTCAAACTCACATTAGACTCTAATAACATTAAATAAAGCACACAAACAGTACTTGAGATTATTAACGAACGAATAAATTGTCATACTTTGTGGTGTTGTTCCAGCCGTGACATTACAGAATCTAGAATAGAATCGTTGTGCATCGCCGTTGTGTCTGGTTAGGACACGGTGTAAAGATTTTATTTTATTATTTGAATATATTTTAACATTTATTATTAAAATTACTAGATTTTTGTAATGGATAATTGTAAACAGATTTTGAAAACTGGGGGATGTGTTTATTTAAATATTATATAACTGTTTTTTGTGGTAATCAACAGCAATTCATTCATAGAGCCTCTAGCTGGTACTGAAGTGCTATTATTTTTTTTATTAAATTAATTATTAATTAAATAGTCGATTTTGTATTACATATTACTGTTTTATTACCTACTGCATTCAACAGATACTATTAAAATGTGAAACTATTTTCATATTTTTGTGAAAAGTTTCTTGTGACTCTCCATAAAAATTGTGAAAAGGCAACTGAGCTTAGTGGAAAACAACTGAAATCACAAATATGACACTATCTTGCCGATTCCGTGTAAATTTGCCAATTCTTTCCAAGTGCAGTTGGAGGAAAATGAACAAATACCTATCACAATATTTACCAGAATCCACTGGGGATTCAATGAAAATACAGCAAGCACTCAAACAGTAAAGATGTCTCCATTTTCCTAATCTTTTTCTTATGCGTGTCTAGTGCTTTCTTATATGCTCTAGTACTTTAGCAGATGTGATTCTTGGGCCTGGCACTTCTCCTCCTCGAGTCTTGTTTTCTCTCTTGCTTGCCCCTGTCTGTTTCATGAAAAAGAGCCTTGGCTAGAAAAGGCCAACATTCTGAAAGGAGATTTATATAATGGCTGTATGTGTCTGAAGGCAGACATTCAACATCAGGAAAGCAACTATCCTAATGGGAGTGATCACCATGGTGATCTTGGGTAGCCATACAGGACTGTCTTGGCAGCCGTGTGTGAGGATCTGGCTCGCTGTCGGTGGAGCACATTGATTAGTGCTGGAACACACCGGAGCTGCTAGAGCCATTAAACCCTGTATTTTCTTAAGGGAGAGAGGCACCAGAGAAATAAGAAACAAGGGAATTGTGGACCTTTTTTTCGTTTTTTTTTTTCTCTTCCCTCTCCTGACCACATACTGCTTTTATGGACATAATGACATCATTAATTTAGATAAAAAGAGTCACAAAATCATTAAAAGGCCCATATACAATTCATCTTTTTTTCTTCTTTTGCAAACTTTTTGGTCTAGTATCTTTTTGTACTGTCCCCTCCTTCAAAATCAGACTCTGTGACAGACTGACAAAACAATCTGTGCCGAAATGTGCCACACAATCTGTTAAAACCAGACTGAAATGATCAGGATATTGTTAAAAAAGTAAAAAATAAGTTTCTCACTAAAAAACAAAAAAAAAAAGTATATGTTTTCAAAGTACAATAAATAGGTATGGGAATCGTAAGAAACTTAAAGGGGTTATATGTAGAATTCAGGAAGATGAGGTAATTAAAATTACACTGTTATGATAGTTTGATTATAAAGCATATTTGAGACTATATAGATCTGGCTATGTGAGACTGAATGAACAGAATAGCTCTTTCTGCATTATCCTGAACATTGTATAAGCATTCGATTCATGTGTCGTAGAATGGAAGTGAGGATCTTGGGAGAGAGTGTATACGTCACATCCTTTTGATTTTCTCGGTGAAACCGGCCAGTCAGGATTTTATGGACAACCTAGGAAGTGGGGAACGGTCTCGTTTTTTAAGTTTCATTAAAGCTGTTCACAAATTGGCAATATTAATACATAAAAATAATTTAATAATTTAAAAATTCCTTTAATAATTTGGATTCTAATTTCTTGTCATGATTCTGGTACCTTAACGGCCCCATTAACGGTACATTGTAAAAATGTTTGTAATTTTTACAGAAAAATAGGTTTAACATCACATTATATGTAATTTTACTGTAAAATACTGTCAAATGTATGGGTTTAACAAGTAAAAACTATGAATTACCATATAATTTACAGTAAAAAACAGTACACAGTCCCACAGTAAAGGGACATTCCCCAAAGTCCCTGCATTACACATCACAAATAATTTTGTTTCTTCTTATTTTTGTTATCAGTAATGTACATTAGTATGTTTTGTGTTACATTTTCTGTTAAAGTTTATTTAATTATTTTTTGTGTCGTGTGTTACCCTGATGGTGTTGACTATGTTTTATGAACAGGCTTTTCATGTGGCTTTTTATTGTGGTTTTATCGGTATATTTTGAAGTAAAAAGGCAGATTTTGGTAGGTATAATAACATATCACTTAATAAAATATACATTTATAAATTGTAAATTATACAGGCAACCTGTAAAACTGGAAACATTGTCAAAGTATTTTTACATTGACTTTCTGGCAACCACAGCAGCCAGTTTTTTACCTTAAATTTAAAGGGATATTTTTTTATAGTGTAGCTTTATTACTTTGGAGAAAGAAATATGGATATTTAAGTTTTTTGAATCACAAAGTCATTTGTTCATCATAGAATCACTTAAAAGAACAGGCTCGTATGAATCATTTGCTCAGTAATCAAACTACAGATTTTGCTTTGGATTTTTTTTTTTTTATTATTATTATTCAGAACCAACTCATAAATAGGGAGATCCACACATGACGTGGAAGAAGAAGAATAGATATTGTGGCCACAAATAAAAAATTTCTTCTCACAAACGTATTAATTTGTGGACACAAATTCGTTCATTTACGTAAATCAGCCACGTTGTACGAATTCATTTAGTTCAATTATCTCACAATTCTGAGAAAAAAAGTCAGAATTATTTCTTGCGAATATCACGTACTGTCTGATTAGGTACTACAGTTGAATTCACGACCGTTAATAAAGTTTGTTCACTTTTAATTTAGTTAAATTGTGGACACAAATTCTTAATACATAGCTATATCTTGATTTTGTTCCCACCACGTCATGTAAAAAAATCTGATTCCTAATAATAAAGGTTTTTTTTAAGTTGACATGGAGATGAATGCATCCAAGGTGTAAAAGAATTTCCTGCATCTGCGTATTAACAGGACGTCTCAAAGCCTTGAGCTGAGACTCAACCGGCACTCTCTGTGACGGAGCAGCATCACACGCTGACACTTTGACGCGTCCTGGCATGCGCTGAATCCCCTCCGCTGTTGTGAGGGTGGCAGTGTTTTCCACCTTGAAAAGGAGATGAAAGACATTTCCTCCTTTTAGCAAAGGACACATAAAGGTGGCCAGGCCTGGAGGACAGCACTGGAGCAGGGGGCCTTTGTGCCACCCCCCGGTCATCCGGACACATGCCCACTTCCCTTCACAATGGCTTTATTTGGCCTTGGAGAGCCGCCATGAGCAGGGCCCATAGGGTGTCGTGACAAACAGCATCACATTGGACTAGGTGACAGCATAAATGAACACCAACTCTAATAAATCTATTGACATTTAAAACATACGAATATCTATATATTTGGACCGAATATCTGCACTTATTTTTAATTTATTTAAACAAAATGTAACAAAATCATAATTTATTTATTTAGTTTTAATGTCTCTGATTTAAATGAAGCAACAAAAAAAAAAAATAATATGTGAATCAGTTCAAACTTTTTTGTTTCAATTAATTGATTCTAATAAATTGTCTTATTCAGTAATTTGTTTGCATTATCACGAAAAAATGTTCATGCAAGACTTCATGTCATTTTTCATATATTAAAATGCTTAAAGGGGACCTATTATGCCCCTTTTCACAAGATGTAATATACAGTGGGGAGAACAAGTATTTGATTTTGCAGGTTTTCCTACTTACAAAGCATGTAGAGGTCTGTAATTTTGATCATAGGTACACTTCAACTGTGAGAGACGGAATCTAAAACAAAAATCCAGAAAATCACATTGTATGATTTTTAAATAATTAATTTGCATTTTATTGCATGACATAAGTATTTGATCACCTACCAACCAGTAAGAATTCCGGTTCTCACAGACCTGTTAGTTTTTCTTTAAGAAGCCCTCCTGTTCTCCACTCATTACCTGTATTAACTGCACCTGTTTGAACTCGTTACCTGTATAAAAGACACCTGTCCACACACTCAATCAAACAGACTCCAACCTCTCCCGCAATTATTAGAAAATGGAAGAAGTTCAAGATGATGGTCAATCTCCCTCGGTCTGGGGCACCATGCAAGATCTCACCTTGTGATCATGATCATCAATGATCATGAGGAAGGTGAGGGATCAGCCCAGAACTACACGGCAGGACCTGGTCAATGACCTGAAGAGAGCTGGGACCACAGTCTCAAAGAAAACCATTAGTAACACACTACGCCGTCATGGATTAAAATCCTGCAGCGCACGCAAGGTCCCCCTGCTCAAGCCAGCGCATGTCCAGGCCCGTCTGAAGTTTGCCAATGACCATCTGGATGATCCAGAGGAGGAATGGGAGAAAGTCATGTGGTCTGATGAGACAGAAATAGAGCTTTTTGGTCTAAACTCCACTCGCCGTGTTTGGAGGAAGAAGAAGGATGAGTACAACCCCAAGAACACCATCCCAACCGTGAAGCATGGAGGTGGAAACATCATTCTTTGGGTATGCTTTTCTGCAAAGGGGACAGGACGACTGCACCGTATTGAGGGGAGGATGGATGGGGCCATGTATCGCGAGATCTTGGCCAACAACCTCCTTCCCTCAGTAAGAGCATTGAAGATGGGTCGTGGCTGGGTCTTCCAGCATGACAACGACCCGAAACACATAGCCAGGGCAACTAAAGAGTGGCTCCGTAAAAAGCATCTCAAGGTCCTGGAGTGGCCTAGCCAGTCTCCACACCTTAACCCAATAGAAAATCTTTGGAGGGAGCTGAAAGTCCGTATTGCCCAGCGACAGCCCCGAAACCTGAAGGATCTGGAGAAGGTCTGTATGGAGGAGTGGGCCAAAATCCCTGCTGCAGTGTGTGCAAACCTGGTCAAGAACTACAGGAAACGTATGATCTCTGTAATTGCAAACAAAGGTTCCCTTTCAGTCGGTCACGTTCGATGTACGTCGGACGTCACCGACGAATTGGGATCACTTCTGGGAGCCCCTATCAGCTTCGAGTGTATACAGAACGGGCCAATGGCCATTGGCGTGCGAGATTTGCATCTCGCGTTCCGCCCTGCACCGCGGGTATAAAGCGGAAGGAGATGCAGCGCACCTTTGTCATTCACTTCGGAGCCGATTGTGTGCTGCTGAAGAGTGTTCCTGTATTATAGAGAGATAATCAGAACGAGAGAGGAGAAGTTCTGAGTGTTGGTGTGAAGGCACAGCAGCGAGGACCGCGAGCTCACTGAGCGCAAAAACTGCTGTTATTACAGCAACTTTCAGTTTGATGGGCGTTCATATTACTCTGAGTGCAAAACACAGGCTGCACTATTCCCTGTGTTTTTGCCGCGGCTATCTCCCTGGGTGCTTCAGCACGTTAAAAGAGCTTTTTCCCTAAAAGAGTACACGGGTGTGACACTGCGTCTTTTTCAAGATGTCATTCCACCCGTGCGTTTCTGGATGCGGTTGTTTCCTGTCCTTCTTGACGGCCACGACCTCTCTCACATAAGCATGTTGAGATTGTGTTCGTGGGTGATCCATGTTCTCTCAGAAAAGGAGAATGTGATCACGTCGGCGTGCTGTTCGTTTCTCCTTCCTCGTAAGGTTTGAGCGTTCAGCGCGCCGTGTGCCGTCTAGCTGCCAGTTGACAGCGCGGGTTGTCACGGCAACCCAGCGCGTCACTCGGCGCTTTAGATGCGCGGTCGAGACTCGCAACGTCAAACGGGGCTGAGTCCCTTCGCCTATTCCCCGATCTAGTTTCTCTTCTGGTGCACCAGAAAAGAACTACTTCGGCTAATAAGCCTGGGTGACCTGAGGATTACAGTGGAGCTTCCCTGCCGAGTACATCTCCGTGGGCCCCCACTCCTCTATCGCATCGCGAGCATGTTGAGACTGTGTTCGTGGGTGGTCATGTTCTCTCATGAGAGCATGGCCACGTCAGCGTGTTGTTTGCCTTGCCTTTCATAGGGGCTTGAGTGTCCAGCGCGCTGTGTGCCGTCTAACGGCCACGCTCACTGTCTCACATGCATGCTGGTAGCTTTCAGATGCAATTGCTGGTCTTTAAAAAAGGGACTTAGCGTTTCATTTGGGGCTCTAGCAGAGGACAGATGTCAATCGCTACATCGGAGAGAGGGCTGTTATGTGCTGGAAATGAGATGAGGCTGAGATTCCCACTATAATAGTGTGTGCTCATGCTGAATCAGATTCAGACTTGACAGCCATGCTTTCCCGGGTGGCTGAGGCGTAGTGCAACGCGTAAATCGCCTTGCCCGCCCCCTTGCCTTTTCCCCGGATGTGCATTGGAAAGCTTTGGCAGTGTGGAACTATTTGGTGCCAAAATATGGAACACCAAAGGGGCCATAATTCTGTATAAAGTTTTCCTCTCTCTCACTACCCTCATCGGTGGGGTGGCAGTGCCACTGGCAGGCCACCTCTGCCAGAGGGTAGTTCTGAGCCGAGGTTGAGCTGCGCACAGTGACTGATCATATTTAAAGTCACAGCGCTGGCCCTCGGCCAGACGATGTCCACCCTGGTCCAGAAACACCCTTGGCACCCAGAGATGGAGGGGACAGCTCCTTCTCCCGGAGGAGGGCCAGGAGAGAATCCTTTGTTCAAATTTTGATTTCTGTTCCGCCACTGGCCTTCATGCCAGTGGTACCCAAAACTTCACTAGAGCTGTTTCCAAAATCTCTGGGTGCCAAGAGAGCGCGCTTGGCGGTGTACGACGCTCCCATGCCTTGTCACCCTCTGGTGCCTCTCTTATCGCCAGCAGGGGGTGCTGGCTGTGTCCAGGACGCACACAAGAGGCCTCCTCATACCCGTGCGCCCCCTCAGCGGAAGCAGGTAAGTGTTGCATTGCACACTCAGACCCCACTTCGGGCCGCTATGCCGTCCGAGTCGGGTCCCTGCACTCCGCTGCGCTGCCCCGCTGTGGGTACGTCTGTGGTGCCGTTGGTCCCGCTGGTTCGGTCGCTGGGAGCCTGGCTAGCGCTTCCAGCCCGTCCCGCTGGCTCATCCGTACTATCAGACTCGGCTATGCGATTCAGTTCGCCCGGCGGCCCCCCAAGTTCAGGGGCATTCACTTCACCTCCGTGTTGAAGGAGGATGCCCCCGTGCTACAGGGGAGATCGCAGTCCTACTGGCGAAGGACGCGATAGAGCCGGTCCCTCCAGCCGATATGAAGACAGGCTTCTACAGCCCGTACTTCATTGTACCCAAGAAAGGTGGTGGGTTACGGCCAATCTTGGACCTGCGGTTCTTGAATCGGTCCCTTCATAGGCTGCCGTTCAGAATGCTAACGCAGAAACGCATCTTCAGGTGCATCCGTCCCCAAGATTGGTTTGCAGCGATCGACCTGAAGGACGCGTACTTTCATGTCTCGATTCTCCCTCGACACAGGCCGTTCCTACGCTTTGCGTTCGAGGGACGGACATATCAGTACAGAGTCCTACCCTTCGGGCTGTCCCTGTCGCCCCGTGTCTTCACGAAGGTTGCGGAGGCGGCCATTGCTCCCATGAGAGAGCGTGGTGTTCGCATTCTCAACTACCTCAACGACTGGCTGATTCTGGCTCAGTCGAGGGCGCAGTTGTGCGAACACAGGGACATGGTGCTCAGTCACCTCAGCCTGTTGGGACTTCGGGTCAACTGGGAAAAGAGCAAACTCTGCCCCGTGCAGAGGATCTCTTTTCTCGGTATGGAGTTGGACTCGGTCAATCTGACAGCGCGACTCTCAGAGGAGCGCGTCCAGTCGGTGTTGAACTGCTTGAATTCGTTCAAATGCAGGACAGCGGTACCACTGAAACATTTTCAGAGGCTCCTGGGGCATATGGCATCCGCTGCCGCAGTGACGCAGCTCGGATTGCTTCATATGAGGCCGCTTCAACACTGGCTACACGACCGAGTCCCGAGATGGGCGTGGCAGAGCGGCTCGTTCCGTGTCTCAGTAACACCGAAGTGTCGCCAAACCTTCAGTCCATGGTTGGACCCTTCGTTTCTACGGGCAGGAGTTCCCCTAGAACAAGTGTCCAGGCATGCTGTTGTCTCCAAAAGACGGATGCCTCATGCACCGGCTGGGGGGCCACGTACAACGGGCTTGCAGTTTCGGGTCTGTGGACGGGGCCTCAACTGCAATGGCATATCAATTGCCTCGAGTTGTCAGTTCGTCTTGCGCTGGGCCGCCTCAAAGGGCCGCTACGAGGCAAGCACGTTCTGGTCCGTACGGACAACACTGCGGCCGTTGCGTACATTAACAAACAGGGTGGTCTACGCTCCCGCCGCATGTCACAACTCGCCCACCATCTCCTCATCTGGAGTCAGAAGCATCTGAGGTCGCTTCGTGCCACTCATATTCCGGGCCTGCTCAATCGTGCAGCCGACGAGCTCTCACGACAGCAAGTGCTCCCAGGAGAGTGGAGACTCCATCCCCAGGTGGTCCAGCTGATCTGGAGTCGCTTCAGGACCGCACAGGTAGACCTGTTTGCCGCCCCGGACACGTCTCACTGCCAGTTGTTCTATTCCCTGACCGGGGGGACCCTCGGCTCGGATGCGCTGGCACACAGCTGGCCCCGGGGCCTACGCAAATATGCGTTTTCCCCAGTGAGCCTTCTTGCGCAGACACTGTGCAAGGTCAGGGAGGACGAGGAGCAGGTCTTGTTAGTTGCGCCATACTGGCCCAACCGGACCTGGTTCCCGGAACTAGTGCTCCTCGCGACAGCACCTCCTTGGCCCATTCCTCTGAGGAAGGACCTCCTGACTCAGAGACGGGGCACCCTGTGGCACCCGCGTCCGGACCTCTGGAAACTCCATGTCTTTTGCGGAGGTTCTAGGTGGCCTACCACAGACTGTGGTAGACACCATCACTTCCGCCAGAGCCCCCTCTACGAGGCGCCTCTACGCGTTGAAGTGGAACCTGTTCGTCGAGTGGTGTTCTTCTCGACGAGAAGACCCCCGAAGATGTTCGATCGGCTCTGTGCTTTCCTTCCTGCAAGAAGGGTTGGAGTGAAGGCTGTCTCCCTCCACCCTCAAAGTGTATGTTGCCGCTATCGCCGCAAATCACAGCATGGTTGATGGTAAGTCCCTAGGGAAGCACGATCTGGTCGTCAGGTTCCTGAGGGGGGCGAGGAGATTAAATCCGCCTCGCCCTCACTCTATACTCTCTTGGGACTTATCTCTGGTGCTAACCGCATTGCAGAGGGCTCCCTTTGAACCTTTGCAGTCAGCAGAGTTAAAAATCCTGTCTTGGAAGACAGTACTCCTGACTGCATTGGCTTCCATCAAGAGGGTAGGGGACCTGCAGGCATTTTCGGTCGACGAATCGTGCCTGGAATTCGGGGCGGGTAACTCTCATGTAATCCTGAGACCCCGGCCCGGATATGTGCCCAAGGTTCCCACCACTCCCTTTCGGGACCAGGTGGTGAACCTGCAAGCGCTGCCTTCGGAGGAGGCAGACCCAGCCCTGGCTTTTCTCTGTCCCGTTCGCGCTCTGCGGACTTACGTGGACAGAACGCAAAGCTTCAGGACCTCAGAACAGCTCTTCATCTGTTACGGAGGCCAGCAGAAGGGAAAGGCTGTCTCCAAGCAGAGGATGGCTCACTGGATAGTGGATGCCATCGCCTTGGCGTATGAAACCCAAGGCGTGCCCTGCCCGCTTGGGTTAAGGGCCCACTCCACCAGGAGTGTGGCCTCTTCCTGGGCGCTGGCGCACGGCGCCTCGCTGACAGATATATGTAGAGCTGCGGGCTGGGCGACACCTAACACGTTTGCTAGATTCTATAGCCTCCGTGTAGAGCCGGTTTTCTCCCGTGTGCTCGCTTCAAATAGCCAGTAACACCGAAGGGCCCGTTCTAGTGTCGGCTTGCTGCGCCATTCCCCTCCTCATGGACCGGATACGTGCGCTGATATGCTCCAGTCGAGTTCCCCAGAACGGCGAACCCTGTTGAGTCCTCCGCAACCCGCGGCAGTCAGACGTGGCGGAGCGTCCGACGCCAGGTCTAACACTCGTATGCATTGGTGGAACTTGTGTTAGGCTGGGTATCCATATGTTGTGACCCCTACGGCGGTCCCATATGTGTATTCTTCCACGGTACGGCTCCCTACGGCGAGCCCGTGTCTTTCCCTTGGCAGAGCTCGCTCTGCCGTCTCTGTGCGGTGTAGTCTCCCGCCTGCATTGGCCGGGGCCACCCCTGGGACTTCCGTATGTTGTACTGCCCACGGCCAGTCCATACATGTATATTCCACATGATACCTCCCTACGGGTAGGATGTGGCTTCCGCAGCGGCCCCCCTGGGCACGCTTTCCCAGCGTTATCCAATACTCTGCTGAGTGGGTCTTGCGGAACAGCAGCAGTGACTCTCCCTGCGTAAGTTCCCCGCCCCGAACAGACGGGGGTCTGAGGGGCTTTCGCTGGGCGCTGGAAGTGGTAGTAACTGTGGCGTTTTCCATAGGGATCCCAATTCGTCGGTGACGTCCGACGTACGTCGAACGTGACCGACTGAAAGGGAACGTCTCGGGTACGTATGTAACCCTCGTTCCCTGAAGGAGGGAACGGAGACGTACGTCCCGTCGCCACAGTTGCTGTACCATCACTGCATGGCCGACTCACTAGTTCAGCTCCTCAGTGAAAAACAAAGGTGCGCTGCATCTCCTTCCGCTTTATACCCGCGGTGCAGGGCGGAACGCGAGATGCAAATCTCGCACGCCAATGGCCATTGGCCCGTTCTGTATACACTCGAAGCTGATAGGGGCTCCCAGAAGTGATCCCAATTCGTCGGTGACGTCCGACGTACGTCTCCGTTCCCTCCTTCAGGGAACGAGGGTTACATACGTAACCGAGACGTTTCTGTACCAAATATTAAGTTCTGCTTTTCTGATGTATCAAATACTTATGTCATGCAATAAAATGCAAATTAATTACTTAAAAATCATACAATATGATTTTCTGGATTTTTGTTTTAGATTCCGTCACTCACAGTTGAAGAGTACCTATGATAAAAATTACAGACTTCTACATGCTTTGTAAGTGGGCAAACCTGCAAAATCGGCAGTGTATCAAATACTTGTTCTCCCCACTGTAAGTCTCAGTTGTCCCCAGAATGTGTCTGAACTTTTAGCTCAAAATACCCCCCAGATAATTTATTATAGCTTGTCAAATTTGCCCCTATTTAGGTGTGAGCAAAAACATGCCATTTGTGTGTGTGTCCCTTAAATTCAAATGAGCTGCTGCTCCCAGCCCCCTTTCCAGAAGAGGGCGGATCCTTTACACAAGCTTCGGATACTCCGGCAACAACAAAACTGGAGAATGTCACGTAGCCAAAATGTCAGAATTTGTCAGTAGCGGTGTTCAGCCTTACATGTTCGAACCATAATCGGACACTGATGGAGAGACTCAGGAAGAAGTTACAACTTTTAGAATGCATCTGGACGTTTCTGAATGGTTAGTGGATAAATTTATGTAGTAGTTGTGGAGTTAAGTTGATTCAACTCATCGACTAACATGTACCGTCATGCTAATCTAAAAAAAATCGTGCAAATCCAGCGTTGAAATGACCTTTGTTGTGAAGCAGTCCAGCGTAAAATGATTTGCGCAAATATATAACACTTTAACAACTTTCTTTGGCACATTTCCTTCATAAATGAAATTTATATTCGTTGGTACAACCAATAACAGAACATTTGTAATGTTTTTTTGGGTCAGACATTGCATAGACTTGATAATTTTGCATAATAGGTCCCCTATGTATTACTACGTATTGGTTCATAAAATGGAAATGAAGTTTTGGAACTTTTTTTGATAAATAACAAAATGTTATTAATGAGTGTAAAAGTGTAAAAAGTGTAAAAAAAGTCATGCCATGTCTTTACCCAAATAGTCCGAATTGAAAGACATACGCTGCGTCCGGAACTGAATACTTCCCTATTATATAGTATGCGAAAAACAGTGCACCAAAAGAGTAGTATGTCTGAATACACAGTATTAAAAAAAAACAGTAGGTGAAAAGTCTTTTCAAATTCAACTGTAGTACCTACTCAGACAAGTACACGATTTCGGACAGGATGTGATATTTGCAAGAAATAATTCAGACTTTTTTCTCAGAATTGAGAGATACAAACTAGTAATTAGAAGAAAAAAAGTTTTATTTTTTATTCCATGGTGGAAACAAGCTTCCATAGAGATGTCATATCTCCTAAAAATTCGTTAAACAGTTTTAAAAATATATAGTCTGCATTAAATGATTAAGACACCAGGTTAGTCTGACATGTGTGTCTCTAAATATAGAAGCAGGGTGTGGATTTCCTGAGCGTGTTTGCCTTATCTTGCTACTTCCAAATATAATATCTCTGAAATTCCAACAAGCAAGAGCTTGTTCAGTCCTCTCTTAAACGGTGTATATATACAGCTCCTGCTTTTGCCAACATTCTCTCAATATTTTTTTTCTCCTGGGGCACAAAAGAATATGAGAACAGTGTTTTCATTTTCGCCTCATAAACGGGGGGTGGTGGTGGGGGCAGTGGGTTCCTTGAAACTGCTAATCTCTCCTATATACAGCTTCATCATATGCTGACTGACATAGATCCTTTTTCCACTGAAATGATGCTGCTGTTTGGCCAGAGGATTTGTGAACTTCACTCAGAACCAGCATGTTTCCACTAAAGACAACGATGATGTAACTGAGTGCATTGTGTCTTTGTTCTCAAGTCTTAGTGTGAGTTTCGAGCTTATTGTAAACATCTAAAGTAATTAAAATCAGCATCTTTGCGTCCTTGTTAGTTGGTTATACAATGCAACTCATAGTTTTAAATAACCAATGTCATGAACAGAAGAAAAAATTCAGAACACTAAAACAGATGCAAAATAATACATTATATATTGTAAAATACACAATGTATTAATATTTTTGTTTTTTGATCTTTGTCTATTTAAGAAATATATAAGCAATAAAATTCATAGCAATCAATTCCCACATCGGATCACTTGTGAAAAAGAAGTGCACTTAATTGCATTGAATGTGCACTTGCAGATAATAGAATATTAATGAAAAGGCCACTTAAAGAGAGTACACTTTCATGACTACATTTCTTAACACATTTAGGCACACTTAAAATGTGCACTTTGTAATAACGTCAAATTAAAAGTTTTACTTGAAAGTACATTTGAAATCATTGCTTTAAAAAGTGTTTTACCATGATTTGGAGAAGTGCACTTACTTTGACTAACATACTAAAGTATAATTGATTATAATTTTAACTATATTGTGTTATTCAATATTACATTTAAAGTTAACATATTTTAAATGATGTAAATGGCAACTTCATCATTACAAATATGTTTGAATACATGACAGTTTTAATAGACATTACATTATATTATAGTATATATATATTAATATTTATATAACAGTGCTTTCTGGTTCTCGATTCTGATTGGCTGAGACCCTTTTCCAGCCGTGCAATATTCACCCAGTATCATCACTCAAACCGTTTCACCATTTGTATCACTCCGCTTGTGGCGACTCATGGCGATCGAGCAAATCCACCATAAAGTTTAAAATACTACTGTTGTTGTGTCACGAAATGTCATTTTAACAGTTTTCTAGGCGAGAATGTATTTATTTAGACCTCAAATGTGTGACTCATATATAAACATAGCGCCTATTTTTCAATTTGTTTAGACGCTTTCGCAGATGCGAGCTCCAGGCCGTCAGCGGCCATTCAGCGCTCATGTACCCACCGAGAATCGCTTCATCTTGGCCAGTCATTCAGGAATTTGCCGCTGTCTTTTATGTAGATAGTGGTTAAACAGATATAATTCATTTGGGGTATCAAACGGGCAATCTTTGGTCTTATTAATCTACAGTATTACATGTTCCAGAGCAAAACAATTTTGGTTAAGGGGAAATTTAAGTTTCATAACTTTATATTTAGGCTGTATTTAATTTAAAACGGCCTACTAGAGCGCTGCTTTTGTACGTTTGACTGAATTGTTTGCTTGTGTTTTATTTCCTATTGTCTTTTATAATGGCTATTGTTGTAAATTTAAATATTATTGTTCAATAAATATTATTTTATATAAATATTAGGGGTGTAAATTGGACGGTTCATCACGATTCGATACAATATCGATTCTCATAACCAGCGATACAATATTGTCCGATACCTCAAAAAGTTCTGCGATACGATACGATTCAATATTATGATATTATGTGCCTATTTTACACAACCAGTTACATTTTTATTAACTCACAACTGCAAGCAAAATATATAACAAACATTTATTTCAAAATTTCACATACTGCACCCTGATTGGGACATCCACAAATAAAAAATTCACACAGTAATCTAATGACAGCTTTTGACATGACAACAGACAAGAAAGTATTTTAGGCTTCTGTGCTAAAATGTGTAATGTTAAAAAACTGATAAACAAGGGGGGGATTATATATAAATACTATAAAATTAAAAGACATTTCTTTTAAATGTATAGCACAGATTTTTAAATGAAGCAACAACATATTATAGGTAGGACAGAACAAGATATGCTATTAATATTCTTTCATTGTGCAAAAGTATTATAATATGAAAGGCTCCAATACAGAGCGGCACAAAGCACTTATGCACATCCCGTGTGCAGAATGATGCACTTGAAGCAACACAGAGTCACCGCGCGCAGTGCTCCTATGCAGCATGTGCCTTTTAAATATATAAATAGCCTACAGGTTTTGATTTTTAACGAGTTGCATTGATGCATCGTATCGTTAGACATTAGATCGATGTATCAATCTATATCGATGTATTGTTACACCCCTAATAAATATGGCATATTTGGTATTGAGAAAGGGTCCGTCAGTGATTGCAACAGTCGACTTCAGTGACAGTTACATTATTAGACCATTAGATGGCGGCAAAGACGATCTTTATGAGTGACTGGTTATAAACAAGGAAGACAGCACTGTTTCAGCACTGTCAATCTTTTAAAAGGACAAAGACAAAGATATCGCTTTCCTCAGCGGACATTCAAACTGATTTTTTAATGAATATAATATTATGGACATCGACCTGAAGAATGAATGCTATATCAGATGCAGGTAATACACTTGTTTAGTCGATCTTGCCTTTAATTTAATTTTAAACTATAATACATTTTCATTTAAATAAGCAATATCACATAGCAGTGTGATATGGCTGTATATCAGCACAGCTGTGATTCGGCCGTAGGTAATCACAGCATGCTGATATACAGCCATATAACACGGCTATGAGTGTGATATTGCGCTTATACAACAGTTCGACGGCACAAGTGTGTAAATAAATAAGAAACAACAACGGAGTGTCTTTAAAAACACTCTTTTGTGCAGAACTACTTCCGTTGTAACAAATGAGACAAATCAGACACAATTATTTGTTATATTTAACAAATAATCTTAAAAAACTCGCTCTGGGTTCTTTAGAACCATCCCCCCAACATACCACTAAGAAGGGCCTGAGTTACCATGGATACCAACTGATAAGACAGTTTATTGCTTGAAAGAATGTGAAGAGCAACACCATAGGAAAGGTCCATGGCCCCTTGGAGTTCATACTTTCCTGCATTAATTTATAGACAAATTGATCTATAAATGAACATGCACCCCAGGACATTGTGTGTATGATTAGTACTGTCTTATGCAGTGTTTTCGGTATGGTATTTTTGTTTTATGCATATCTTATGAGCAAACTACTAGTTCATGTAACCTCATATACGCTGTGTCTCCTATCAAATTAATGCTCGTTTCACGACTTGCACTTTCGTGTATGTCACTTCCTCATAGGTTGCAGGGTGTGTTTGTTGTATTAATTGGAGTATAAATGGGCACAAACCCAGTTTCATCATATCAGAGACAAGAGCCATAAACTCCCCCAGGAGGAATTTCCCGCTGGGAAATCCCAACTATGTCATTGGTCAGGTTGACCCTAAGAGGTGTGACTTCTTCCAGACCTTAAAGAGAGACGCACAGATCCGCCTCTCTCTCTCTCTCGACTGACGACCAACACACATCTGCTGGCCAAGTCGGCCAGGCCGGCAGGCCCAACACCTCAAGCCATGTGCAACTTCCTCGACCACGACGGAGTCAAAATAACCGTGCAAGTTCATCATATCTTCTTCAGTCAATGCAGAAGAAATCGATTGCAACTTCAACACCATCGGACCGAACTATCAAGACTTTCTCCTGCGACTGTACATCAGACGCTCTTCAACCACTCAGGCAAATGCAAGTAACGTACGATGTACAAAATCGCTGTTTAGTTAGTCAAAGCTGTGAACCCCTTTGTTCAAACAAAGGAGCTTGCAGTCATAACTGATGGTTCTCCCAGGTATTTTCCATAGCTTAATTCCTCTGTTCTGATCCGGTTCTTCAACCACTTTCACTTTCCATTCTACCCCACGTATGTGTGATTTTGTGTGTGTGCATTTATGTTAGTTTAGTTGTGTTTGTGATTTAGTTAATAAACTTGTGCACAATACATGTTTGGCTCTGACTCCTTGCCTGCAAACAAATTAAATGATCGATCTTGTTACGCACTCTAAGCACTGTAAATGCTAAGGAAGAATTATTTTTCTGTGGCCATGAAAAATACCCTTCACTTAGAATGAATTAATAATCAATACTGAGTGTTCACAGGATGAATTGATTGATTGATTGTAATGTTAATGTAGCTACATCAAGTTAATCTCATTAACTGATTCAAATATTCATAATTAATCAATGAATAATCATAATGAGTTATGAATAATTATTAATATTTCCCCTTTGAGCTAACTCGCTACACCGCCACAGATTCAAATCTCAAGTTGAGACAGTTGAGACCAAGCCTCCATTACTAATTAGTCACTTTAGAACCAGTAACGAAGGAACGCTGAGTCGCTTCATTGAAGCTTATTGTATTATGTAGAGTAGAGTATTATGAGAGAGAGATCAACTAACTAAGCGAGTGCATTACCTGCATCTACCTGATTCTTTTGGTCAGTCTTATATTCATAATCACAAAATCATTTTGAATGTCTGCTGAGGAAAGCAATGTCTTTGTCTTTGTTCTTTTAATAGTTAAGGAGAATTCACACATAGCGCTAGTCAATGCATTTGTAAGTTGCTTATTGTTTACAACCTTGTTTCAGTCCCTTTCAAAATAAAAGTCTTTGCTCTTTGCTGCCATCTAATGGTGTAATAATGTAACTTTCACTGAAGTCGAAACCACAATCACTGACCCTTTCTCAATACCAAATACAGCATGTTATTTATATAAAATATAATTTATTGAAAAATAATATTTAAATAAACAATATTAGCAAATATAAAAGTATAAGAAGTTTGTATAATAGGAAATCAACACAAGCAAACAGTTTAGTCAAAAGTACAACAGCAGCGCTACAGTATTTCAGTTAAAGGTGTGTGATTTTTAACGGCATCTAGTGGTGAGATTGTGAATTGCACCCCCCAACGCTCACCCCTCCCTTTCGGAGCACATAGAGAAGCTACGGGGGCCGACACAGGACAAAAATGTCGTCGTCGGAGAGAGCAGAGAGTGACTAGCGCTCTGTAGAGAGGTTTGTCCATTTAGGGCTACTGTAGAAACATGACGGCGCAAAATGGCGATTTCACTGTAAGGGGACCCGCGGTGTATGGAGATAGAAATGGCTCATTCTAAGGTAATAAAAACATAACGGTACATTATGTAAGGTCTTTATACTCCACTGAAAACATAGTTATGTATATTATATTGCATTTCTGTCAATAGATCCTCATAAATACTACACACTGAACCTTTAAATATAAAGTTATGAAACTTAACTTTGCCCTTGCCCAAATCGATTTGCTCTGGAAAAAGTAAGCCTAATAAGACCAAAGATTGCCCTCTTGATATACCCAAAATTAATAATACCTCATGTTTAAACTATGTACATAAGAGCCAGCAGCGAAGGACTAGCCGAGATAAAGCTGTTCTCTGCGGGTGCATGAGCGCTGAACGGCCGCTGACAGCCTGGAGATCAATCGCCGAAAACCTCTAAACAAATGGTCAAATATGCGCTATTTTTATCTATAAGGCACACATTTGAAATCTAAACAACTACATTCTCGCCTTTAAAGGGGGGGTATCACACACAGTTTCTGTCAATTTCATGTCAATCTTGAGTACCTATAGAGTAGTATTGCATCCTTCATATCTCCGAAAAGTCTTTAGTTTTTTCATATTTATAAAAGACAGATACGCTGTACCGAATCTTTCCGAATAAAACCAAGCGGCTGGAGGCGTATCGTGTGGGCGGAGCTAAAGAGTCACGTTCATGTTGTTTACTTGATGTGCGTTTACGCGCCGATAGCCAACAACACACAGACATTTGAAGCAGTTTTACTCACCGCCTGCGGTTCCAACGCATGACCGTGAACGTTTATCGTTGGGACCGCTCCATCTTTCAGCATTAGACGATTTGCAAATCCGGAGTTGAACTGGGCCTTGTTTATAAAACAATCATCGCCGAAATGCAGGGAACAAACAAAAACACTTGCACAACTCCGTTGCTGCTCCGGAAAAACAAACTCCATCCACTGTCCCCTTAACGCTGTGTTCTTTGGGAAGCTGAACAGGGTTGTCTTGCCCTGACAACCAAAAACACTTCTTTGGTGAAATTGTTGATTTCGTGAAGTCCTGTGACCTGTGCAGCGCAGCCGACGACTTCCCTAAAGCCGAGCAAGGCGTGTTTATGGGCGTGCTTTTGCTCTCTCGCTCTGGTCGACGTGTACGCGCGCGCTCTTCGGGAGAAGTGCCCGTACAAGGAAATTCCGCCCTTGTTGACGTCACATAGGCCCATACTTGAAAAAAAAAACTTTCCGAAACTTGTGAGAAACTGGAAGGAGTATTTTTGGTACAGAAATACTCTATCAAACGTCCAACTTATTTTTTTAAATTTTGGCCATGTTTAGCATGGGAATCCAAGTCTTTAACAGTGTAAAAAACTCATGCATGAAATTGCATTATACCCCCCCTTTAAAAAAAAACTCTTAAAACTACATTCCGTGACACAATAACAGTAGCATTTGTAAAATGATGGTGGTTTGCTGCTCGTCCGCCATGACACTTGAGTGATACAAACGGTGAAACGGTTCCAGTGCTGATACTGGGGGAATATTGCACGGTTGGAAAAGGCTCTCAGCCAATCAGATTTTAGAACTAGAAATAACTGTTGTATAATTGTAAATAACATGCAATTAAATGCCTGAAAACATTACATTCAGTTCGTACTTAAGTATATTCTTTAAAAAGTATATTATTTCTGTAATAGTTGTTTTTTTATAGTATGCTAAAGTACTTTTTTCACAAGGGATATAATAAATAAAAAAAAAAATTCAGACCAACAGACAAAATAAACTGTCTGAAGAAGCTGAATAGCCATCAAAACAGAGTGTCGATCAACTGAATGTCTCACACCACGGGACAGTGCGGACACTGATTGTAGTCACTAGTAGTAGACTGTAGTCTAGTTTTGAACAATCTAGTTTTGTATTCTGAGTTGAGACAGGTAATGAGAGCGCAGGCCTTACATTGAGGCCTTAGAGCATCCAGCGGTCACTAGCACCAAGGACAAAATGGGTAATGTTTAAATAAATCCCTTTTCCAGTAGGGGAGCCAGGCCAGAGCGGGTCCTGCCACCAACTCTCCCACACAAGACAACAATGTCTTGCTTTTCCAATGAAATTATCTTTCGGACAATGCAGAGTCTTCCCAATTCACACCTCAATTGAGAGTGTGGCGGCTTGCATTGTGAGAAGACAGATTTCCATTCCCTCAAAAATAGATTTTCCCTAAAGAAGCAACAATGGATTGCACAATCCCTCCTCACTTCCTCACAATGAAAGAGGGATGAGGCTGAACTGTTAAAAATCACCCCATAGAGTAACGGAACGTCTATTTTATTGTGAACTCAATATATTGAAATGAATTTTGACAATAGCTACTATTTCGTCAAAAAACACCTCCTGGGGTTAATCAAATTTTGCACAATACCTTCCAAATACACCACAATCCAAGATTTTCAACAGCTTGCTTTAATGCTGACAATGAATATGATGTGTGACCTTCTCTACTGAAGCTACTTCAATCGAATTTATTGCATAAAGCATGTTATATGTCTATGGAATATTTTTCAAAACACACTGTTACATGCACCTTTCAAGAATATAGTCTTGTAGTGAAGTATAAAGTATATTAAACATTCTGACAGCTGCATATATGATTAAAAATTAAATTCTGTCATCATTTACTGTTCCAAAAAAATATAAAAGTATCATAAAACGTTAAATGATTTGTGTGCTGTATTTCAAGTCTTGTGCTCCAAATAATAGCATCATGTCATAAACTGTCCGAAATATATTACTTACCATCATAATCAGAGGTTAAATTGAGATTCTGAAAGTGGAGGAACCCTAAAATGTAGTGGTGATTCTGGTTCCCTAAGTAAGATATAATATGTATCAGCTTGTGTGCTTTAGACACAAGCAGTTTAAAATTTGCTCCATTACAACTTTTAATAAAACCTGCAAACTTATTGCATATCAGTGAATGGATAACAAGGGGCTTCAAAACATCTATTGTGTTGCACTAAAATATAACAATACTGGTTTGGAACAACATGAGAGTGAGTAAATGATGACAAAATTTATCATAATTTTATGACAGAATATATTTATACATCTGGGTAAACATCAAAAGCCCATCAAGAGCACATCTAGCAGAAAAAAAAAATGAGAAAGGTGAAAAGAAAGTGACACATCTGAATATTTTCAGTGTGAGCTTGTAGAGTTGAGTTTGTGCCAGTGCTATGACTGGGCATGTGTGAGAGTTTGTCACGCATGTTTTAGTTTGAAACATTTCAACTTGCAGAGGTAACCATGGATTGAGTCATTATAACAACAAACCAGGGCAACCTGCCACAAATGAGGCGGGTTATAACCGTCAACACTCGTCCAACACCAGCCAGACTGCAAAAGCACATACCAAGAATAGATTTTGTACAGAGAGCGATAATAGTGTTCAGTGAGAATTAGTAGAGAATCATTTCAGTAGGATCTCTAAGACTATGGAAGCGTATTCAGCATGTTGTCTGTCACGTCACTGACAAATTTAAATAACCATTAGCTTCAAGAGTCATTATTTGCTGTTAATCACTAATGTTAGAGCTGTCATCTCTCAGGTTATGAAAAATGGCAGAAAAAAATGTGTATTGTGTGATTGGAGAGTGAGACAAAACTGGTAAAAGGGATACTTCACCGCTGGCAAAATGGGCTTTCAACAAAACTTGGCTGCCAATACAGTAGAAAGGCGAAATAAATTTGGAATCGGTACTATCTGACTAGAGAAAACAGAGGAAAAAAAGGCTGTTGTCTTCCCTTTTGCTAAATAGGTAAGAAAACTTCAACACCCATAATGCACTGGGCAAGTCGCCATCCAAGGCCACTCCCACCAGTCTGCTATGGATACGCTTGACCAATACTGCCAAATACTGCCTTGCTTTAGTAGGAAATACTCCTTAGCAAACTTTTAGTCATAATAATGTCGACTTGTATTGTTCCCGGATGGAAGAATCAAAGAGTAAATGTTTAACAGAGGTGAGTTACTCTCGGTTTACAGTGAAGGATCATTGTAGGCAGTGGCTAATGGCTGCAAAGAATAGTAAATATGGAGAAAACACCATGACAGAAAATCTGAAAAACCTCTGTGTTTTTAGTCACCATTTCAAACTGGGTGACTATGAGCACAGTGTTTTAGGCAACGTTATCTCACGACTAATTCGTACGTATTTTACGAGGTGGCTAACTCGTACGAATTTGTACGACCTAACTCGTAGCAGTTTTGTCTAAACCCCAGTGACGGGTAGGTTTAGGGGCGGGGTTTGAGGTAGGTCATTTGTATGAATTCATACGAATTTGGCAACTCGTCAAATACGTACGATTTAGCAAAAATCGTACGAATTCGTACGAGTGAGGTCGTACAAATTCGTACGTATTAGCCACCTCGTAAAATATGTACGAATTGCCGTGAGATCGGGTTGGTTTTAGGCCAAACAGAGGGGAAAAACTGAAAGAAACTGCCTTTCCGTCAGTTTTGCCCAACCTCCCGAAGAAAAACGCCATTGCAGGTAAGAAAGCTGTTACCGTTTAAAGAGTAGACAGATACAATATTCAGAAATAAACCTACCCTTACAATAAATGTTCTGTTAATAACCCTCTGTCGATTCGACTTTCCGTGATCTGGGATACAAAAATGCGGAAGCATAATCTGTAGTTTTCACGAAAGCACTAGAGCTGTCAAAAGTCGCAAAAAAAAAAAATGACAGACGCAAAATGCGTTATCCGGCATACTTATTCTGATAAATAAACGTGAATTTCTTGCTCCTATATAACTATGAAAAAGATGATTTACAGGACAGTTTTTGACGTTGATGCTGAACATTCTTTTGCTGCCATTTTTTATGAGGGGAGAAATTATTAAATAGAACAGTTATTAACTGAATACATTTAGCTTAAATAATCCATAACTTTAAAATCAATATTTTTTAGCCTTTTATTGATTTTTAAAATATTTCCCAATATTTATGAATCAATATTATCAATACTTGCTCTGAAATGGCGTATCAGTGCTATTTGTAGTAATAAAAGCCATAATTTTGACCAAACAAACAGCTTTCAAATGTTTAAAAGTAAAATATTACGTGAAAATAATCAAGGAATAATGAAATTAAACAGTAATATTTACTTAAAAACGTATTTAAAACATAAAAATGCCACTGATGCTGCAAATCAAACTGTTGAACAAGTTTTGAATCGATTGAAATGTACATTGAATGAACTGATTCATGGAAAAGGATCAATCTTGGCAACTTAAACAGTTTTTACTATTTAACTTTAATTTAATCATATTTGCAAATGAAACAAGTCATTTAAAAAGACAGCAACTGGAAATAAAGTTGTTTTAAAGGTTATTATGTATGTTATATAGGTTTCAGTATTTATTATAAAATGTATTTGTTTCAGTATTAGCCGTGAATGAGTGCTGAACCGCCGTGTCCCTGTAGAGTCTACTGCAGTTAATACTGGGAGGGGGGGTCAGATTTGCACCAATTACTTCTAATTCTACTATTTCTAGGTCACAGTGTAATTGATTTACTGATTAGTAGACCATCATACTTCTACCGGCTTTAAATACCTATTACGAGGAGATTAAAATTGGAATGAAGAGACATACTAACAGACAGACAAAGACAGAAGTGGGGGGGCCAACATATGTAGTATCTGTTCCTTGATTGACATGCTGGTTAAAAGGTAATAATCCAATCTAAAATTAACTTGTCTAATGCACATTATAGTACATTTTATTCAACGGCACATTAAATGGGTTCCCTGGTGCAAAGAACAATCAGCATAAAGTTGGAGAACTTGAACGTCTGAGAGGCAAATTCTTAAAAAAGCGTTGCCAATTTTTCACACTGCATTTCAGTGAAAAAATCTGCATCATATTTACTAACCATCATCAACTATCCAGTTTAACCATGCACTAGCTGTCAGGCTATTTAAATAAAGTCATTGTCATTGTTTTCAGCACAAACATGTCTCCTTTCTATGCAAATTAGGCTTATAAATACCATCTTAGACCTGTTTCACACCGCATTCGAAAGCATTCCGTATTTATTACGGTGGGCAAATTAGAAGGTAGCAGTTTTCACACTGCCCGCAAAAGCAGTGTGATGATGCATAACAGAAACATAGCTGCAAGCCAAGTTTTGGCAAAGAGATTTTTTCGTCATAAATTGCAAAAGTTCAGCATTAAACCTATTTATCAACAGAATATTTTGCTATATAGGCTTTTATGAACAAAGTACTCACTCATATATTTATATATTTATATATATATATATATATATATATATACACACACATACACACCGATCAGGCATAACATTATGACCTAATATTCCCTTCCTAATATTGTGTTGGTCCCCCTTTTGCTGCCAAAACAGCCCTGACCCATCGAGGCATGGACTCCACTAGACCCCTGAAGGTGTGCTGTGGTATCTGGCACCAAGATGTTAGCAGCAGATCCTTTAAGTCCTGTAAGTTGCGAGGTGGGGCCTCCATGGATCGGACTTGTTTGTTCAGCACATCCCACAGATGCTCCACTGGATTGAGATCTGGGGAATTTGGAGGCCAAGTCAACACCTCAAACTCGTTGTGCTCCTCAAACCATTCCTGAACCATTTTTGCTTTGTGGCAGGACGCATTATCCTGCTGAAAGAGCCACAGCCACCAGGGAATACCGTTTCCATGAAAGGGTGTACATGGTCTGCAACAATGCTTATGTAGGTGGTACATGTCAAAGTAACATCCACATGGATGGCAGGACCCAAGGATTCCCAGCAGAACATTGCCCAAAGCATCACACTGCCTCCGCCGGCTTGCCTTCTTCCCATAGTGAATCCTGCATGATGCCATGTGTTCCCCAGGTAAGCGACGCACACGCACCCGGAAATCCACGTGATGTAAAATAAAACGTGATTCATCAGACCAGGCCACCTTCTTCCATTACAAGTTCTGATGCTCACATGCCCACTGTTGGCACTTTCGGCGGTGGACAGGGGTCAGCATGGGCACCCTGACTGGTCTCAGTGGTCTGCGGCTATGCAGCCCCATACACAACAAACTGCGATGCACTGTGTATTCTGGCACCTTTCTATCAGAACCAGCATTAACTTCTTGAGCAATTTGAGCTACAGTAGCTTGTCTGGTTGATCGGACCACACGGTCCAGCCTTCGCTCCCCTCGTGCATCAATGAGCCTTGGCCGCCCATGACCCTGTCGCCGGTTCACCACTGTTCCTTCCTTGGACCACTTTTGATAGATACTGACCACTGCAGACCGGGAACACCCCACAAGAGCTGCAGATTTGGAGATGCTCTGACATCTAGCCATCACAATTTGGCCCTCGTCAAACTCGCCCAAATCCTTACGCTTGCCCATGAAGTCGTGTTATGCTTAGCTCGCTTTCTGTTTGGGTATCGTTTCGCTCCACGTGACAATCTACAGAGTGTTTACGCGTTTGTCCTCAGGGTTCCCCCCACACAACAGGATTTCTGATCGTAAATATTTAACATGTTGGATATTTACCATTTGAATCACTCTTAACACACCTCACACCACAGAAAATCTTATAAAATAATCTGTAGAACCCTCAAGATCACCAGGACTTTACCTAGAATTGTCGGAAGAGGAGAATTGGGCCCAAAATCGGCCTGATTATCTTGTAGTATGTGGGTGCCTTTAGTGAATTTAAAGAAGCAGTGTACACAACAACCAAAGTTTGACAGATGACTCTTTTGGATCCTTGTTTTGATATGGTGCTGTTCAGCCAAGATCCACTAAACCCAATTTAGACCAGGGATGGGGTCCATGTATTAGGTCTGCCCATAATAGCAGCTCAAAGTTGGCTCTCTCTCTCTGTCTGTCTGTGTGTGTGTGTGTGTGTGTGTGTGTGTGTGTGTGTGTGTGTGTGTGTGTGTGTGTGTGTGAGTGTGTGAGAGTGGTGACGCTATATTTAATTTCAAATGCAGGCCTTTTAGAGACAGCTTCATTTTCTGTGTGTGTGTGTGTGTGTGTGTGTGTGTGTGTGTGTGTGTGTGTGTGTGTGTGTGTGTGTGTGAGTGTGTGAGAGTGGTGACGCTATATTTAATTTCAAATGCAGGCCTTTTAGAGACAGCTTCATTTTGTTATTAACTCAAACACTTAATTACAGTGCAAAATGTTTGTCATGCTAACACCACAAATACGAAAAACAAATAAAGTGCGAGAAAATACACAGCACATGCAACACTGAAGCTTATGCTAAACGAATAAAGAGAAATGATCATTTCGTTGTGCATTACATTAATTACAGCAATCTCCTCTTCAAAAACACAATATATGCGTGATTTTCAATCAGCTCTCGTAATTATCCGATCAGGGGCCTGATCGACATGCCCAAGAATAGAAGCACAGCACGACACCTGTGCAAACACAACGAACAAAGTTTCCACACCAAAACACTGCAGGGAAATTTTCCACTTGTTTAGTCATGAACATCACAGATGGGAAAAAATTAAAGAAGTTTAAGAAAAAGATTTGAGAGGAAGTTTATACTTAAATGAAATATTTAGCAAAAAAAAACTTGTTTTATCCAGAAAATTCACGAATGTGATCTTATAAAAATGCTCATTGGTCTCTATTTAAAGTGCCCCTATTATGGTTTTTCTAATATTCCCTTTCATGCAGTGTGTAATATAGCTGTCTGTGAATGTAAACGTTCTGCAAAGTTGTAAAGTCGAAAGTGCACGATAAATAAAGTTATTTTCTCCCAAAAGAAAGAATCAATTCTGAAACACCTTAACGAGTCGTTTTTTGTTCGAATCCCACTGCGTTACAGTTGTATGTCACTAGAAATGATATTTGCATAATGCCCGCCTATGTTGTATGTTGTCTGTCTGCAAACAACAGCCCTCAAACACGTCATTTTACTGACGACTGACGAGTTCAACGTGGGATTCGCAAAACGCTTACTCTTGAAAGATGGGTCAGTACTCTGTTTATTTGGACTTGTAATTATTGTATTATTAATTATTGATGTATGTATTTTCTATCGCGTGTTCATAATATGTAGTTTTGTGTTTTATATTGTGCAAGTTTCCAAATCATCTGTGGGCCACTATTACCTAAAACTGTGACTATTAATGCAGATTGTCTGTCGTTCTTACTACTTTGAGTAAAGATAAAGGACGGAGCAAGATTTGTTTTTCAAAATTTAATGTTACATCAGTCATTCACGTTAGTGCTCGGCTAACATGCAGTTCCTGCATAAATTAGAAATTTACACATGGGTTTCATGATGTACATACTCTTGTTAATGCTGATGGTGAAGAATTACAGTTGCAGCATCCCATAATGTACCTCAAAATGAGTAGCGTATCACTGAGAAGCGTCCTTGCGATGGAGGTTCAGGTTGAATAACTCGTTCTTCCAATGTTTCATCATCGGACTCGCGCTGGGATTGATATGGCAAAAATCGATGCTATCATTACTGTCTTTACAGTGTGTACAATCGCTGAGATTTAGGAAGCCTCCAGACGGAGCTGATGTTTATGGTAATGAGCGTTTAGCTTCCGACATGCACTGTAAGCGGTAGACCAATCACAACAGACTGGGCCATCTGACCAATCAGAGCAGAGTAGCTCGCGGAAAGGAGGGATTTAGAGAGACTGATTCATCCATCGAGTCGTTTAAGAATCATTGAACAATGTGGTGATGTGCAATGTATATTATGAGAAAAAGTGTTTTTTAACCTTTGATGCATGTAAACCTGGTGTAGGAGACCTCCAAAAATAGCATAATAGGGGCACTTTAATCTCATTACTATCATGGAGAAACAATTAAGTTTTCAATATGAAATATAGTAATATATTTCAGTTTTCCCCTGAAAGAATTGTGCTGTTATCACCTAGTTTGAAATGTTTGATTACAAACACAGAGGTTTTTCCGTTTTTCTGTTGCAGCTTCTCTTCATATTTATGATTCTTTGCAGCCTTTAGCCACTGCTTACAACGCTCTGGATCCTTCACTTAAAAAACCGAAAGTAACTCACTCCTGCTAAACGTTTTCTCTTTGAATTCTTGAACCCAGGAACAATACAAGTTGACATTATTATGACTAAAAGTTTGTATTTCCTACTAAAGCAAGATGGTATTTGATCAAGCGTACCTAAGCAGACTGGTGGGAGTGGCCTTGGATGGTAACATGCCCAGTGCATTATGGGTGTTGAAGTTTTCCTACCAATTTGGCAAAAGGGAAGACAACAGCATTTTTTCTGTTTTCTCTAGTCAGGTAGCACCAATTACAATTTTTTCTCTCGACTTTCTACTGTATAGACAGCCAAGTTTTATTGAAAGCCCATTTTGTCAGCGGTGAACAATCCCTTTAACTAATGTTAACTAATTTGTAAAGTGTTACCAAAAACATTTCTCATGCTTCCACATTAAATATATATCGTTATACTCTTACAGTATGTCAACAACTGTCTAATTTGTGTCTATTTTTTGTAGACACAATTTTAGACAGTTTCAAACATAAATATAGCTGCAAGCAGGCATTGAGGGGCCAAGCCCTTGTGGCTTTTTTTTGGCCTGTTTGGATATTTTGGATGTATGATTTTTTTAAATCATGAATTTCATTGCACAGTTCACATGGTTTAAAGCTTGCTAAACACTGGATTTGATTAAGCTATCTTGCCAGCATGCCACTCATACAACGTTTTTTTTTATTTTACAAAGACTCGAGTTTTTGAAAGCAGAACCACAGCCAGGAGTCGAACCCACTATCTCTGGGTCAGGTGCCTGTTGCTCAACTTGTTGCGCCACTGGGTAGACATGCATTCACACAGCTGCCGAAGTTCTGTAGTTCACGTGAGAATCAACTCAAAATGAAGAATTTTTATATAAATGCACAGCATGTTATATTTAAAAAGTTCCGTTTAGATCATTCTCAGAAAGACAATGTCTGGAACAGAAGCAAATTTTACAATTAACCAATTAGCATGCTAAGCTAACTAGCATAAATACACAAACACAGGAAAGGTCAACTTCGGAGATATATTTCTCAGGAACGGTAGGGCATATCAAAAATCTGTTAAGTCATTTCTGTGCGGCTCAGTCCACAGATCATCTGAGCCGATTTTGAACAAAATTGGGTAAAATTTGTAGGAGGAGTAGTGAAAAAACAGTTTTTCATTTGCTTCAATATGGCGGAGAGTCACATGTTTGGAAAATGACAAATGAGATATCGTTGGAATCGGCATAAACCAAGAAACATAATGACATAAAGGAACCAAATTCTGAACTTTGTTTTCAAAAGTTATAAGCGTTTTTGCGAAAAACCTTATATCTCTGGAACACTAGGTGGCGCTGTGTTGAAACTTCTCTGGTACCTTCAGAACATGCTGTCGATCATGCATACCAAATTTTGTGCAAATATATCAAATACTTTAAAAGATATTGCAATTTATGACAAAATTCAAAATGGCAGACGTGCTTTATTTAAATGTGGTTTATCCGATCCTGGCAAAATTGGTATCCAAGAATTCGCAATGATACGTGGAAAGCATAGACACCAAGATTATGATTTTCTGACAAACTGTTCAGAAGTTATGAGCAAAAATAGCCATTTTTCAGATCTCATGACCTGTAGGTGGCACTGTTCCCAAATTTGGCATGGACCCTCAGATCATGGGTCCGATGGAGCGTACCAACTTTAGTTTCAATTGATCAAAGTCTGGCCGAGATACAGCCTCGGAACCAATTTTGGGACATCATAACTTTTTTTTTTACCAGTAGGACAAAAAATTTAGTTCAGTCATTTCTGTGCAGCTCAGTCCAAAGATTCTCTCTGCCAATTTTTGTAAGAATTGGACAAATTTTGAAGGAGGAGTAGCAAAAAAAATGAATACTGTACTTTTCAAAATGGCCATTACTGTAATGGGCGGAGTCTTAATGTAAGATGTTTAATGTGATCCGCATGATGAGAGAAATCAGGTGTACTAAGTTTCATTTTTCTGGATCAAATGGTTCAAAAGTTATAACAATTTCAATTGTGAATTTTTGAACTGGTGGTGGCGCTATAGAGTTGGTCCTAGAGACTCCAAATTTGGTCCAATTACTATTGATGAACATCTCTACAGTTGTGCCAGATTTCATCATTTTCCTATGTTCCGTTGATAGGGCTGCCATTGACTCCCATTTGGGAAGAATAATAATAAGAAAACCAACAGATACAATAGGGGCTACAGCCCCTTTGGGGCTTGCTCCCTAGCTAAAAACTCAAGTACATCAACATTGTTTTTCTGAAAGAAATGTAAGCATCTGACTGACCTGTGTTGGTGTCTAAAATGCAGTCTTATTATTAAAAAATATAAGAGGCCTAAGAGGGAGAGCAGAACACCTGTAGTTGTTTGTTGTGCTTGACGTCCATTCTTGCAGGCTCTTCACATGTTGACACAAGACTGGATTAACTGTGTGTTTGTTGGATGTGTTGATGAAGTGGAAGTGGTGATACAGAGTAAGTATCTTTAATCTAACTGATGACACATTAATCCTGTTCTCAGGTTCTGTAGAGGTGGAAACTCAAAACAAATCTGATGCCTCATTGGAAAGGCATCCGGCACAATGCCCATAATCCTTGCTGTGGCTACCTCTCTCTTTCACCAGAGCATTATGTACAGTATCTAACATGTCAAGAACTACACCACCAGTCAAAAGTTTGGACACACCTACTCATTCATTACCTGCAAGAATAGTAGGGCTGCAACAACTAGTCGATAAATCAACAACGATTTTCATTATCGATTAGTCGGGTCTGCCCTCTGTGCGGTCAAAACTTCCACCAGTTGCGCCAAATTACAGCACTGAATAACGCATTTCTATGGACAAAATGCATCTAAAAATAGTTTAGTGGAAACAGCTGAGCTGCTGCGGGGAAGGTACGTGATCCAAGCACCTAAAACATGAGCCTCAAGCTAAATGCATTAGTGTTTAACATACCCTGTCATGCGCTTTGACAGATGAGATGTGTGTGCGTCCTCAGCGCAAAATGTTCATTTTACAGGTTATATCCTCATCTGTAAATGTTACTAATTCACGCGAGTATTTCCATTTTGCATCCTGACAGTCTGTTAAACTTCAAACTTCACTAAACGAGCGTGCGCGCATACCCGTCATACAGACAGAACGCAGTAGAGGGAGACAATTAATATTCAGTGCAAAAACATTCATTTAGCTTAAATATCTGCTGTTGGATGCTAAATTTAGGTTTAAAAGTCAACATGTAATTCAAGTATTTTATGAGAGTATTAACTGTTAAGGGATAACAGCGTGTAATTGAATATAAACGTAAGACATTTCTTATAGCCTATTTACAGGATAATTAAATGACAGTAGCAGTTACTGTGTCCATAGCGAATGTGTGTGTGTGTTCCTGCAGAACATTCCTCTTATCTGGTAACACTGAATTTGTGTTTTTTTTTTTTGTGTGTGTTTTTGTTTTTCTTTAACATCATTTTAATGTAGGGATTTAAACTGTCCTTTTGCTTAGCAACTTTTTTGCACATAATGTATATAGCACAGACATACTCAATATTAACCATGGTTTTATTATAGTAAAATGACCGTATTGAGTTGGCGTATTGATTACCATTTGTATAACCACACAAATACCATAGTTAAACTATGGATTTGAAGCAAAACCATGGTTAATTTTTGGTTACCATGGAATAACTACAATAACCCTATTATTAATTTATTATAATTTTTTGTTTGTTTGTTTATTTTATTCGTTGTAAAACCATGGTTAATTTTTGTATATATTCACTATGTCTGTTTTCATAGCACATGATTGTTTGAAGGACAGCATTGGGCAGGATGTGGAAAAGTGTGTTTTGTCAATAAAATAAAAAATTATTTTATTTAAAATAATTAATCGATTAATCTGAAAAATAATCGGCTAACTTATCGATTATCAAAATAATTGTTAGTTGCAGCCCTAAAGAATAGTCATCAAAAGCAAAACACTAACTGAGCTTCTTCTTTGTCTAGATTCCAGCTCTGGGCTTTTCTCAAACAACGTTTAAAACTGCATTGCAGGAGCTGTCATGTTTGCTGCACAGTGGATGCCTGATTTTCCTTAATTATACCCAATTTAATTTCAGTTATGTAAAGAAATTGACATGTCACCGAAACTTGAAAGCATTTAAGCATAAACCTTTGCAAAAGAAGTTTTGAAATCACAAACGTGGTGTATATAGCTCAGGCCCAAATAAATGTTTCACTGACTCTGACTCAATATTAGGGTTTTTAGAACAGCATTCCACCACCAGCATTTAAGCTTTAGAGGCACAAATCTCATGTTTTTTTTTGTTTTTGTGAGGACGATTAGATATTTTTAATGAACTGCTATCTAACATAAAATTAACCTACCATAAAACATATCTAGTTCTAAATACATTAAATGCCTGGTCTATATCACCCTTTTAAAATGGTGATTTTGACAATTTGTTCATTTGATACTCATTTGATACTGAATTTTAATTAAAAATGTAATAGGCCTATTTAGCTGCATTCCCTTTTTGTGCAATTTTTTTTGTGTAATTTTCCCCATTACACTAAATACATTCCTTAAAAGTATGGAAGCTTGTTTCCGCCATGGAATAAAAAAATTAAAAGGATAATTGCGACTTTTTATCTTACAATTCTGACTTTTTTTCTCGCATTTGCGAGTTTATATCCCACAATTCTGACTTCTTTTCTCATAATTGTGAGATATAGCAACCCAATCTCACGGCAATTCGTACATATTTTATGAGGTGGCTAATTCGTACGAATTTGTATGACCTCACTCGTACAAATTTGTAAGATTTTTGCTAAATCGTACGTATTTGACGAGTTGGTCAATTCGTATGATTTCGTACGAATGACCTACCCCTAACCCCGCCCCTAAAACCTACCCATCACTGCAGTATAGACAAATCGTACGAATTCATGCCAGTGAGGTCGTACAAATTCGTACGAATTAGCCACCTCATACAAATACGTGCGAATTGGTCGTGAGATAGCGTTGGATATAGTCGCAATTGCGAGTTATCAAAGTCCAAATCTGACGGGGAAAAAGTCAGCTCACGTCTTAAATTTTCTTGCAATTGTATGGAAGCTTGTTTTCATCATGGAATAAAAAAAAATGTAAAGATAATTGCATATGTAAAGATAATTTTTATCTCGCAATTCTAACTTTTTTCTCAGAATTGCAAGATATAAAGATATAAGCTCTGTAAAAAGTCAGAATTGGGAGATATGCAGTAAACTCGCAAATCTGACTTTTTTCTCGTAATCAGAATTGCGAGATATAAACTTGTCAGAATTGGACACAAACTTCCTCAGAACTGGACTTTATAACTCGCAATTGCGAGTTTATATCTCACAATTCTGACTTTATTTCTTGCAATTGCGATATCCCGCAATTCTGACTTTCTACAGACAATTCTAACACACAATTGTGACTTTATATCATGCAATTCTGACTTTATAACACAAATTTGCAACTTTATATCACATAATTCTGAGAAAAAAAGTCAGAATTGTGAGATAAAAAGTCACAATTACCTTTTTAATTCAACTTTAAAAATTCAACTTTTTACTCCGCGGAGGAAACAAGCTTCCATATTAAAATGACACCCAAGAAGTAATATTATTTAGATCTCTTCTACAGCATGACAGAAGACAAGTAAATAATCTAATTTAATTTTAACAATTTTTACACAAAATATTCATACAAATGTGTTCGTTACTTTGTGGGAAATCAGTTGATCAGTAACTCAAAGGTAACATTTGCTGCAAACTAGCTAACCCCCACTGAGTGGCAATCTAAATTTAGGCTAAATCGTGTTACTTGCAACCCTTTCACGCATTCAAATTACACAAATCTTCGAGATAAACTGCATGTAGACATGCCTCAAATCTTGGTAAAAATCACAAAAAAGATTAAAGCTGCAAGCAGCGATGAAAGGGCCCTCGCACACGGGAGCACCACCACCCGGTGGCCTCAGGAAAACAGCGAATAGTGGGCGACATGCATTTAAGCCGGTAAATATAGGAGAAATATTGCAAAGTCACTTAAATGTGCCACACTTCCTGCTGCCAGCAGGTGGTGCTTTGACTGTAACCAAATATTGGCATGTAGATGCAAAGTTTCTAGCATGTTTGGTACTTCATGGCATATTTAAACGAGTTTCTGGGAGTGAATTATAGTGTAAAGCATGCCATTTCCTGTTGCCAGCAGGTGGCACTTAGACTATAACAGAATATTGCCATGTAGATGTCTTCAGGACAGGACTCTTATCAAACGTGAAGTTTGGGGCAGATCGGACATTGTATGCCTGACTTACAACAGCTTCCTCTTTCATGGCGAAACATCAGATTTTGTCAGGCCGCGACGGACACGCCCTTCAGCGAAAACTGAAGATCTTCACAATTTAACATCACCAAGGCCTTAAGATTAGACTGACCTAATATGATGTTGTTCTGGTTAAATTTCAATGAGGAGTTAATCACAGTGTAAAGCATGACATTTCCTGTTGCCTGCAGGTGGCGCTATGACTGTCACTGAATATTGGCATGTAGATGTGTTCAGGTCCGGACTCTTATTAAACATGTGAAGTTTGGGGCAGATCGGACATTGTATGCCCGAGTTACAACAACTTCCTGTTTCATGGCGAAACATCAAACTTTGTCAGGCCGCCATGGACACGCCCTCCAGGGAAAACTCAAGATCTTCGCAATTTAACGTCGCAAAGGTCTTTAGATTAGACTGTGTAAATATGATGATGATCTGATTAAATCTCTAGGAGGAGTTCGTTAAAGTACAACGTCTGGAAATTGCAAAATTTGCAACAATTTTGCAAAGAATATTAAAAATATCTCACTTCCTGTTGGTTTTCAGATTTCGTACCAGGAGACTTTTTTGTAGGTATTGGGCTGTTACATGTGTCTACCGAATTTCATACCTGTACGTGAAACATAGCGGGAGGGGCACTTCGTTGAAATTTTGTAGGTGGCGCTATCAAGTCATTTTGCCACGCCTAATTCTGAAACCCATAACAGACGTAAATTTTCGCCACTTCTGACGCGTGTGCAAAGTTTCGTGAGTTTTCGAGCATGTTTAGGCCCTCAAAAAAGCGATTCATTTGGGAGAATAATAATAATAATAATAATAATAATAATAATTAAAGCTGCAAGCAGCGATGAAAGGGCCCTCGCACCCGGGAGCACCGCCACCTGGTGGCCTCAGGAAAACAGCGAATATTGGGCAGCATGCATTTAAGTGGGTAAATACAGAAGAAAAATGGCAAAGTCAGCTCAATGTGTCACACTTCCTGCTGCCAGCAGGTGGTCCTTTGACTATATCCGAAATATTGGCATGTAGATGTCTTCAGGCCAGGACTATTATCAAACGTGTGAAGTTTGGGGCAGATCGGACATTGTATGCCTGAGTTACAACAACTTCCTGTTTCGTGGCGTAAATCGCATACATTAGCACTTAGCCACGTGTTGCTTGATTTAATGTGTTTCTAGCATGTTTGGGACTTGATGGCATATTTTAATGTGTTTCTGGGAGTGAATTACAGTGTAAAGCATGCCATTTCCTGTTGCCAGCAGGTGGCGCTATGACTAACTAATATTGGCATGTAGATGTCTTCAGGCCAGGACTATTATCAAACATGTGAAGTTTGGGGCGTATCGGACATTGTATGCCTGACTTACAACAGCTTCCTGTGTCATGGCGAAACATCAGATTTTGTCAGGCCGCCACGGACACGCCCTTCAGCGAAAACTCAAGATCTTCACAATTTAACATCACCAAGGCCTTAAGATTAGACTGACCAAACATGATGTTGTTCTGGTTAAATCTCAATGAGGATACTCAGCACAGTGTAAAACATGGCTTTTCCTGTTGCCCACAGGTGGCGCTATGACTGTAACTGAATATTGGCATGTAGATGTCTTCAGGCCAGGACTCTAATAATACATGTGAAGTTTGGGGCAGGTCGGACATTGTATGCCCGAGTTACAACAACTTCCTGTTTTATGGCGAAACATCGAACTTTGTGAGGCCGCCACGGACACATCCTTCGGGGAAAACTCAAGATCTTCGCAATTTAACGTCGCAAAGGCCTTTAGATTAGACTGTGCAAATATGATGTTGATCTGATTAAATCTCTAGGAGGAGTTTGTTAAAGTACAACGTCTGGAAATGGCAAAATTTGCAACAATTTTGCAGAGAAAAATCAAAATATCTCACTTCCTGTTGGTTTTCAGATTTCGTACCAGGAGACTTTTTTGTAGGTATTGGGCTGTTACATGGGTCTATCGAATTTCACACCTGTACGTGAAACGTAGCGGGAGGGGCACTTAGTTGAAATGTTGTAGGTGGCGCTATCGAGCCATTTTGCCACGCCTAATTCTGAAACCCATATCAGACGTAAATTTTCACTACTTTGCATGCGTGTGCAAAGTTTCATGAGTTTTCGAGCATGTTTAGGCCATCAAAAATGCGATTAATTTGGGAGAAGAATAATAATAGGCTGAGCAATTCCAATAGGGTCCTCAACACCATCGGTGCTCGGGCCCTAATAATAATAATAATAATAATAATAATAATAAACGGAGCAATTCCAATAGGGTCCTCACACCATTGGTGCTCGGGCCCTAATAATAATAATAATTAAAGCTGCAAGCAGCGATGAAAGGGCCCTCGCAACCGGGAGCACCGCCACCCGGTGGCCTCAGGAAAACAGCGAATAGTTGGCGACATGCATTTAAGTGGGTAAATATAGGAGAAATATGGCAAAGTCACTTCAATGTGCCACACTTCCTGCTGCCAGCAGGTGGCGCTTTGACTATAACCGAATATTGGCATGTAGATGTTTTCGAGCATGTTTAGGCCATCAAAAATGCGATTCATTTGGGAGAAGAATAATAATAGGCTGAGCGATTCCAATAGGGTCCTCACACCATCGGTGCTCGGGTCCTAATAATAATAATAATAATAATAATAATAATAAACGGAGCAATTCCAATAGGGTCCTCACACCATCGGTGCTCGGGCCCTAAATAGAAAATAAAACATTATGTAGTTTGATCTCCTGAGGTTGACGGACAATATTTTCTGAAGGTAAACTTATTTCACTGAACATAGACTGAAAAAGAAAAGACATTTTACTTTAGATATTGCCTTGGGACCACTTGGAAAACCTCATCTCCAGAGCAGAAGACCAATGTGCCACCAAAGAAAAATAAAGACAATGAGTACTGAGAGGTTATGAGACAAAAACACGCTGAATTGTATAAGTGTTTCTCTCCAGCACACTAAGTAAAATGGTGTGAAATGCAGAACGGAAATGACAAGCATGTCAGACGTTAAAGATACTGTGGGAGAGTTAGAGCACTCGTTCACTCATGCCAACATGCTCCTCTATCCCCCTTTTACAAAAATAACGTCTTGTGTATGGTCTACATTCAGGGCAATACTTTTCAGCAATTTGCCAGACATTACTGAGATATTTTTATACAGAGACTGTAACTTTATACCTCTCTCTGATTGTGATCACTCCCAGTAGAAATCCCCACTCTAAGATGAGGCTAGGGAAGCTGAACTGCAATTATAAGACTTTAAGTAATTTTAGAAGAGTAGACCAACATTAAATAATTTACACAATCTGATTTAACAGACTGACTAACTACATTTGAGAACCTCTGTTTTCAAGCAACTTTAGAAAAGAAAATATTATTTTTACTTTCTGTCTTCCACTTTTTCCACAGCTAAGATAACAAAAACGTGTTTTGAATCTGATCCAGATTTAATGAATGAAAAAAATAATGTTGAGAATTTTATTGAGAATAATCTTAAAGTACACACAATTTCAAAAGTATACCAACAGGACATAAACATTATATTAATTAACATTCAATGATAAAATTATACTTGTCTGTGCAAAGTTATATTCAATATTTCAGCTCCTGCCACCATAAACAGCCAGTAGTGTTATTTTAGTATTACTTATGCACATTATAGTATTAATTAAAATTTGGAATTAGCTTTAAGTTTTATAATTTAAGGTTTTTTATTTAATTTTAGAATATTTTTTAGTCATTTTGTTATGTGCTATTGTAATTTGTATTAGTTTTTTTAATATTTCTATATAGATTTAATTTGTTTATATTTCAGTTTTAGGTTTTGTAATTTTAGTTCTTCAAATTAAAATTTATGTAAGTTAGTTGTCATGGTAACATTTCTAATATTTTATTAACTTTAAAATTGTATTAATTTTCTAATATTCTACTATTTATTTATATTATCATTTTATTTTATTTCAGCTTTATTTAATTACCGAAAACGACTTTTAGTTAACAATAGCAACACTACAAGACAGTAACAAAGACACCAAAAAGGTAGCACAAAGAAAAATCAATTTACAAGTATTACATTGGTAATGCATAACTAGAAGTTCATCTGCCTACAAAAGCAGTCCCACCATTAAAAGACTGAATTTGACAACATTACAGCTAACCCTAAGGAATGCCTCAGACACATTTTCTGTGTTGATTGAAAGCATGCTATAGATGGTGTACATGGAAATCACTGAACCCAGATCATTTCTATAAAACATTATCACACAAGTTCAAAATTCATTTTTAAAGCCCCCACACACTCTAATGTAGTACTGTATATTACCAATTATCCATGCTAATAAAAAATCTTTGGCAGGCCTTTACTCGTGAAACAAGGGTATTAGAAATAAAAAGTGGCCTTAAATGCTTAATAACATAGCAAGTGTCCATGCACAAAAACAAATATTGAATTTTTAATGAGCTTTTGCCAAAACACAACACTTACAGAGAGCATAGCATGTCATTAATAACTTAGTCATGCTCATCAGACTGAAAAAGACCATATCATATATAAAACATTACATACATGAGCATAAAGGCATGTATGGGTGGAGCAACCGGATGCCTCCATGCTCAGAATTAACCAATTAAAAATGAGCATTTATACAAACCATGTAATAGATAATGCTGGTTTAAATGTTGATAGGTTTTTTATTATTATTCATGGATGAAGAGGGACACATGCAAACCACTGAACTCAATAGTGACTCAAAATAGTTTATATTTAAGATTATACATTTAAACTATTTAATAGTTTATATGGTTAAATTGAGAAATGCTTGGGAAGCAGAGTATAGTACATGTTCTTCTACTCATGAATAATAATGCATGGCATACACTTCTAAAAGCGTCTGATGCGCCACGCTAGTCAGCTGATGTGCATCTCCAGAGACCAGAGATGGAAACTTGACTTAAGTCACAAAAAAGACTTGCGACTTGACTTGGACTCGTGAACAACTGACTCCAGACTTGAAAAACATTAGTCATTTTGGCATGGCATTCCCGATTACATTCTCTTTACTACCCCACATGACAGCATCAAACACCACATCTTGCCATCCATCCATCCATCCATATAAAGGGTATGGACTCGTGGTGCTGCGCAGACAACCGATGTATGACATCAAAGTTCCACAAGAGCAATTAGAGAGCAGAGGGTTCCATTTTGATGTCATTCACCGATCGGTCTGCGCAGCACTGCTTCAAGTCGAACACACCCTAATATGTGCTGCTGCAGCAATTATCACAACAATTAATCTCTAAACGCACCAAGCGAGCATTATTATATACATGCGTGATGCATCTGAAGGCACATGTGTTCATCACCAATTGGAGAAGTGCTGTAAATTAACAACAAACAATAAAAATATAGCCAAGTCTTATCTTGTTATAATCATCTTCTTGGCTTTAATTTAATTAAAAAAATTTAAAAATAGTTTTGACTTCAGTAAATGTTCATGCTGCCTTAAAATGTTAAGTTTAGTCAACTTGAAATGTGAAGTTGTACTAAGCAACTATTTGAGTTGACTAAACTTAACATTTTAAGGCAGCAAACATTTACTTTTTAAGTTGAAACAACATTTTTTTTTACAGTGAATTAATCCAAAAGGATGCTGTTACACAGTTGTCAGAGGCTTGATTTCAAGAAGTACACGTTGTTTACTGTAACGCTTGAGATACAGATGGTTTATTACCACCGGTGTTGTGCAGAATTTCGACTCCCTGCCAAATTATTACCCCCCTCGTTGAATTCAGTACCTGATTGCCTAATTTCTAACACCACCCCTAATCCTAACCATATACTACCTATACTATGAGGGTAATAATCTGGTAGGGGTCAGAATTCGGCACAACACCAGGGCTCCCTGGAAGACTACCTTACCCATCATTGTTCGAGAACTGCAACAAACTACGGCAATATAGCATGTGGTGACTATATCTGCATTACAAATAGTATAAAATCACCTTCCGAAGGGCACTTTAAACGGATCTAGTAATCAAGCTAGTCATACTGTAAGATTGCATCAAACTGAATTTAAAAAAAAAACAAAAAAAAAAACAATGTATAAAAACTTAAAGGGTACATAACACACAGTGTCTGCCAGTCTCATGTTAATCTTGAGTACCTATAGAGTAGTATTGCATCCTTCATATCTTCATATCGAGTCTTTAGTTTTATCATATTTATAAAAGACAGATACGCTGTACCGATTCTTTCTGAAAACAGCCGAGCTCGTGGAGGCGTGCAGTGGGAGGAGCTAAAGAATCACAAGCACACACACACACACACACAATACATCCCTGGATAACTTTTGATTAACTATAAATTTGTGTTGTTTGCATTATATGCAGTAATGCACCGATTGCCAAGAAAACATAGACACAGACATTTGATGCAGTTTTACTCATGACCGGGATATTTTAGTGCTGGGACCGCTCCATCTTTCAGTTTCAAATGATCTGCAAATCCAGCGTCGAACTGGGCCTTGTTTATTAAACATTTGTCACCAAAATGCCGGGAACAAACAAACACACTTGCAGAACTCCGTTGCTGCTCAGGAAAAACAAACTGCGTACTGTTCCCTTAATGCTGGAGTTTTTGGGAAGCTGAACAAGGTTATCTTTCCCTCACAACCAAAAACACACTTCTGGACCTCAGGAAATTGTGACCATGCCTGCCAGATGTAACGCACATAGGCCAATAAGAGCGATGTGTGTAAATCTCACTCCCCTGGCCATAAAGGCTTGTATAGTCGCACTAGCAACTGACATTAGCGGCTGCAGTCTTAGCGTCCTTGTTAGCACGCCCGCCTCCCACGGCAGAGACTCTGGTTCGAATCCCACTCGGAGTGGGTCGAGTTGGACCAGTTACATTTGGTGCCGTGACCCGGATTGGGAGTGAGTTTTAGGAGGGTGAGTGTAACGGACGTAACTGTGTAACTGTCGGTCATGCCAGTAAGAGCTGTGTGTGTAAACCTCACTCCTTTCGCCTCAAGAGGCGTGCTAGCAGCTGCGATCTTTAGCATCCTTGTTAGCACGCCTGCCTCCCATACCAGAGACACCCGCTCAGAGTGGGTCGAGTAGGAACGGTTACACAGAGACTACAGTGATGCAGATTAATTCCTATTGACAATCCAGAATAAAGTACCTTAATAAATAGCACTAATTTAGTGCTATATAAAATGAACCATTGACCACATTTAGAAGAAGCTTTTAAATAAAGCAATTAGTTGAACTAGTTCTTATGAGAGAAACGTGATTCACACATTGAACTGGTTGAATTGATTACTTTGTACGTGTTACTGATTAACTGAAACAGATTCATTTGGATAGTAATTTGGACAGATTGAGTCAGTTAATTTACAAATAAGTTTAAAAAATTTAAAAACAGTTCAACACCATGATTATAGAATATTCTTAATGAAATGGAGAGCAGTTTCAAAAAGTTTCTAAATGACATTCAATTATAATTAAAAAATGTATCCAGAAATTTGCAGGTATGTCTCTGAAATATATGCAACACACTAACAACTGACAATCTGGGCTAAGGAGTATTTTTGACCGTTCAAGTTGCAGTCAATATTGGTCTTATTTAAAAAGCTTTTAATACTCCAATTAATGTGGATATTTTTTGAACATTGCATTTGGAATCAGAACTTCCATGTAGAGGGCCCAAACTAGAGGCTTATCACATGAAACTTGAATGAGGACATCCATTAATCTGGTTATCATGCTTTATGTATAGCTTGCTTTTTATATCATGTTTCTGGTCATTTTGCACTTTAATGCATTTCTTCAGCATTCACTAAAATAAAAAATAGCTTGGAGTGAAATACACTTTATCCAGGCTGAATTTCATCAGCTATGCAGTTTCTTCATGTACTCTGAACATGCTTTATATAGAAAAACATAATCTTTTCCTATATTTACTCTTGATTTCTTCCATTTCTCCAGGGACCTCTGTCGGTCATGTGTGGTGTATTCATTATGCATAAAGAGAGAATTTTAAAACTACCACACAATGGTGTAATACCAGTGGCCAGCCAGATCAGCAGCTGTAAAGTCAACATGAAACGGCATTTACAGCCCATTTTACTTTCATCTATTTTCAAGTGAAATAGGATATTCAATGGGTCGACTAGTAGTCATTAATTTAAGCCATTAGACGACTAGTCGCGCATTTATGATATTAATTTAATTAATTAAATATATACTGGTGAAGGCCATCAGAAAATGGTTTAAGTTTCAGGGCTGAGGAAGAATGTTTGTATGTAACATCCCTTATGGAAATTAACAATGATTTTACTAGAATAAAAAAACTATTTCAAAAAACACGGTTATTGTAGTTAAACCATGTGTAGTGTAACCAAGATTTTGCTACACTAACCATAGTTTAACCATGGTATTTGTAATAAAACTGTGGTTATACAAATGGTAATCAATCAGCCAATAAACATGGTTGCTACACTTTTACTATAATAAAACCATGGTTAATTTTCGCTAACATTTCTCTACATTACAGAGAAATACTAAACCAAAAAATTAAGCACTCAAGTACATGCAAACGTATTGATTATGAATGTGTCGACGCTGACTCGTCATATCCGCAGTATAGTAAATGCCCATAGAGAGAAAAGTCATGTACTAATTTAGCTTCCACACTCCACATGAACACTTGGATATGTGCCTAATAATAATGCACATTTATCTAGGTTAACATTAGAGTGGAAATGTAAAGTGGCTGGCTAACTCTAGGCCACTTCTTACATGTTTCAAATGATAAGCCATGTTTGTCCATGAATGATAGGTGAACGTTTGGATTTCCTGCCCGACATACTATAATTACAACATGGACCAGCCGTGTAAACAATCTGTCAGTTACGGACAACATGACTTCCCCACTTCCTGTAGAGTTGTTGTTTTTTTTCTGCGACAAACCAACTAATTAACATTTGGCTGACCAAGCCTCTTCTGTAAAAAACTGTAGGGTGGGACAGATTATATATAGTGAGAATTGATAGGATCATGATAAGAGTTCTTTATGAAATGTTCCGTGGACATGCAAATTATAGTGCGTTTGTCAGGATAAACTAGACTCTCACTGAACAATGAGTAGCTTCAATGAGTGGAATCCTTTGTGAACTGGGAACATAAGTACGGCCAACAGGAACCCTGCAGAGCAGGTTCCGTGGCTGTGGCTTCAGCAATTTTCTTGTCCAGGGACCATTGTACCGGGCTGACAGTTATGTTGGATGGTAAAATGGGTTTGGGATATTCGGAAATTTCATCAGGAACATGTAGATGAGATAGGGCGTCGGCTTTGGCATTCTTGGTCCCTGGATGATAGGAGACAGAGAAATTAAATCTTGAGCACCCATCTTGCTTGTCGAGGATTCAGCTGTTTCGCATCTCGGAGGTATTGTAGGTTACAATGATCAGTGAGGACAGTGAAAGGATGACAGGCTCCTTCTAACCAATGTCTCCACTAACTTAACAGTCAAAAACTCACGGTTCCCGATGTCGTAATTTTGCTCCGCCGGGGTGAGAGAGAAAGGGCGCATGGCTGGAGATGGTAAGCTTTCCTCTCACACTCCTGTGGTCTAAGCATCGGCTTCCACAACAAAGGGTTTTCTGGGTCTGGATGTGCGAGGAGGGAAGCCTTGGTGAAAGCTTGTTTGAGGTGCTGGAACGACTGAGTAGCTTCAGGACTCCGGGACAGAGTTCCAGGAGTATACCAAGATGTCTTCGATATAAACCAGCAAGAAGTGGTGGAGGTACTCCCGGAACACCTCATTCATGAATCCCTGGAATACGGAGGGGGCACTGACCAGATGAGGTGCAGCTGGCGGTGATGATGAGATCCACTGCAATCAGTGACCACGCCTCCAACACAACCACACACACATACAGAGAGAATTGAACCAGTGAATTCATGAACTGTGACAGTACCCCTTCCCCTAGGAGCGCCTCCTGGCGCTCCCAGAGGAACCTACCCGTCGATTGTAATCATCGATAAGGGAGTGATCCAGTATGTCCCTCGCAGGAACCCAACTTCTCTCCTCCGGACCGTAACCTTCCCAGTCCACCAAGTACTGGAATCCGCGTCCCCTCCGCCTTGAGTCCAGAATACGATTGACCGAATAAGTTGGTTCCCCATCTACGAGTCGCGACAGGGGAGGAACCGGAGCAGGCGGATTAATATGGGCATAAAATACGGGTTTTAATTTGGACACATGGAACAGGGGATGAATTCTCCCGTACGCGGGAGGCAGTTTGAGGCGGACTGTCACCGGGCTAAGAATCTTGGTGACAGGGAACAGGCCAATAAATTTGGGAGCAAGCTTATTACAAACGGAACGGAGAGGAATATTCTTGGATGAAAGCCACACTTTTTGACGTAGACGGGAGGCTTAGACCCGTGGCAATCGGCTTGGGCCTTGGTGCGCGCCCTCACCTGAAGCAGAGTCTCACGGGCTCCGCTCCATGTGCGGCAACACCTCTGGACAAAGGAGTGAGCGGAGGGAACCGCGACCTCGGATTCCAGACTAGGAAAATTAGGTAACCTAAACTACACTCAAACGGAGAAAGACCCGTAGACAACACTGGCAACGAGTTATGTGCGTACTCAACCCATGAGATCTGTTAACGTTCAATACTACGTAGAATACTAACGTAGATCTCGTAACGTTCTCTCAAGGTCTTGGTTGGCTCGCTCGGTTTGGCCATTGCTCTGGGGATGAAAACCCGAAGACAGACTGACCGTCGCCCCCAGTAATTTACAAAACTCTCGCCAGAATTTGGACACAAATTGGGACCCGTCGGAAACCACGTCCATCGGGAGGCCATGTAAACGAAAGACGTGGTCTACAACAGCCACCTACAACAGTCTCCTTAGCAGAGGGTAATTTAGGCAAGGGAATAAAATGAGCCGCCTTCGAGAACCAGTCTACGACAGTCAAAACGACCGTCTTGCGGGAGGGCGGTGATAAAATCTAGCGCTATGTGAGACCAGGGTCTCGAAGGGACAGACAGCGGTTGGAGTAACCCATCTGGAGGACGATTAAAAGTCTTACCAATGGCACAAACCAAACAGGCCAAGACAAAATCTCGAATGTCCCGAGCCATACCTGGCCACCAGAATCGTTGCTTAACCAAATATTTGGTCCGACTGACTCCTGGATGACAAGCTACATTGGAGCAATGACCCCATCGGACAACGTCGGACCGTAACCTCTCCGGCACGAATAATCGACTCGGTGGCCCACAGGGCGGAGGCGTTACCCCTTCTAAGGCCGATTTGACCTTCGACTCGATCTCCCATGTGAGTGTGGAGACAATGAGTCTTTCAGGAAAAATGCGCTCAGGAGTAGACAGGCGTTCGGATCGGTCAGAAACACAAGATAAAGCATCGGGTTTGATGTTCTTAGAACCCGGGCGGTACGAGAGTGAAAAATCAAAACGTCCGAAAAAAAGAGCCCACCGAGCCTGCCTAGAGTTAAGTCTTTTAGCTGATCTGATATATTCCAAGTACTTGTGATCTGTCCAAACTAAAGGAACCCCCGCTCCTTCTAACCAATGACGCCATTCCTCCAATGCAATTTTGACTGCCAACAACTCTCTGTTACCAATGTCGTAATTGCGTTCGGCTGGCGACAAATAATGGGAATAAAACGCGCAGGGATGCATCTTGTCATCCGAGGAAGAGCGCTGGGATAGAACCACACCTACCCCCACCTCTGACGCACCAACCTCCACCACAAACTGACGTGACGGATCAGGGGCAATAAGAATGGGGGCCGAAACAAAGCGACTCTTGAGTTTGGCAAATGTAGCCTCAGCTACACTAGACCACCTGAACGTCATTCTGGGGGAGGTCAAAGCTGTCAGAGGAGCGGAATCCAGACTTGGCCAATCTATTACAGCCTTAACCTTGTCAGGATCCATGCGCATTCCCTCGGACGAGATGATGTACCCTAGGAACGGAAAAGACTGTGCATGAAACGTGCATTTCTCCGCCTTGACAAAAAGCCCATTCTCTAACAACCTCTGGAGCACTCGCCTGACATGCTGAACGTGTTCCTGGAGAGAAGAAGAAAAAATCAGTATGTCATCCAGGTAGACGTAAATGAACTGATCTACCATGTCTCTCAGCACGTCATTGACGAGTGCTTGGAAAACAGCAGGAGAGTTGGACAGCCCGAAGGGCATGACCAAGTATTCAAAATGGCCCCTGGGGGTATTAAACGCTGTTTTCCATTCATCACCCTCTCTTATGCGAACCAAATGATAGGCATTACGTAAGTCCAATTTTGTGAATATTGATGCTCCCTGCAATCTCTCAAAGGCTGAAGCCATCAGCGGCAAAGGATAGGTATTCTTTACCGTGATGTTATTCAGCCCTCGGTAATCAATGCAAAGTCGCAGAGAACCATCCTTCTTACCCACAAAAAAGAACCCCGCCCCCGCTGGAGAAGAGGAAGGACGGATGAACCTGGACGCTAGAGAATCAGAAATATATTTCTCCATGGCCTCCCTTTCTGGAACCGAAAGTGAGTATAACTTGCCCTTAGGCGGAGACGTACCTGGTCGTAATTCTATAGCACAGTCATAGGGACGATGAGGAGGTAGAGAAGCAGCCCGGGACTTACTGAACACTTCCTTCAGGTCAAGATACTCCGTGGGCACGGTTAACAAATCCACTGACTCATCCTGCAACACAGAACTAGGCACAGACGGACAGGCAGACACAAGACAAGAGGCATAGCACTGATTGCTCCAGGCAGAGATGGCATTGTGACCCCAGTCAACCCTGGGGTTATGCTTAACCAGCCAGGGATGACCGAGGACGATCGGAACCCGTGGAGAGTTGGTGATCAGGAAGTTGATAGCCTCTGTGTGGTTACCTGACGTTACCAGAGTGAGGGAGTCAGTGGAGTGAGTAATGGCTGGAAGAACTTGACCATTAAGGGCGTGAACAGTGATGGAGTGACGGAGAGGGTTAATGGGGATATGGAGCTGACTGGCAAAGGAATAGTCCAGGAAGTTACCTTCAGCGCCGGAATCCACCATGGCCTGGCAGCTGTGAGACCTGTTTGCCCATTGCAGTCTTACCGGGAGGAGAGTGGTGAATGAGGATTTCCCCAACCTGGAACCGCCCGACAGTAACCTCTTCTCTACTGTCGAGCTCGATCTTTTACCGGGCAGTTGTTGAGGAAATGCCCCATCCCACCGCAGTAGAGGCAGAGTCCTCCTGCTCGACGACGTTCTCTCTCCTCCCGGGAAAGCTGAGCTCTACCCACCTGCATGGGCTCCAGATCGGCGGGTGGGCTGACCGTGCTTTCTCTGGAACTCTCTTAGAACTCTGAGAACAGTCTGGGTTGTGAGCATTGATCCCGCTGTTGTATACGCGCATCCACGAGCAGCGCCAACTCCATGAGAGCGTTGAGACTTGTGGGAAGCTCCAGAGCGTAGATCTCCCTTTGTACAGGATCAGCCAGCCCATGCAGGAAAATGTCCCACTGCGCCTCCTCGTTCCACTTGCACTCTGCAGCCAATGTCCGGAATTCAATCATATAGTCAGAGACGGGTCGGTTGTTCTGGCGGAGGTCCGCGAGCCTGCGGGCCGCCTTGCAACCCGCGACCGCACGGTCAAAGACCTGTCTCATCTCCTCGGAGAGTCACGGGAACGAGGAGCAGCATGGATGTTGATTCTCCCACACCGCCGTTCCCCACAGAGCCGCGCGTCCTGATAGCAGGGTTAACACCAGTGCCACTCTTGACTCCTCTGTAGCAAATGTCCGTGGCTGTAACGAGAAAAACACAGAACATCTTGTAAGGAAATATCTACAGAGATCGGGCTCACCCGCATATCTCTCTGGTGTGGGAATGTGCGGCTCGTGCTGGTTGACGATGTTGACTGGTTCGGGGAAGGCTGCGGGCGGGGCTGGCGCAGTGGGCGATGTCAGCTGTTGCACTTGGGTGGTGAGCTCGGACACCTGTGTCACTAACGCCTGCACTGCCCGTGCTGTAGCGAGTACTTGTTCATCCTGTCGGTCCATACGCTGGTTATTGTTGGACAAGTACTCCTGTAATTCCGCTGCTCTCGCTGGATCCATCGGGTCAGATCGTTATGTCACACGGACAGCGCAGGAAGAAGACGAGGATCCAATAGCGAGTGCAACTCAAGTCTTTATTTACTGACAGGGACTCAAAAAGGTTCGCAGCACAGAGAAACGTGAAACCACAGGAGAACGTGACAAAGTTCGGTGCAGGCAGAGGTAACCAGAACGGAAGCGGCTCCGGAGGGCGAGGAAGTGACACAGGGACGCAATGGGCAAGGACCAGGCAACGGGAAACACCAGGAAGCAGGTAACGTCCACAGCCGAACTCCACAGAGGGCCGAACTGCACGCGAGAGATCCCTGGGACAGACTGCAACGATCTGAAAAAACAGATGGAAAGTGAGGCATGATAAAGGCAGGTAAATGAGGTGCAGCTGGCGGTGATGATGAGATCCACTGCAATCAGTGACCACGCCTCCAACACAACCACACACACATACAGAGAGAATTGAACCAGTGAATTCATGAACTGTGACAGTATTATTTTTTCTTATTTTTTACCCAAAATAGGATGGAGTGAGCACTGCTGGGCGCTAAATACACTCATATTTCATTCATACTGGAGGCCAGAGGGCGTCCTCGAGCAGAAACGCCACATTTGCCTCAGAGAGAAGTAATATAATGACGTTTTCAGGAAATCCCTAATGTGAAGTTAGCGCTGTGTAGCTGAGCTGAATAAAAAGAAGATAGAAACGCTTTGATTAAACATGAAGACTGCGACAATATATGGTGTATTTGAGTTCTTCAAGCCTTTTTTAGGGTATTTTCATAATAATAAAGTATATTATAATGCAGTGCTAATCGACATAGACCATCACTGTATAGAATACTATAAAATAATTAACTGTCTGCCTCATTCTGTGATAAGAAGCCACATCAGCTCACAAAAAGGAAAAAACACTCAACTGACGATATGAAGTGAGTTTAAAACATTATTAAACGTTGTCTTTTTTTGTTTTTTCAAACGCACATTAAAAGCGTTTCCTACTGATCACAGAGCCGCTCTACACTGAGCCGCTGGGCATATATTTATTTCATTAAAATCGCAGCCTTTACGCTTTCATAATCGCACATAAGCCAAATTGTGATTGTGGTTCGATTTCGATTAATCGTGCAGCCCTAACAGTGATGTTAGAGTTCCCTGTAATCAATGCAAGGCCGCAAGCCTCCATCCTTTTTTGCCACAAAGAAAAAACTGGAAGCAGTAAGAGAAGTTGAAGGGCGGATGGAGCCTTGCTGGAGAGCCTCTTCCACCTACTCCTCCATGACCTTTCGTTCATGGAGTGAGAGTGGGTACATTTTTCCATGGGGCACTGGCTCACCCAGAAGGAGGTTGATGGTACAGTCCCATGGTCTGTGAGGTAGTAACTGAGAGGCTCTTTTCGGGCATAAGACATCTTGGAAGTGGAAGAAGCAGGGTGGTATTTCAACTGACTGTTGGTCATTGGGCTTTCAATGGAGGTGGAATTGATAAGAGATGGTCCTGGATTGCTGGAGACGAGGAATGGTAGGGCTAGGAAACCAGTAATGGAAACAATTAATCACCACACTTCAAGATGTCTCCCTTGCTCCAGGAGAGGACTGGATTGTGTTTAATGAGCCAGGGGTGCCCTAACAGAATACCGGCAGTGGACTCCAGAACCAGAAGTTTGATGTTTTCAACATGGAGGCAATCAACTTGCAGCTTAACAGGTCCCACACATTGGCGAATGGCTTTTCGGCTAAGCGGTTTACCGATTATTGACTGGACTTTGGTAAGTGGCTTGACTTGTCCTCTTTTCATGCTTAAGTTGGTGGCAAAGCTCCCCGGAGATAAAGTTGCGGGAGTCGATGAGAGCTGTGATAGATAGGACACATCAGAGGTAGTAAGAGTCACGATGGTGGCAAGTGGTGATGAAATGACTTTAGGACAGGTAACGTAACTCACCAAGGGTTGAATTTGACACAAGGCAATAATATGTCCACTGGCACCACAATATGAACACAGCCTCTGGGTCAACCAACGATGCTGCTCAGCTGGGGTGAGATGCATATTATCAATTTGCATGGGTTCCTCTCCTGGTTCTGAAGTGCAGGATTGTACTGGTTGTCAGATGTTATGGGAGGACTGCAAGGTAGGTCTACCATACAGTTCTTCATACGTTGAGCGACTCGCAGAGACAACTGAATGAAACGCTCCAGCCCCATTGTGTCATCATATGCTGAGAGATGCAGCCGCAGCGCTGGTTCGAGTCCTTGATGTTAGGTAGTGAGTAGCGTTTGCTCATTCACTGGAGGCCGTTATGGTACGAAACTTGAGAGCATAATCAGTCACTGAACCTTTTCCCAGTCATAAATGATAGAGTTGTTCACTTACAGATGAATCTCCAGACGGGCGTCCGAACACTTCCCGGAAGTGAGCAACAAAGCTATAGAGGGATTGAGTGACTAGCCCAGATTGCTGCCAGAGTGTTTCAGCCCACTGAAGTGCTCATCCAGATGGCAGGAGCAGAATGAAGGATATTTTAGCTCTCTCAGTGGGGAAGCAATGGGAAACCAATGCAGCAGGAAGCCATTGCAGTCCTCCGCCAAACCAGAGTAGGGTGTTGGATTGACCATGGAACTGACAACACAGGTGGTGAGGGAGTGCTCAGGGGTGTGATGGTGGTTCTCGGTGCAGAAGTGGAGTTCATAGTTGTTGAGTTGGTGGGTCTGGCTTTCTGTCAGGATAAACCAGACTCACAGACAGATTAGCGAACCCAAACAGTAATTTATTGCACAGATGGTGAAATGGAACAATGCAGGTAAGTAAATGGCAAATTGACAGTTACTAGAAGGGTTGCTGGTGGATAACTTGGGTATCTCTTCTTTAACATGTCTGTGATGAATGGCGAAGATGACTGAATGATCCGGATGAAGCACACACCTCGGTCGAGCATGGTGAGCATTCAGGTAACTGTTTTCCACAGGGTTTTCAGGCACGAAGACGAAGGAGTTTGTAGGAGAGACGAAGGACATGTAGAAGATCTATGAAGGAGATATTCAGGACTTACAAGCTTAACCACCACCAAGGTATATAGAGCAAGTAAGGAGCCTGTTTCCACATTTGAGGCCAGACAATAGCTGTGTCGCAATTCAGAGGCTGCATCCTTCGAAGGCCACGAGCATTGTTAAATGGGACAGTCTAGCCTACGGAGGATTGTTCTTGTCGTTTAGCAACTGTGACAGCTGCCGTTGATGAGCGACAGTAACGTTTATACTGGAATTTTTTGAAAGTTATATTAAACTGTCTGAAAAAAACAGGGTTCACAGACTGTCTAAATATGTTCACCATGGTCCATTTCTATAAAGAGTATAAACTATATACCATCGCATCTTAGTAAGATGAGCCGCTTTAAAGGTTTTTTTTTAATTTTTACATTTGTATCAGATATTTGAGTAAGCTGAAACCGAATACGTGCGTTTAAAAGTGTAATTCTGCAATTTCTCTCGAAAAAAAATCCTGTCGTCACCAGCACGCAATGAATTCGGAGGTAGGCAAGGACGCAAAGGATCCATCTGTTGTATCCTTCATTTCATGGGAAATGAAGGACACATTTGGAGGCCTAATTTGAAGGAGCCTTTGAATTGGGACAGCCTTCGTCACGCCACAAGTGATGAAATCGGCCTTCGAAGGATGCAGCCTCTGAATTGGGAGGCAGCTAATGAGTGACTGAGAGGTGTGTGCATTTGTACTGGTGTTGAGTGCTGCAGTGATGAGGAACAGGTGCCGGTGATTAGTATTCAGGGGAGAGTGAGCACTGTGTGGGTGTGACTGTGGAGCCTGGCGTGTCCGTGACAGTGACAGTATTATAGTGCGTTTATGATATATTTTTAATCTGCATGTGTGTTCAGTACTGAACCCATGACCTTAGCATTGCTCTACCAGTCAAGCTACAAGAACCAATATTGAGTTTTATAAAATAACACAAAGCAACTAATACAAAGTGTCTAGAAAGTAAACAAGGTCAGATTTGATTTCACTCTGACTTTAAATAAATCTAGGATAAAAGTTTAGCGAATGATACAACTCATTACTGTTTTGTGGCTGCATGTGTTTTTATATGTAAAAGGAGGGAACACTTATGATCTGATACATGGAAGCATTCTGTGATGAGATGATATGACTTCAGATTTGTTTGTGAGTGTATACAATTTGTGCAGCCCGTTGAGAAGCTGTGCCCTATGTGAGGAGTATGCAGTGGGCCTCAGGGCAGGCTGTTTGATGTGAGCCTGGAAAATGGATTATCTGGTGGCAGGAGAGTGAATGGGACTGTCTAGCCGCTTGAGGCAGGCTTCACACCAAAATCCACCTGGCCGTGAGGAAGCAGGCCACCCCGAAGGACACACAGCCTGCAGGAACACAGATCTCTCACACTGGCCTGTGTTAATGCTCACTTTGTCACCCAAACAGGTCGGGAAAGATAATCAATAGCCTTTGATAGCTACTATTAGGATTTTAACAAGCTTTTGCTCACGCTGCACTGCTCCTGAACAGAGAAAGGAGCACCTGTTTAGCTCCACATTTTAGCTTCCCTCTCTTTAATATCGTCCTTTTCCAATCTTAGCAACATTTAGCAACCTCACTAGAGCAACTGACAGCGATCACAAGCTATGTTCAGAATAGCATACTACAATTTCAGTACATATGCTGCAGTATATAGTACATATACCGTTCACAATATAGAAAACTCATGGTGACCTAATAAAGAAACTGCAGTATACAAAAGAGGGAATCGCATAGAATGCTGTCTCCACAATGCAGTGCGTTCCACTTGGTTTGCCATGTGACGAATTAACCAGAAGTAATATCAGTCATTTTACTTTTTGATCAGACTGACAGAAGTTAAAGCATTTTACAAACTTTAGCTCACTTAATTTGACATGCAATGTGATGAGATCATGTCACAACATTCTTCAATTTTTCATTTTTGTAATATGATACAATAAGCAGATACAAGTATTTAAATATTACTTGTACTTAAATAGTACTTAAATATACAAGTACTTAAATAATACTTAAAGTATTTTTTATTGGCTTTAGGAATGCTGCTAAATACCTTAAAACACGGTTTAGTTCATTTGTAACTTTTTTTGTTGTTCTTATGTTTTATTGCATATAACGTTTTTTTTTTTTTTTTGTTATTTTTAATAATTTATTATAAATACTTAAAAACTACAAGATAACAATATACTATCAGTATAAATATTTTAAGGCTACTTCATATTTAAAAATTAAAATAAAAATGCTATAAAATACCGAAAAACTTGCTATGGTATTGAAATTGGTATCTATCAAGAATAATGGAATTTCACTGGTGTTTATCAGCTACTAAAATTTTAGCATCATGATATGCAACCCTGAGTCCACTCTCAAAAATAAAGGTTAAAAATTTTCACTGAAAGTTCTTTGGGGAACCAAACTGTGTTCTTCGATGGCATTGCTGTGAAAATCCCCTTTTAGAACCTTTATTTTTAAGAATGTAGTATAAAGTATCCAGTAAGCAGGACACTAGCATTCCCTTCCAAACAATCATACTGTTTTTCTAGCAAGATTTTTATCCAGATTTTAAACTCATATCACATATCACATGAGTGTTTGTTGCTCAGAAATACCTTTTGGCCTTTAGTTTAACTGAGAATCATAGAACATGGACATCAATAAAACGTGCTGAAACTTTTATAGTTTTCGAGCCAGCAGCTCCTCAGATATTTGTCTCTCTTACAGGTTGACAAATGGCGACAGAACTTCTCCAGTCTGGTTATCGGCTCTAAAGCTCCACACACTATTACTAAAGCTTTCTGAACACCACCAAAACTAATTCCAATTTACAACATTTGCGATTGTCAGGTCATTAAAATAATTGTTCCCTTTTCAGCTGTTTTCGATCAATTTCCCCCCAAACCAAATGATCTGTTCATCTTAAAAGCTCATCCGGAGTTTTTTCCTTTCTCTTTAAATTATGCGTTCACTTAGAACACATAACGCTAATGACAATAATTAACCAAAGATGGAGTCTGAATAATTACAGGCAGGGAAGGAACTGCTCATCCGCAAGTTCTTGCATTCAGCTTGCATTTAAGGCTGATCAAGCTGTATTGTGTTTTAATTCCAGTACGTCTCGCAGGCGCTTGGTAGGACATCTCCAGAGGTCAAGCTTGATAGGTGTTGGGGCACCCCGTAAAAGTTGTTTGCTCGTCCGTGCTTCGTGTTTTTCAAGTGTGAACTCAACATCGTCACGCAGCCTTGATTGATGACCTTCAAAGGGCCAGGAGACGCGCGTTGAGTGATGTCACTTCCCCCCACTGTGCCACGAGGGCAGAGGCAGAGCTGGGTGAGAGGTGTCGGTGACCCAGGTGGGTTTAATCTCCCCCTCACAGAGATTCAATAAGTCCTCATTACCGAGCCTCGGGTCTGGATTCATTTGAGAACGTCACAGTTAACAATGTTATACACTGGCCAGATGAAGAGGTAACATAGCCTCTGCCATTCTCCGAATAATTCATCATCTGAAATCTTAGACTGCGCTCTTTCTGGTGCTGACATGCTCTTTCTTTTCCACCAGCAGCAGTGTTTGAGGACAGCTCATCCCATCATAAATTTGTGTAACTTCAGCCACAGCCTCATGCTGTGTGGTTATAGATGTTGGACTGTGTCCTTGTCGAGCAGGAGTTTGGCTCTCCCCGTCCTGGAATTTGCTTTATGATGGTCAAGGCCAGGGAGGGAAATTACCATCCGCTACCAGTGGCAGAGGAGGGGTGGGCGAATTGTCTTGGATTGGCCTTTGACAACATTGCCATTTAGTTGAAAGGGTTATTTTTAAACTAACACATTCATATATTATAATTCATATAATTAGTTGAGAAACAGATGGAAGAAAAGCTAGGAAGATGCGTCTAAGTGGCTGTTCATTCCAATATTGTTCATCCACAGCTGATTTTAACATTATAATAAGAATAAATGTTTCTTGAGCACCAAATCAGCCTATTATTCTGAAGGATCATGTGACATCGAAGACTGGAGTAATGATGCTGAAAATTCAGCTTTGATCACAGAAATAAGTAACATTTTAAAATGTATTAAAATAGAAAATAATTATTTTAAATTGTGATCACAATATTCCACAATATTAATGTTTTAACACATTTTTAAACAATTAAATGCAGCCTTGGTGAACATAAGAAATAATTATAATACCTCAAACTTGTAAACGGTAGTGCATGTGCTGTTTCTGAAGCAGAACTTTGTCTTATATCTGAATGGTGCTTTAAATGAGCGCACTTACAATTTAAATAAAATAAAATACTAAAATAAAATGGTGTTTTCAAAAAAAAAAAAAAAGTATATGGAAGCCCATTTCTCTCAGAAATAAAGTCATAATTTACAAGAAAGTTATAATTAGAAGAAATAAAGTCACACAGCTATAAAGTTTAAGTTGTCTTTCACATTCTGAGGTGGAAATGGGCTTCCATAGAAGAAGAACAGGAAAATACTTTGAGTAACCCAAACTAGCTAGTGGACAGAGACTCACGATTAAATGCACTTGCAAGACTGTTTTAGTTCTTTGTATGTTTTGTGTTTTCAATTTTTTTTGCAGGGTGCGGCGGCAGCCAGATCAATGCAAGTATTATATTTTTATTGCAGGATTAATAGTTATATTGCTATGTGTAACATATAATTTGTATTGTTAAATAAAACAGAAAATTAAGTAAATGAAAGCGATCTGGTTGTTATATTAGTGTCGTGAGTTCAACGGTGCTGCCAATATTTACAAAGTGATTTTGCAGCGTTGAGTATTGTAGCCAATCACAGGAATTTCTGTTGAAAATAATGACCAATCAAAGGCGTTTAAGTTACCAGTAGTGAGAATCTGCTCAGTATCTCTCAAAACACTGAATAAGTTTATATTTAGCGCACGTTTACCAAGTTCTGGACGTGCACGAATCCTCTCATTATAATAAACAAAGCGGAGACACAATGTAAATAAAAGATTCATTGTGCAGTTTTGACAGATTCATTAAAACAGGAGTTTTCACAAGTTTGCACCGAACTGACTGACAGCTTCAGTGATTATCAAGCTCTCTTTACTCACGGTGTAATTTCATCCGTAATTTGAAGAAAAGTCATTGTTTTTCATGAGACTTTGTGACTTTTCCTACATACTTCAGTACAAAAATGGACAAAAATTGATTTTTAAATGTTATAATAGTGATTGCTGGTCACTATTCTGTTGGCTAAAGTGGTAATTTAATGTCTTTTTAGATTTTAAAATACACTGTGTGCAGAATTATTAGGCCCGTAGATTTTCTGATCATATTTTTTTCCAGGCAAATTTTACCAATTCCAAACCACATTAATCTTAATAACTACTATTAATTTTGTATTTAATCATTTTTAAGCAATATATAATTGTTCATGAAGGCTGGAAATGAAAAACACCTTATATTCAGGTGTGCATAATTATTAGGCACGTTTTCTTTTACAGATAAAATGAGCCAAAAAAGAGAATTAACTCAGACTGAAAAATCAAAAATTATTAAATGCCCATGAGAAGGATACAATACTATGAGAATTAAGAATTAAGGTGAAGAATTAAGAACCCTGTATTTTACAACACTTCAGCTTTGAGCTTCAGCACATGAGCTTTCAGCTCATTTTCTAGGATTCTCTGAGATCCTGACACCTTGAACTTTTGGAGACGCCAGGTAAGTTGCAGTTCTGGTAAATGGTGGTGCTGGAGACTAAAGGGTTCCTGATGGTTTCACACTTAATTCTTCACCTTAATTCATAATTCTTTTGCAGTTTATGTGTCTTCGCCACCTGTTTTTGTCTGACCTTGCTGACCCAATGAGCATTTCACTATCCAATGGTCATGCCTTAACTGCAGTGTCTAGTATTGCATTAGTATTGTATCCTTCTCATGGGCATTTAATAATTTTTGACTTTTCAGTCTGAGTAAAATCTCTTTTTTGGCTCATTTTTTCTGTAAAAGAAAATGTGTTTAATAATTCTGCACATCTGAATACAAGGTGTTTTTCATTTCCAACCTCCACAATTATATATCACTTATAAATGATTAAATACAAAATTAATAGTAGTTATTAGGATTAATGTGGTTTGGAATTGGTAAAATGTGCCTGGAAAAAAAAAAAAATATGATCAGAAAATCAGTTTTTGTCAAGTGTTAGTTTTCCTACATCACGAAACTTCAGACTTTTGAGCTTTGAAGTGCTGGAAAAAAATTGTACTTGAAAGTGGGACTGTCACGTTGAGGGAGTAAGATTGGATGACGTCATCAGAGTCTGCCATACCTTGGCTTTTGGTGAATAGACGCCACTGCATGTACTGTCAATTGATTTATAAATTTGAAAAGGAAAAATGATTGTTAAATTGTCATTGCAGATGTGGCGAAAGAGAGGAAGGACAACAGGCCGAAATTAATGGAATCTTCCTTTGCTTCCATCTCTTTTCCTCTCTCTCTGCTACGAGATCTAAATCTTATCATACAACAATAAAACCTGGGAAAATGGACAAGGGAGGGTTTTGCTAGCTGGGATTTTATGGAGTTTACAGTAATGCGCAGAGGGTGAAATTATTCCAAGTTTAATTATTTCCTTCTATCAATACAACCGGCCTACGTAACTTCCTCGTTTATCTGATTACAGAAATATTAAATTCTGTTGAGCCCGAGCAAATTGACTTTGGTGCCAAGGTCTTGACAAGACACAGACACGGAGCTTCATGCATCAGTGACAGCGTAACTGCATTACATACGTGCCGCTTCCCTTGGCGCTGAGCTCAGAGAAGCCTGCTCGCCGTAAAGAGAAACAGATGAGGGAGAAGATGCGCAGGTACATCCTCACTATTAGCCTTTAATTGTAGTCATCTTGTGGGCTGATTTTTGGACAGACGCCCTGGGTCTGGTCCTTCTGAATAAAGAGGCCAGTTAAACCATCGCATGAGCTCCTCATCGCCAGAGTGCATTCGTGCTGCTGAACGATTCACGTGCAAGAACAGGTGTTTTACGCCCTACTTCCAGTCCTGATTAAGACCCGCCATGCTTGCGCTCATCTCGTAAAAGAAACAATTATTCAGATTACAAAAAACAACAGGTAATTAATCATAAAAAGACTCAACGCATCTCTGCTCCTTGGTTTTCTCCTTTGTTCTCTTTCTGTTCCGTTTGTTTTAGATTACAGGTCAGCCAGGGAAAGTTCAGAGGATTCAGCGTGCCGTCTTCCTCCTGGAACATAGAGAGCCTACAATTGGACTCTGTCATCCCAAATAATTACACAGGAAAGGAGAGTAACAGGAGATTGTATTGGCCTAGACTGAGACACTGTAAAATGATGCCAGATTGGCTCAGCTTGCTTCACCTCCAACCACTTTGATGTATATTATCAGTTGTAGGCGTGGATATCAGCTCTCAGCTCTCAGGATCACAACACCATGTTACCTTAAACATAATGGTTGTTTGGCAAAAAAGGCAAGAAAATGTCCCTATTACCTGACAGATATCATTGAAATATGTCTTAAAGGGGTCATGAACTGAGAAATAAAATTTTCCTTGATCTTTTGACATATAAGAGGTCATCATACTATAAGAATATCCTGTAAGTTTCAGAACTGAAAACTTGTTAGTCCAAAAACAGCGTTTAATGTAACCAAGCCCAGTGAATGACTGGAATGTGGAATGTGCCTATCTATAGGTGAAAGACCGCCTCTGCAGAAGAAAATCAACGCCTACTTCATCATTGCAACTTTGGCCCCGCCCACTGGCGTGTTAGTGAGATGACGAGGAGAGAAGATACAGGATGGACAAACAACATTACCTTCCAAAGGATCCTAATGCTAGGTATGTGGTTATTTTATTTATTTTCAACAATGTGAATGTCTCAGTTGAGCATTATTTATTTGTATTCTGTACATTTCACTGTGGATTCTTTGATAAATCAGTCGCAATTTCGGCGCAGGCTTTGCAAACAAATTTTTACGATATGGACTTGACAGTAATGCGACAACATTTAAGTAACCGTGTTAATTCTAATGCCTGATCTGTGATCAGTGATTTCTGATATGTAACGATTCATGTACAGTCATATGTTCTTTGTCTATGTGTCAGTAAATCAAAACAGTGACTAAATGGTCAACTTCACATTGTTTCTCTTTGTAGGATGAAAATAATCTGTTATTTAAACTGATTAAATTATATATAGAAAGTGATCAAAGAACGCTCCCTCTACAATTGCTGGAGCTGTCAATCAAACAGCACAAGTTTATCAGTGACTGAGTTCTGGACTTAAGCCAAAACTCCCATAATAATCAACAAATCTCTTATTTACATTGTGTTTGCACTGTTAGTTATGATGAAAGCATTCGTGAGAAATCTAGTTACAATGACGAGACATGTCTGAACATGTCTGTGATCGGCTACAATGCTCATCACTGAAACCTTTCATGCCACAATCTAAATATAATGATATAGATCTAAATATAATGCTATAATCAACACTTTTCATGATTATTTAACCTTGAGAGCTGTCATTCACTTACCCTCCTGTCATCCAAGACATTAATTCATCTTCAAAACACAAATTCAAATTTATTTTAATGAAACCTGTTGGATTTCTGGGACAGAAATCTCTTAAGTTTCATTAAAAATATCTTCATTAGTGTTTTTCGAAGATGAACTAAAGTCTTATGGGTTTGAAACAACATGAAGGTGGGTAACTGATGACAGATTTTTCATTTTTGGATGTACTGTGGCTTTAATTAAAATGACAGCAACATTATTCCACCAAATAATAAAGTTCATTAGTCTAAATGTAGGCTGTTTACAGCTGACAAGCAACATGGTATCTTAGCACCTTAATATGAAATGTGCAGTCACAGATGTAAGGTTATTAGCATTTTCTACCTCACTAAATTCCAACCATAGCCCAAAGGTCAACCCTAACACATTAAAGCAGTAATGACATATTTTTGTAGGCCAAAATTTGGAAACAAGTTAGCATTTTAGCACTTCCAGTTCAATCGTCCTAAAGTTTTTGAATTGGTTTTTGGTAAACTCCTGAAATAAAGTCTGTGGAACGCAAGCTCAGGATATTTTCACGTTTTATTCTATGGCTGTCAGGCAACACAGACTGGCAGGAATAGTGAGTGACAACAAACAAGTTAATTTAGAAACAGGTGAAGATCAAGGTGAGTATTTGCAGGTAAAATACAACCAGGAAGATGGGGATGATGGAGCAGTCCAATGGAGGTACGTTGCACAACGTGCACACACACACACACCAGATAGTCGCTGATAACTTGAATAAAGGAGATGTTTCTCACAGGTAACTGGAGAATACACTTGGAGATCGGGAGACAGACGAAGGAATCAGGCAGGATTGAAGACAAGGGAAACCACACGGAGGTAAATATCTCAGGTAAGAAGCATCAGATGCAGTGGTAGTCCTAGTCTTAGTCCTGGTCGTAGACCAGACAAGCATGAAGAGTGTGATGCAGGCTTTTATGGTGCGGAGCTGATGAGGGTAATTGATGGCATGCGCAGGTGATGGTGGACTGTGTGTAGGTGGGAAGCAGAAAGGATTATGGGAAATGAAGTGCTGAGGTGACAGGTGATCGTGACAATGACATTAAATACATACCCCACACATGATTTTTTTAAAAAGCTTTTACTTGTCTTGAAAAGGCAGTTGCAAACAAGTGACTAAATGAGACTACAGAAGTTGTCAGGGTAAACTCATCTACACTGTGAAAAGTTTTTTTTCAACTTAAAGTAAGTGTTGGTGCTGCCTTAAAATTTTAAGTTTAGTCAACTTGAAAAGTAAAGTTTGTACTACTTGGATATTTGAGTTGACTAAACTTAAAAATGGCTTTTTAACTGAAATGTGGGACATCAATTTCTATCTTTGACCATTGCTATTTTCATAATGTCTCTCTACACTAAAAAAAAAATGTTTCAACTTAAAAAAAGTAAGTGCTGGCGCTGCCTTAAAATTTTAAGTTTAGTCAATTGAAAAGTAAAGTTGTACTAAGTGAAAACTTGGAGTTGACTAAACTTAAAATTTTAAGGCAGCACAAACACTTTAAGTTGAAACAACTTTTTTTTTTTACAGTGTACTTGCTAGTTTGCTTTCACAGCCTCATTTTGTTTAAAATCACACCCTTGCAAACTATTTTAACATAAACTTTCAGGGAAAATGTTTTTTTAAAATAAAGACTTGGCATAAGTTTAATGCTGGTGACGTTATAGTTATGCGACCGTAGTGTAGTTCGTTTATAGCCTATGTTTAGCTTTTTCCTTCTGGTGATTGTATTTAAGCATTAACAGTGCTTAATTTCTGCAATAATCCAAAAGCCAATGAAAAAATCCTATTGGTTTTTTGTTGAGGTAACCAGTGTGATGCTAACGTTTGGTTTGGCCTACAAACACATACGTCATCGCTGCAGCACTCTATTATGTGGAAAAGAAAGAAAGAAAGAAAGAAAGAAAGAAAGAAAGAAAGAAAGAAAGAAAGAAAGAAAGAAAGAAAGAAAGAAAGAAAGAAAGAAAGAAAGAAAAAAGAAAGAGAAAGAGAAAGAGAAAGAGAAAGAAAGAATTAAAGAAATTGAACTAATGTCCAACAGTAAAAAAAATATTAATTTGTATACAGTACATGCATGATTATGACTAATAAGTATTTTAATAAGTATTTTTTATTCCCCCACACCAGGGATCCATACAGAAAGATATGATACGGTTTATGAGAACATGTACAGTGAGGGCCAGCTGCCCAGCCAGATGCCTGTGGGAGCCGTGCTGGCATTCCCAGCCCTGAGCGCTGCGGAAAACAGTCCAATCCCACAGACACGTGGGCTTGAACCATGCAAACATCTTTTGAATCTGTGAACCAAAACACAAGCCCGTAATGAGCCTGGTGAGATGAAACAAGCTTTTGAGGAACGTCATACGAGGCGTGATTTGCTGTTGCAATTAAGTTTTATCGTTCTGAAAATTCACTTTTTACGAGATGAATTGACTTTTGTAGCATAAAAATCTTGAAAATCCTCATAAAAGGAGATCCAATGAGATGACCAGAGGGGCTTTTTGGAACTGCTTTACAGGGAGATGAGAAGAGAGGGGGAGAGGCGTGCTGAGAGACAGACGGAGAGAGAGACGGAGAGAGAGATGGAGAGATAGCAAGACAGAGAAAGAGCAGAACACAAGGGATCTTCTGAGGAAGAGAGAGAGAAACAGAGAAAAGGATTAGGCCGATAGAAGCTTGGCATGACCGCGTGTCTGATGATGGCTGTCTATGCATATCTCACTGTCTGCATCAAAGACACAGAAACACAACACATACACATTCTGCCTCCAGCTACAAGCACCGCTGCAGCCCAATTAAGGCAGCGGTGAGGACTAAGGCAATCAGTGGACTACCTTGCCTTTTCATGGTTGGGGGAAGCCATCCTCTGTTGGATGAAGCCTTGCTCGCTCCTTGGAAAACAGCCCAAGAAAACTTATTATCCTTGTTCCCACTGGAGGAAAAAAATGACTGTGATTTAATAAACAATTTACTCAGGAGACATAACTCTGCCAAAGTAAAACCGCTGGACAGGATATAGTCAGGAGACTATATCAGGAGAGCTAAATTTCCTATTACAATCCATGTCAATTTGTGACAAAGAAGCCAAATAAGCTCCATTTCAAACCATGTTTCACAACAACAAAGACTATCCAGTCAGTTCCAAAATAAAAACAATCAAAATAGTGGTGAGAATACTGTACGTTGGTGCTTGTGAACGTAACTTAGGGTGTGTTCACACTTGGCATGTTCGGTTGGATAAAAACAAACCCAGTTGCGATTGCTCTGTTAGTGCGTTTCATTTGAGTAAGTGTGAACACTGCCATTTGAACCCGTCTCCTCGCTGCAGATCTTCGTTTGTTTGTGTGATGGAGGGATTCCTGACGCTGTTTTGACTCTTTTACACATTTTACAAGTTCTTCACGAGTTCTCAGCTGATCAAAATACCATCATATGTAGGCTACGCACATACAACAAGCGCATTTAGCCCAGAACACAGCATTGTTTTGGAGGTTTGGTAAGTTCAGTCACGAAATATACATAATAAAAGCCGACCAATCAAGTTGTGAACATATCCCTATGCCTTTAGGTTCGGTGTTAAAATGTCAATGTGAACGCTAAGCGGACCAGGACTAAATGTTTGTTTTTTCTTTTTGTCCAGACCAAACGGACTAAACGGACTAAGCAAACCGAACTACAAGTGTGAACGCACCCTTTAAAGAATTGTCAGAATTTCAGAAGATTCTGACAATTTATTAGTCGTGCTCATACTTAAACGAATAGTTCACCCAAACATAAAAATCTTGTCATTGTTTATTCAATATCATTTTCCAAACCTAAATGCATTTCTGTGCAACACAAAGGAAGATATTTTGAAAAATGCATCTGTGTTTCTAACACTGATATCCATACAACGAAAGTCAGTTTGGATCCAATGTTGTTTGGACTCCAGTTTTCTTCAAAATGTCTTGTTTTGTGTTGCACAAAAGAAAGAAATGCATACAACGACATGAGGGTACGAGGCCACGTTTTTGGATAACTAATCTTTAAAGGTTTGTTCAAATCATTAAAGGTGAGAAAATACCATACACAGATGGAATGCTTGGCTGATGCACTGAAAGCGAACACTTAGAACATATTGAAAGTGCTCAACTTGGCCATAGCGCAGTGGTTCTCAACCAGGGGGCCTTAACAAACTTCCAAGGGGGCCTGAAGATGACTTAAATTATATAAAATAAGGCAAAACAAACATTAAAATAAAACAACTAGAAACTGGGTAGAAATTGTGAGTGAATTGCACATGAAATCATCTTTCCATAAAAATGTGTATGCATGGATGAACTAATCTTTAGCGCTACCTGTATTATGTAGTGTTGGTATTAAATTTTGTCACGTATCTCATGCCGCATAGTTTGTGGTAGCGTTGTTGCAATACACTGGTATCAAAAATCAGAGGTGGACAGTAGTGAAGTATTTTTACTTTCTACTTAAGTACATTTTTTTCAAGTACATGTACTTTATCAGTGTTTTTCTTTGGAAAACTTTTACTTCACTAAGCATAGTGTCGTACTTTTTACTACACTACATTTCATAAATAAAAGGGTTTTTTTTCCCCTTTAATACTTAATTTAATTAAAAATGCAAAAGTAAGAAAGTACTACACTTTTAATGCAATTAAGTATTAAATGATATTCAAAATGAAACATAGTGCAGTAAAAAAGTACAATATTATGCTTTGGAATGTTGTGAAGTAAAAGTTTTCCAAAGAAAAACACTTTGATAAAGTATAGACACTTGACAAATGTACTTAAGCAGAGTAAAAATACTTCACTACTGTCCGCCTCTGTCAACAATAACTGTGATATTTAAAGAAAATACTACACATACAATAATAATGTAAATAATCCAGCACCAATAACTACATGGTTGACATTTCAACATTGTAATGCTGGCTGCCACCATCATTTAACAGAAAAAGACGACGACGGCCCTGTTTACACCTGGTATTAAGATGTGTTATGGTCGATCGGATCACAAGTAGACGAGGCAGACACATTCCCATTTACACCTGGTGATTTAATCTGTCTCTTTTGTCCACTTTCAACCACTTCTGTCCTGATTTCTTCAAGGAGAGGGTCTATGGGCGGGTAAATGTATGGACTTTTTCAGATCTTTCGATCTAATGAAGAAAATAAGCTTGCACAATTTACATATGAACGTGCTCAACAAAATCAAAACGTTTTAGAACCCGTTTACACCTGTATTTAGCGTTGCCCACTTGTGATTCGATCGACCAAAACGCATCTCAATACCAGGTTTAAACAGGGCCTCAGTGTATAGCTACTACTGTCGCACAAAATCATGTTGAAGTTCATGAAAGTGAAGTTCACTATAGCTCACTATAGTGGGAGTTTTTTTTATTCCATTAAAAAGATGTGGTATTAGATACCCCAGTCTGCAGAAAGTTTTTTTTTGCTTTTGTATAGTTATGGTTACAAACTCTCGCTCCGACTCCCTACGCTAGAACTTTCAGTGTGATTCAATGGCCAAAAAGAAAGAGACAAAATAAAGGTAAAGATGAATTTGACTTCAAAATTTCTATAGATATTGTGATAATAATAATCATGTAGTGAAAATCTGATATTGTGACAGCCCTAGTTTATGGTACAATATGACATGAATGAGTCTTTCAAATCATGCTACTTAATAAGGAGCAGCGTGCTATTACTTTGCAAAGCAATCTGATTTTCGCCTAGTCAATGATAAAATGAGTGAGGAAAGCAAAAATATTGTACAAACTCACACAAGAGAACGAGAGACCAGAGGAATATCTAGGAGCCAGAATATCATTGACTTGATAGTGTACTAATTGGACTTGGGCCAGTAAATAACTACTCAGATTTCCATGAGCAAGCACCAGTAGCTCAACCAGACAGATAATCTAACATTACAAATGTAGTTGCTAATATCGTTAAATCCCAAAGACTTTGATTCCTAAAGATGGCAGCTTTTGTTTTCGTAATCATTATATGTGACTGGACACTTTCATTGGTATTTCAAACATTATTTCAGGCACTCAACACAAGAGGAATTAAACAAAGAAAATACCTGCTGGCCCAAAACTGGCTTTCCATCTGCCTACCTCTTGGACTCAGTGCTTGTTCAGCCTGTGAGTTCCTGCTCCGAGAATCTCCCAGCTACGCTTCATTGGGGATAACCAAGCAAAAGTAATTCTGGCCTACTTTCCCTGCCTGGAGCTCAATGTTGTCAACACTAGAGCAAAAAAAGAGAGTGAGGGAGAGAAAGAAAAAAAATGACATGGACAAAGAAAGAATTTCAATTTGCATGATTGCATGAGGATCTAAGGGTAGGATTGAGTTTGGGGGGGGATCTGAATAGCGCGGACTGACCACATAATTAGTTCTGTGGGTTGGAAAGTAAGGACCTTCCATCAAAATATTTGGAATAATTTGCCTAATCTTCGTTTAGCATGAGGCTAATACCTGGGCTTGCGCCATGAACATCTGGCCTATGACTGTGTCATGTGGAAGGTGCCAAGGCTACTTTGGAGATGTGGTGTTTTAATGGAAACCAGTGACAGCGTGGGTTCCTGCCAAACCTCTGGGACATCTAGAAGCTGCCGTTCTTCTCAAAATAAGCATATTAGTTAATGCCGCTTCCTGCGCAATCAGGTTTCCTGCGGTCAGTGCCAAAACCAGACTTGCGCCATGGAACACTTGCATGCCGTACACTCGTACTGACAGGATGAAAAATGATATCTGGACTATGTCAATAAATTCTCAGATCATACATGAACAGTTAGGAATATTTGCCTCTGGTCTATGAGGGCTTATGGTTTAAATTACTTCTGTTAGGTTGAACTATGAGCATGAACTTCTGCACTTGCTTCATACAAATTCGGCACTAGGGGAAATTCATGAGTATTATTAGGCTGCATTTTTATTTATTTTTTACATTTTATTATTATTTTTAGAAAGAGGGCAGGGAATGAACGTTTGTATATGAGCATTCAGCTCAACTAGTCAGAGCATACAGTGGGGAGAACAAGTATTTGATACACTGCCGATTTTGCAGGTTTGCCCACTTACAAAGCATGTAGAAGTCTGTAATTTTTATCATAGGTACACTTCAACTGTGAGTGACGGAATCCAGAAAATCACATTGTATGATTTTTAAGTAATTAATTAGCATTTTATTGCATGACTTAAGTATTTGATACATCAGAAAAGCAGAACTTAATATTTGGTAGAGAAACCTTTGTTTGCAATTACAGAGATCATACATTTCCTGTAGTTCTTGACCAGGTTTGCACATACTGCAGCAGGGATTTTGGCCCACTCCTCCATACAGACCTTCTCCATTCTCCAGTTTCGGGGCTGTCGCTGGGCAATATGGACTTTCAGCTCCCTCCAAAGATTTTCTATTGGGTTCAGGTCTGGAGACTGGCTAGGCCACTCCAGGACCTTGAGATGCTTCTTACGGAGCTACTCCTTAGTTGCCATGGCTGTGTGTTTCGGGTTGTTGTCATGCTGGAAGACCCAGCCACGACCCATCTTCAATGCTCTTACTGAGGGAAAGAGGTTGTTGGCCAAGATCTCGCGATACATGGCCCCATCCATCCTCCCCTCAATACGGTGAAGTCGTCCTGTCCCCTTTGCAGAAAAGCATCCCCAAAGAATGATGTTTCCACCTCCATGCTTCACGGTTGGGATGGTGTTCTTGGGGTTGTACTCATCCTTCTTCTTCATTCAAACACGGCGAGTGGAGTTTAGACCAAAAAGCTCTATTTTTGTCTCATCAGACCACATGACCTTCTCCCATTCCTCCTCTGGATCATCCAGATGGTCATTGGCAAACTTCAGACGGGCCTGGACATGCGCTGGCTTGAGCAGGGGGACCTTGCGTGCACTGCAGGATTTTAATCCATGACGGCGTGGTGTGTTACTAATGGTTTTCTTTGAGACTGTGGTCCCAGCTCTCTTCAGGTCATTGACCAGGTCCTGCCGTGTAGTTCTGGGCTGATCCCTCACCTTCCTCATGATCGCTGATGCCCCACGAGGTGAGATCTTGGATGGTGCCCCAGACTGAGGGAGATTGACCATCATCTTGAACTTCTTCCATTTTCTAATAATTGCGCCAACAGTTGTTGCCTTCTCACCAAGCTGCTTGCCTATTGTCCTGTAGCCCATCCCAGCCTTGTGCAGGTCTACAATTTTATCCCTGATGTCCTTACACAGCTCTCTGGTCTTGGCCATTGTGGAGAGGTTGGAGTCTGTTTGATTGAGTGTGTGGACAGGTGTCTTTTATACAGGTAACGAGTTCAAACAGGTGCAGTTAATACAGGTAATGAGAGGAGAACAGGAGGGCTTCTTAAAGAAAAACTAACAGGTCTGTGAGAGCCGGAATTCTTACTGGTTGGTAGGTGATCAAATACTTATGTCATGCAATAAAATGCAAATTAATTATTTGAAAATCATACAATGTGATTTTCTGGATTTTTGTTTTAGATTCCCTCACTCACAGTTGAAGAGTACCTATGATAAAAATTACAGACTTCTACATGCTTTGTAAGTGGGCAAACCTGCAAAATCGGCAGTGTATCAAATACTTGTTCTCCCCACTGTATATGTTATGCACCAAGCCAAAGATATGACTTTAAAGACCCCATGAAATGGCTTGACAAGTGCAGTTTTCTTTCCTGTATGCACGTCACTCTTTCCTGTAGAGTGAAACTGACGGTTTCCGGAAGTAAAAATGCAATTTGTTTCTTTACAGGGGAACTGATTTTGAACAATAACTCATAAATCTTTCAAGACAGACCTCCTGTGAGCTATGAGGTTGTTAATTGATGGTATATGCTTTTGTTAAAGCAATCAGCATTAATTAAACTTATTTTTTAAATAATTGTGCTCAACAGTGGAATTCCTAGTGAAAGACTACATTACCCATGATTGTGCAGAGAAATCTCCACCAATCAGAGAACCACGACAAGCAAATCATGCCAAAAGAGCACTTTAGCACTCACTCCTACTATAAAAGAAGTTTCCCTATATGCTCTCAGATTTAAATACAAACCCGATTCCAAAAAAGTTGGGACACTGTACAAATTGTGAATAAAAACAGAATGCAATGATGTGGAAGTTTCAAATTTCAATATTTTATTCAGAACACAACATAGATAACATATCAAATGTTTAAACTGAGAAAATGTATCATTTTAAGGGAAAAATAAGTTGATTTTAAATTTCATGGCATCAACACATCTCAAAAAAGTTAGGACAAGGCCATGTTTACCACTGTGTGGCATCCCCTCTTCTTTTTATAACAGTCTGCAAACGTCTGGGGACTGAGGAGACAAGTTGCTCAAGTTTAGGAATAGGAATGTTGTCCCATTCTTGTCTAATACAGGCTTCTACGCAGCCATGATGTTGTAATTGATGCAGTATGTGGTCTGGCATTGTCATGTTGGAAAATGCAAGGTCTTCCCTGAAAGAGACGACGTCTGGATGGAGCATATGTTGTTCTAGAACTTGGATATACCTTTCAGCATTGATGGTGCCTTTCCAGATGTGTAAGCTGCCCATGCCACACGCATTCATGCAACCCCATACCATCAGAGATGCAGGCTTCTGAACTGAGCGCTGATAACAACTTGGGTTGTCCTTGTCCTCTTTAGTCCGGATGACATGGCGTCCCAGTTTTCCAAAAAGAACTTCAAATTTTGATTCGTCTGACCACAGAACAGTTTTCCACTTTGCCACAGTCCATTTTAAATGAGCCTTGGCCCAGAGAAAACGCCTGCGCTTCTGGATCATGTTTAGATATGGCTTCTTTTTTGACCTATAGAGTTTTAGCCGGCAACGGCGAATGGCACGGTGGATTGTGTTAACCGACAATGTTTTCTGGAAGTATTCCTGAGCCCATGTTGTGATTTCCATTACAGTAGCATTCCTGTATGTGATGCAATGCCGTCTAAGGGCCCGAAGATCATGGGCATCCAGTATGGTTTTCCGGCCTTGACCCTTACGCACAGAGATGGTTCCAGATTCTCTGAATCTTTGGATGATATTATGCACTGTAGATGATGATAACTTCCAACTCTTTGCAATTTTTCTCTGAGAAACTCCTTTCTGATATTGCTCAACTATTTTTCGCCGCAGCATTGGGGGAATTGGTGATCCTCTGCCCATCTTGACTTCTGAGAGACACTGCCACTCTGAGAGGCTCTTTTTATACCCAATCATGTTGCCAATTGACCTAATAAGTTGCAAATTGGTCCTCCAGCTTTTCCTTATATGTACATTTAACTTTTCCGGCCTCTTATTGCTACCTGTCCCAACTTTTTTGGAATGTGTAGCTCTCATGAAATCCAAAATGAGCCAATATTTGACATGACATTTCAAAATGTCTCACTTTCAACATTTGATATGTTATCTATATTCTATTGTGAATACAATATAAGTTTATGAGATTTGTAAATTATTGCATTCCTTTTTTATTCACAATTTGTACAGTGTCCCAACTTTTTTGGAATCGGGTTTGTATTTGTATGCATATTATATGTATACTTTGCAATAAATGTAAAATATCTTGAGTCTATGTACATAATAAACATATTTAAAACAACAGATTTATATTCCTCCATCGTTTTTAATTTGATTATGCCATTGTAGTTCTTTCCCTCATTTCCCCAGCCGTTAAGTATACAGTATTATACTTATGTCTTTTTGTCAGATTTTCAAATACTTTTTTGCTTCAGTTGAAAATTTGTTGTGATTCACTTTGTGGCCGGTTTGTTTGGTTTATTGCCAATTGAACTCTGTTCAAACAGCAAGTATTGAAAGGCTCATCCTTTTTTTTTAAAAATAGCCAATGGCCACAGTTTATATCAAAGCCATAATTTTTTTAGGCTCAAATGGGCTAGATGATCTTGAGTCGACTTAAATTTAGATGTGAATGTGTGATTTCTGCCACAGTGCATTACGCAAACACTTCCTACTAAATAATCGTGCAACTTATTAAAGTTATGTATAACTTTTGAAACTATCAAAGTCCATTTCAAAGTCCACTTTACTCAAAAATCTCAAAGGGCAGCCTTGAATGGGAGGGATGCTTCTGACGGCCATAAACTATGATTTGCTTCTTGCTATTGCTAGTCGGAGCCAGGTTACATTCTCATTCTATAGAACATTTGATTGAATTAGCATAAATGCACATATCTGATAATGATTTGTCAACTTTTAGGAGTACAATATCATATGAATGACCTCAGAGCTAATAGACATGGACTTCAAGCCACAAGACTTCAAGTGTGATTCAATGGGGCTTGGAAGTCCTTTTTTTGGGGGGGGGTCCTATGATTCATGTTAGATGTAATAATAGTCTTGCCCTCTCCATGTATTAAGAACGATGAGGGAATGAATCATTGGGTCCACTGAGATCATTCGGAGATGTCAGGTTATGTTCATTAAGACATGACATGGAGGAGTGTCCTTGGTGAACCAAACCCCTTTGGCCAGTTTCTTCACTCAGGGACAGATATGGATTGAGCTGGGCAAAGAGGACAGCCAGACATCCCTCGGGTCAGACCCAGCTGCCAAACATGAAAGGTGTGTCTCCACACATGGGTCGTTTGTCTCAGGCATTTCTCTGGACGCCTCATTGGAGAGAGCAAGGACCTTCATCTCTCACCATCACAGGACCTTACCACAAGGCCCCATGACAGATGACCCATAATTCATTTCCGCGTCACGTTAATGGCCTTGAGTTGTCCGTGGTAATAGCACTCTGTGGGTCTAAATGATAGTGGCTTTGAGAACAGTGCTGGGCGTCCATTTGTGTATGAAGGTGGTCACTGGTTACACTGACAAACTATATGCTTCACATCTCAGCGGTGAAGCTATCCCAGAATGCATTACAACAAGCTTAATGAAAAAAAAATCTATCCAAGACGGTGGACAAAACGAGAGAAATTATGATTATTGTCACATGTATGCTCTGTTTCTGTTTAGTTTCTGTGTTCTCGTTTTCTTAGGGTATGTTTACATGACAACGACATACTATAAACCGACGACAACATTGTCAAAACGTTCCCCGTTCACACAGATCTGCAAAAATTACTAAAAAGGCTGTATTATGCTTGCCAGGCCAGTAGTTGGCTATGTCACTGTCAAGAAACACCCAGCAAACACGTAATACGCATGTGTGATCATGTAATACACATGTGCAAGACATAATCATTTTCACAAATTCACGTTTTTGTTGTTTACATGGAGACAGTATAGGCATCATTTTCAAAACCTTGCACTTTGAAACCCATTTTCAAAAGCTTGCATTTTCAGGGCCCCAAAGCAGCGTTGTCCTGTAAATGAATGGCCAAAACACATAAAAAGTTTTCTGTTTTCAGTTGAAAATGGTGTTGCGTAAACGGCCCCTTAGTTACCTAGATAGTCTCCTAGGTTGTTAAGTAGGGGAGAGCGGGGCACAACCTAACGCGGGGTTAGTTGTAACACACACGTTTTAAAACTTTCCACACATGCCAGGATGACGAAACTTAGTGTATTTACTAGTTGCCATATCAACATTATTTAAAGAAAAAATTGTGCCAAAATTAAAAAATCTTTGGAAGATATCACTGAACATTTATTTAACCATAGCAAAAGTAAATTTCTTAAGTTTATTTTTCATCTCTGTTTTTTGTGTTTATTTAAAATAAGACAAATCTGATATTATTTTAGTCTTATATCTGTTATTTACCAGTTGAGATAGTTCTTTAATGCTGATCTAACCAGCAGAAGACACGAGCCGGGTTTAAATCCCAGTTGAGCAGGTGAGGCATGTTGTCACACTGCGTTACAATGTGCCCCTATTAGAACTATGCTATTCTATTCTATACTTATATGAATTCTATTGAGAAACCATGTGAAAGAGGTGAATAAAGACTGAGAGTCAATGTTCATAAGTTATTAATTATTATTATGTTTTTATCAATGCTGTATAGCTGTATGTAGTGATGTGTTTGTTGTCGAACTCAAAAATTTGCTTATTTTTAATGATTAAAAAATGCCATTATTTTATTTAAAAAAGTTAATAATTGTGTTTTATTGACAAAATATTTTAGTTTGTCTTGGATATTTTTTTGATTAGATCAGATAACATTTTAAGCTGTCATTTGGTCATGTTACAATGTGCCCCTCACATGTTACAATGTACCTCACCTATGGGGCATGTTGTCACATTTCACTTCCATTCTTTTGGGGTAAATCAAGAAAAAAGTATACACTGTATTAATGAAACAAAACCGCATAATTGTACTAGACGTGTGAAATGAATGTGGGAAAAAAATAAATATTCTGAACCCCAAGTGGATTTACACAAACTGAGAAAGTCAAAAAGCGTTGTGCCCTGCTCTCCCCTAGTTCATCATAATTCAATTCAATTCAATTCATATAAGCCCTGAGTTTTCCTTAGTTCATTGTCTGGTATTGTAAATGTCTATGTTAAACGCTGTGTATTCAGTTTCTCCAACGATATTCTGAGCTTTCAGTTTTGGAATTATTAAAGACTGCTTTGTTTTCTACTCCATTCGCTGTGCGCATCATTACACCAACCGATCCATTACAATTATTAATATTCAATACTGAGACGTATCAATATAAAAAGTTACATTTTATTAAAATGGGCATTTTTTCATAATATGTGAGTGTGTGCTATGGATTTTTATCCTTATTAGAATGTAACAGTGTTAGCATAGCAACATGCTAACGTCAAACTATTTTGAAATCAACCATTGCCCTGTCCCAATGGTATACTTTATGTACACTTATGATATTTTGGACATAACGAGCATCCACAGGAACATAGTATCCCAGTCATTTCAGGTTTCAGAAAGGTGCTCAAGAGCGACACCTATGTGCCCTTAAGGCCAGCTCTACAGAAGACTACCTGATAGTCAAATCAGCATTACGTCACAAAAGTGTGGTCTCTGAGGAAGACTGAGTGGGGCCAGGGTTGTGAGTCAGGTCTGCTGTGTTGCTACATACGTAGAGAGTTCTACATTTTTGGATGCTCTCTTAAAAGGCAGTTGCCTTTGCAAGCAGTAGACAGAAAGGCAGCTCAGGTTTTGGAACAGAACCATAGAATTTTCTCCTTTCTTGGCCTGCCCTACAAGACAATTAATAGATATTTTCATCTAAACATTTGTCTCATTCCGTTTCATCCTTGCAAAATCTAGTTCCGTGGCCAAAGTACATCATTTCCAGAAATGATGCACAATTACCTACCACATTCATGGACCTCCTCAGTGTTTCAGAGGTGGATTTGTTTGCATCTTGGCCCAGAATTTCTAACGGCCTGAGGGTGTGATTACATTTGGTAAGTACATCACCTCATTGAGTCCATCCTGTGTTTAGATTCACTGTCCATAAGCAAACAAGATAAGCTGCTAATTGAACACTGTATCAGCTCAAATGGACGCTATGGGTTTTCTTCTCATCACCAATCAATTTTATATTATTTGGCCCAACAGGCCTGTTTTGCACAGCAGGCCAAAGTGCACTATAGTGAAAGCCTAACTGTTTACGATATGGGATTATCTATGTGGTCAAGCTTTTACTGGTTTGCATGGAGCAGTTAGCCCATGCCTGTAGTCACCATTATAGATATGTATACGTAGATCCACATTTGATCGCTCCAGACACGTCGCGCACCACCATCTTGGGACAGTCAGCGTGCCGTCACTCACAGTACAAATCAATGATGCTACAACATTGCGTAGCTTCTGGTTGTAAAACCGGCGAAATTTTTATTCCTGGAGAAATGGGATAACCTTTCACAGGTAAGAATGTGTTGTTTTATATTACAGGTTTATAAACTATGGTAACTTTTTAATGTTGTGTTAGCTGGCACCTCCATCTTGTATTGTGTTTGTTTAGCAAAATCATCTGCTGAAGTCTATTGCAGATATAGATATTCATACATGCATCTACAGTCTAACTAAAAGTGCTCAGTCAACTTGCTCTCAAGTGTCACGGACCGGTGTTTTGACCGTTCCAGTATGGCGGATGGCTTACACATAGAAACCCATAGAAACAGCCACTAATGAGGCACCTGTGTTTATTACACTATTACGCTGCCTTCACATGCTATCAGAATTATTGTAAATACTAGTTTCCTAGTTAAAAATTTAGACATGAACGCCCTCTCAAGTCAAAATTTAAATGCGATGAGCTCGTAATCACGACCTCAGAAGTGGGAAGTAGGAAATTTCCAATAGCACATGAAGGCAGCATTAATGTGCGGTCACAAATTTTGTGTAAAATTTCGCAGGCAAAAAAGGTCCACTGTCTATTGTCAATATGTAGCAATGTATGAAGCACAGTTCACACAGAAGTCATTATCAAACCAAGAAGCTTCCTGTTGGTCAATACAGTTGGTTTGTGTGACCGACTTGAAACCGTTGTGATGCATGAGGAAATCTTTCGCCCTCACACAAAATTCCTGATTGCATGGACTTCTTTGGAAATGTGACTGAAAAAGCATCTTTCTCCATTGACGTACAAAGTATTTGGCTTTGGCTCTTTTTTTTCCCAAGCAACATAAATGATAAATATTTTGTTATATTATTCTAAATGAGCCTTAAAAGTGTGAAATTGACATGCATTTTTCCCCGTCTGCCATGTTTGACATGATAGTCTCTTGTGAATGGCTTGTGTGCCATGTGCCAGCTGAGCAACTGCCATTGAGATTAATGGTTTTATGTCTCCAGGTATTATAAACCTTCTAAGAACTGTGAAGGAGGGCTGCAGAAATCCATTGCAAGAAAATAAAATGCTGGTTGTATCCCTAGGATGTGAGCCTACGATAGGGAAATAAATGTGGCTCAGAGGTGATCAAATCCAAGGTCTCCATTTAAGCGTTCCTGAACATCTATAGTCTGTTATTTTAGCGTATAATGAAATGAAAACTTGCTGCCGTGGTTGTTTTTGATATCATGGGTAGGACGTGGGCTGTCTTCACATGTAACCGATCTGCTCTTCTTGCCGTTTAAGCACACCATGCTTTTCAGCACGTGGTGGAGAAAGCAAGCTCTTATTAGAAAGAGCGGAATTGGTTTCAGCAGTGTAGGTGGACTCCCACGGTCCATCATATTCAAGCAAGCAGCTCGGATTTGAAGGAGCAATAACGCTTTTTTAAAGCCTCATACATTACATATGCAGGGGAAGATGCTTGGTTTTTATTAGGCCATTAACCGCTCTGGCAATATACACCAGCAGCAGAGAAATGGAGAGATTTCATCAGGCACTTCTACGGCGGGGTGGTTTAAATACAGAATACGGTTCATCTAAAATGTATAATATTGACCCGATGAAAAGTGCTTTTTCTCCCAGAATCCTCAGAGATTCACCCCACACAATGCTATTGTACATCTGGATAATAGGGGCCACGTAATGACAAAATTACACGAGACAGAGATGTAATTATCGTTTTCTACATCTGCAGATTCTTCAGGGGTGTGACACAGCAACCTTTCATAAGGAGAATGTCGCTCGTTCACATTATACAAGAGAAAGAAAGGCTCCCCTTGCATAATTGATTCAATGAGACTTCTTTGGCCTATAAAAATATAAATATTAATATTCGCAAAGACTTGTTTGTAAAACAATGAGTATTCTAAAAGCTCAGAGGGGAAATCTGGCCTCCGCGGTTCACCCCATTTATGTGAAGGACAAAGGCAGTCACATCGCACTCCTCCTTTTGTGGAGAAAGAGAGGCTCAGGGGAAGTTCCCTGAGGCGTCCCTCAATCTTTCAGACAGGAAATCATCACAAAAAGCATGTCCCCATGGCGATTCCCATGAAGCTTGAAGACTATTGGCCAGTTATACATTCAGCCCCAGTCAACCACGTCAGGCCAAAATATGAGAAGAAAAGACATGGGGATACCACCATTTCACATAATAATCAAACTGTGCCCTACATAACAGTGAGACGCCCTTGTTGACATAGAGGTGCTTGACCTATGGTCAGGCTTTGCCAAAGAAAATGTATACCGGATTCATTCATTCATTAAGGCATTAATATATGAGCCTCCATATTTCTAAAATAATTTCTGCCACTAGTGACAAATCAAACCAAAGTGCCACATTGCAATAGACTGATAGATCACACAATATTTGGCCATTTTCTCTGCATATCTGATTGGCCCATTTGCAAATTGGTCATTAAGCCTTGTTCTACTTCCAAAATGTACAAATAACCAATTTCAATATATTCTGTAATAAAAAAATTTAAAAAAATTGGTTTTCAAACGCTTTTCAGGGAACATTTTTGGGTACAGTTTTTGTATAGATAATACAAAATACTTTTGATAAGTTCACGCATCTAGCTGTGACACGTTATACTCCACCTAAAACTTAATTTAAATAGCATTTTGTTAATTCTTGTATAATAATAATAATAACACAAATGGTATACAAGGACTATTTGTACTTAAAAAAAAGTAGCCCTAAAGGCCCAGACACACCAGACATCAAAAACTAGCGGTGACATTTGATATAAAGCAGGATAATCAATTTAAAAAGGCTATTATTCACCTGTATGTTCTTGAAGTCTTCGACGCAGACAGCGTTTTAACCTTTTGTTTGTATAAATCAAGTGTAACCTTTACTAGTCGATTTATGTGAAGCATCCCACTCCTGTATGTCCTTTACATAATCAGCATACAATCTCTTCTCGGTGTATTGTAAACCCGCAAGATGCGCGATGAAACAATAGATGGTGGTAATGCACGATTTTAGTCTGTGATCTATAACATTAAGATAATGCTGCGCCGCTTCAAAGCATTGCAGGTTGTCAAAACAGAATGTAGCTTCTGGTCGCGCTACACCGCTACTTGCTGGAAAAAGTAGTTAGCTACTAGAAAAGCTACACTGTTTTAAAAGCAACTGAGTTACTGTCAAGCTACTGAAAATGTAGTTAAGTTAGTAGCGTCGCTACTTATAGTAGCTACTCCCCAACACTGGTGTCTGCATGAGAGGAAATAACTCTCCAAACCAGCAGGTGGCCGTAGTCTGTATTTGTCATTCAAAAAAGAAAACTGGAAGAGCTAGGAATGTGGACATACAAACCACAAAAGTGCTTGCTTACCATTTTCACACCAATCTCACTCACCACAGATGTATTTGTAATATTGCATACAGTAATATAAATTGCAAAGACAAGAGCCTTTTGTGAGTACGCTGTTTATTTCATAGATTGCTTGCTTTTTTCAACTCTGTTTTTCTTCTTGTGCACTGGTTCGGCAAGCTGAAGAGCCAATCAGAGTCATTAAACAAGCTCAATTGCACGAAAACCTGCTGACTGGACTAGTGCAAACGGTGTTGAACACGCTGCAAAAACTAGACAGACAGATGCTCAAAGACAGCCCTACATTGGACAATGGTCAGCCACCGGATTGGTGTGACACAGCATTAAAAGACTGTGAACTAAGTCTTCAAAAATTGAGAAAAACATGATAAATGATGACAATACACTCCTGGGCAAAAAAAATAGGACAAGCCAAAAAAATGGCAAAATATTTAGTGGTCTTTTAATGGTCTTAACCATTTTAATCACAAATCACTGGTCAGGAAATTAGCAAGAACTGCACAAACACTGTAGATAAAGTAACTTATCACAGAATAGCCTTCCCCAACTTGCAGACAGTTTTTTACGAAGAGTCAGTGTTGTTCCACTCAGTGTTAAAGGGATAGTTCACCCAGAAAGGAAAAGTACCCCATTATTTACTCACCTTCAAGACATCCTAGGTGTCTCCCAGTTGATTTGAGTTTATTGTGAGGCCAAATATTCACTATAGAGACTCTGACCAGGCCAAAACATGAGCCTGATGGACTTGTTCTCAAGCCACTTCTTGGTTGTCTTTGCAGTTTGGGCAGCAATACTGTATTGTTGAAAAATAACATCTGATCATTCCTCTTTAGATAACAACTTTTCATTTGAGGGAAGCAAGCCATTCTGCAATATTCTCCTGCACTCCAAAGCATTAAAGCACTCACCAATGAGTAGCTCACCAATACCAGCAGCTAAAGACTCCCCACTCAATGACACTCTTCCTCCATGCTTCACTGTGGCAGAGATGCATCTATTATACAGTGGGGAGAACAAGTATTTGATACACTGCCGATTTTGCAGGTTTGCCTACTTACAAAGCATGTAGAAGTCTGTAATTTTTATCATAGGTACACTTCAACTGTGAGAGACGGAATCTAAAACAAAAATCCAGAAAATCACATTGTATGATTTTTAAATAATTAATTTGCATTTTATTGCATGACATAAGTATTTGATCACCTACCGACCAGTAAGAATTCCGGCTCTCACAGACCTGGTAGTTTTTCTTTAAGAAGCCCTCCTGTTCTCCACTCATTACCTGTATTAACTGCACCTGTTTGAACTTGTTACCTGTATAAAAGACACCTGTCCACACACTCAATCAAACAGACTCCAACCTCTCCACAATGGCCAAGACCAGAGAGCTGTGTAAGGACATCAGGGATAAAACTGTAGACCTGCACAAGGCTGGGATGGGCTACAGGACAATAGGCAAGCAGCTTGGTGAGAAGGCAACAACTGTTGGCGCAATTATTAGAAAATGGAAGAAGTTCAAGATGACGGTCAATCTCCCTCGGTCTGGGGCACCATCCAAGATCTCACCTCGTGGGGCAACAACGATCATGAGGAAGGTGAGGGATCAGCCCAGAACTACACGGCAGGACCTGGTCAATGACCTGAAGAGAGCTGGGACCACAGTCTCAAAGAAAACCATTAGTAACACACTACGCCGTCATGGATTAAAATCCTGCAGTGCACGCAAGGTCCCCCTGCTCAAGCCAGCACATGTCCAGGCCCGTCTGAAGTTTGCCAATGACCATCTGGATGATCCAGAGGAGGAATGGGAGAAGGTCATGTGGTCTGATGAGACAAAAATAGAGCTTTTTGGTCTAAACTCCACTCGCCGTGTTTGGAGGAAGAAGAAGGATGAGTACAACCCCAAGAACACCATCCCAACCGTGAAGCATGGAGGTGGGAACATCATTCTTTGGGGATGCTTTTCTGCAAAGGGGAAAGGACGACTGCACCGTATTGAGGGGAGGATGGATGGGGCCATGTTTCGCGAGATCTTGGCCAACAACCTCCTTCCCTCAGTAAGAGCATTGAAGATGGGTCGTGGCTGGGTCTTCCAGCATGACAAACGACCCGAAACACACAGCCAGGGCAACTAAGGAGTGGCTCCGTAAGAAGCATCTCAAGGTCCTGGAGTGGCCTAGCCAGTCTCCAGACCTGAACCCAATAGAAAATCTTTGGAAGGAGCTGAAAGTCCGTATTGCCCAGCAACAGCCCCGAAACCTGAAGGATCTGGAGAAGGTCTGTATGGAGGAGTGGGCCAAAATCCCTGCTGCAGTGTGTGCAAACCTGGTCAAGAACTACAGGAAACGTATGATCTCTGTAATTGCAAACAAAGGTTTCTGTACCAAATATTAAGTTCTGCTTTTCTGATGTATCAAATACTTATGTCATGCAATAAAATGCAAATTAATTACTTAAAAATCATACAATGTGATTTTCTGGATTTTTGTTTTAGATTCCGTCTCTCACAGTTGAAGAGTACCTATGATAAAATTTACAGACTTCTACATGCTTTGTAAGTGGGCAAACCTGCAAAATCGGCAGTGTATCAAATACTTGTTCTCCCCACTGTATATTTCACCAGATTTTCAAAGACGCCGCTCTGGAGCATCACCATGCAACTCGTGTTTCACTGTGATTCATCACTCCACACACAACTTCCCATATTCTGCCAAAAACTTCATTCTGCCTTTGATGTTTTTTTCTGAGACAGCAATGGCTTTTTAAGTTTTGCTAATTTCCTGACATATAATTTGTGGTTAAGGCAATTAAAAGCTTAGTGTTTAGCCATTTTGGGCTTGGCCCATTTTTTTGCCCTGGAGTGTCCACTTCATACTTGCATTTCATATACACATTCATATAAACTAACCCAAAACCTGACGCAGGGAAGTCTACATATGAACGGCATAACCGTCTCTACACATTAAACGGTAAAGTATTTTAATGTTGAAAAAATTACACACGTCACCTTTAAAATCCAGTGCTTTTTTCCAGACTTTTACAACCAGCCATAAAGTACGATTTTATGTACTTTCCAACAGCTCCAGATCAACATACACGAATGCAAATGAGAGAGAACCAGCGGGGAACGTAGATCACAACCATCATGTGCGTGTGTGTGCGTCATAGGAGAGATGGAGGCTGGAGTACTAATCACTGGAACGCAGACAGTTAACAGCCTGAGAGTCATCAGGAATGACCCATCTGAAAACTCCATTACCCAGCTGGCTCGCTGCTCCACCAGGAGCCTGTAGGGAGTAGATGTTGTTTTAGCATTGAATATAAATGTAGAGCTGGGTGGCTCAAAAATGTTTCTGTGATCCAGGCATCTATTTCAAAAGTCCAGCATTATGGCTTTGATCCGGCAGCTAGTCTGAGATCTGAGCGCATGCCTGCAGGTGCACCGCAGAGATCTATGAAATCAGAGGAGAAGCAGGAGGGGTGTGGCTCACTTCCACCATCCACAGATCCAAAAAAGGGAAAGCTCAAGAAAGCGCTCTCATATTTCCCAGCTATCTTCCCGCAGTGCAATCAGAATCCTTTAAGAGTAGCACATCATATATTTACAGAGCTGGATGGAGATGCCTTACCTGGAGGCCTCTGGTGGAGCAGGCAGGAGTTAAATATTAATTGTGAGTGATTCATCGCCTGAAGCCTGGACAGGCCTGCAGCTCAGCTCCAGCTGTTGGTTGGCCCTGGTCTCCTTCCAGGCCTGGCAGCCATAGCTTGGCTCGGGCAGCAGAAGCCACACATCAGGGTGTCAGTTGGAGCCAGCAGACTGTGTCACCCATGCTGGGGAGGCAATGAGGCAAGGAAGCCTCCGCCACATGTGCGGGGGGATCCGAGGGCTAATGCTGGGACCGGATCAACTTCAGATCGAGCGGGTGAATCTCAACAAAACTGTCAACAAAAGTCACATTTCACAGCAGAAAAGAAAAAGTATAGTACCTACTGCAATACAGCAATTTTACTGTATTATGCAAATAATCAATGTCAAGATTTAAAGGCATAAACATTACTATTTCAATAATTTACAATATACTTAAAACAATATATAAACATTGTATGATGTAATAATTGATAGCTAAGAAAAAAAAATATTGGCAGAAATGTTTTTCTATTTATGTATTTAAATGCATAACTGTCAAAACATTAATGAAAAAAAAAAAACTTACATTTGTTGTCAAAAAAGTATTGCAATACAATTTTTACTGTTAAATTAAAAAGTTTGGGATCGGCAAGATTTTTTAAAAGAAGTCTCTTATGCTCACCATAACTGCATTTATTTGATCAAAAATACAGTAAAAACAGTAATATTGTGAAATATTATTACAATTTAAAATAACCATTGTATTTGAATATATTGTAAACTGTAATTTATTCCAATGATGCAAAGCTGAATTTTCAGCATCATTACTCCAGTCTTCAGTCACATGATCCTTCAGAAATCATTCTAATATGATGATTTGCTGCTCAGGAAACATTTCTGATTATTATCAAAGCTGAAAACAGTTGTGTACAATTTACAATTTTTTTTTTTATTTTTTAGGATTCTTTGATGAATAGAAAGTTCAAATGAACAGCATTTATCTGAAATATAAATCTTTTGTAACAATATACACTACCGTTCAAAAGTTTGGGGTCAGTACGATTTTTTTTTTTTTTTTTTAAATGAAATTAATACTTTTATTTAGCAAGGATGCATTAAATTGATCAAAAGTTACAGTAAATACATATATTATGTTACAGATAAATGCTGTTTTATTGAACTTTCTATTTATTAAAGAATCCTAAAAAAAATTGTACACAACTGTTTTCAACATTGATAATAATCATAAATGTTTCTTGAGCAGCAAATCATATTATTAGAATGATTTCTGAAGGATCATGTGACTGAAGACTGGAGTAATGATGCTGAAAATACAGCATTGCATCAGAGGAATAAATTATATTTTAAAAAATATTTACATAGAAAACAGATATTTTAAATTGTAATAATATTTCACAATATTCCTGTTTTTACTGTAGTTTTGATCAAATAAATGCAGCCTTGGTGAGCATTTATTGGAGAGACTTCTTTTAAAAACATTAAAAAATCTTACCGATCCTAAGCTTTTTAACGGTAGCATACCGATTTATTAGTCACTATAGGTAAGTAACTAGAAGAATAACAATATATTAAAAAAATTGTAAGAAATACCAGTTTGCATAATGAGCTGCTTTGCACTGCTATAAATAACTGGAAACAGATGAAACTGTATACTATTTTCTGTTAAATTAATTATTATTTATTTTATATTGGCATTAAGGAAACGATAATTTGATTTTAATATCATAATATTTCTTATTTCTTTCTTTTAATTGTTGGGTAATGTGACCTGGACATGTTCTTCACATCTACACTGATTAAATAAAAAGATCTGTATGTGTCTTAAACAAGTTTACTTTTGTTAAGCTTGCTTAACAAAGGACCACATATTAATCATCTTGACAAGGTTTCAATCACAAAAACTTCCCAAGTCTAATGTCTTATGCACCTGATATGAATGGATTCGAGGCTGGAATGAATAAGTGATCATATAGTGCAGCCCCTGAGGGTGAACACCGAGTATATCCTCCGTCTTGTTGGGTCACGTGATGTGCAGGATGGATCTGTGACAGAGGGAGCAGCCAGACGGTAAGCCCACAGCTGTTCCTTTGGCCTGGACTCAAGACTTAATGTAGCTTGCCCGATTCTTCCACTTGGAGAGAACCAGCCATATAGCAAAAAGTGCTGGATAAGAAGAGAATGAGAGCAACACTATATAGTACACCAAAATGTTTCAAGACATGAAACACACACACAGTATTTTACAAAGCAATACTGTCCTACATAACTTTACAGTGAACTGGACATTTGAAGTACCGTTGCGCAAGCAAATCAGGTTGACTTCCTGATATGATTAAACAATCCAAGAGTTCTGTTTTCACCCTGCCCATACTACAGATGTAGATAATAGTTAGTTACGAAGAATATAATGAAAGTACGATTTCTGCACTAATTTTCATTAAATGAACATAGACTATTTATTTTTATTTACTGATTATGTTCTTCATATATATTTTCTCAGTCACACTTTAGATTAGGGTCCAATTCTCACTATTAACTAACTATTACCTACAACTTTTGCCTCAATAAACTCCTAATTACTGCTTATTAATAGTTAGTAAGGTAGCTGTTAAGTTTAGGTACAGCGCATCCGGAAAGTATTCACAGCGCTTCATATTTTCCACATTTTGTTATGTTACAGCCTTATTCTAAAATGGATTAAATTCGTTATTTTCCTCAAAATTCTACAAACAATACCCCATAATGACAATGTGAAAGAAGTTTGTTTGAAATCTTTGCAAATTTATTAAAAATAAAAAACGAAAAAAATCACATGTACGTATTCACAGCCTTTGCCATGACAGTCAAAATTGAGCTCAGGTGCATCCTGTTTCCACTAATCATCCTTGAGATGTTTCTACAACTTGACTGGAGTCCACCTGTGGTAAATTCAGTTGATTGGACATGATTTGGAAAGGCACACACCTGTCTAAATAAGGTCCCACAGTTAACAGTGCATGTCAGAGCACAAACCAAGCCATGAAGTCCAAGGAATTGTCTGTAGACCTCCGAGACAGGATTGTATCTAGGCACAGATCTGGGGAAGGGTACAGAAACATTTCTGCAGCATTGAAGGTCCCAATAATCACAGTGGCCTCCATCATCCGTAAATGGAAGAAGTTTGGAACCACCAGGACTCCTCCTAGAGCTGGCCGCCCGGCCAAACTGAGCGATCGTGGGAGAAGGACCTTAGTCAGGGAGGTGACCAAGAACCCGATGGTCACTCTGACAGAGCTCCAGTGTTTCTCTTTGGAGAGAGGAGAACCTCCTAGAAGAACAACTATCTCTGCAGCACTCCACCAATCAGGCCTGTATGGTAGAGTGGCCAGACGGCACATGACAGCCCACCTGGAGTTTGCCAAAAGGCACCTGAAGGACTCTCAGACCATGAGAAACAAAATTCTCTGGTCTGATGAAACAAAGATTGAACTCTTTGGCCTGAATGGCAAGCGTCATGTCTGGAGGAAACCAGGCACCGCTCACTACCTGGCCAGTACCATCCCTACAGTGAAGCATGGTGGTGGCAGCATCATGCTGTGGGGATGTTTTTCAGCGGCAGGAACTGGGAGACTAGTCAGGATCGAGGGAAAGATGAATGCAGCAATGTACAGAGACACCCTTGATGAAAACCTGCTCCAGAGCGCTCTGGACCTCAGACTGGGATGAAGGTTCATCTTCCAACAGCACAACGACCCTAAGCACACAGCCAAGATAACAAAGGAGTGGCTACAGGACAACTCTTGAGTGGCCCAGCCAGAGCCCAGACTTGAACCCGATTAAACATCTCTGGAGAAATCTGAAAATGGCTGTGCATTGACACTCCCCATCCAACCTGATGGAGCTTGAGAGGTCCTGCAAAGAAGAATGGGAGAAACTGCCCAAAAATAGGCGTGCCAAGCTTGTAGCATCATACTCAAAAAGACTTGAGGCTGTAATTGGTGCCAAAGGTGCTTCAACAAAGTATTGAGCAAAGGCTGTGAATACTTATGTACATGTGATCTTTTTCATTTTTTATTTTTAATAAATTTGCAAAGATTTCAAACAAACTTCTTTCACGTTGTCATGGGGTATTGTTTGTAGAATTCCGACGAAAATAATGAATTTAATTCATTTTGGAATAAGGCTGTAACATAACAAAATGTGGAAAAAGTGAAGCGCTGTGAATACTTTCCGGATGCACTGTATTGTATAGGAGATGATAGCTTTTTAGGAATTATGAAGGGAGCGCACTTTGCGCGCATTCTGCCACGCCAAACCATGCACGCGCTTGCTTTTACGTTAAATTACTTGAAACAGTTTCATGGATGTACAGAAAAAATCTATTTATACTTTTATGCGGGCTTTTGAGGGCGGGAGCGGGACAAAACATGAATGTTGCAGGCGGGAGCAGAAGAAGGTAACATATATTCTGAAAAATCTGTCCCGCGCAGGTCTCTACCTGGGGCATCATTCACTACCCTCCTCCTCATTCATTTTTTTAAAGTTAGACATCAACCTTTTTATTATTCCTCAATCAATTCATTATAAACAATATAACAAGAAAAAAATATAAAATTATAAAGGAATGCCTGTTTTCCCATTAATTTTTTGTAAAAATTGTATAGGGTCGCTAACGACCCGAGGTGTGTAACATTGTAAGTATACTTTTTCTGCACAACAATTGAATCTTTGATGACTGAATAAGTGCAATTCACCTTTATTCCACAAGGTGGCAATGACTGATATGCAATGATGAAGTGATGTTTCACTCATAGTTACGCAGGCAGAAAACAAAAGAATAGGAAGTATCATCAGCAAAACTTGAAATGACTCAGCGATTTACTGCAGAGCAAGTTCTGAACACAGTCAAATATTAGTGTCACTGTCACTTGATGGTGGATCTGGTGAAGAAGCTGTCAGCTATCCAAATATTGATTTTGAAGATGTTGAAAATGATAGTTTTGGGAATGTTTGAGATGGCGAATATGAGCCAGATGCTGAATGTACTGGGAAATGAGCTCTGATGAGGACAGCGATGATGATGGTATAAAACAATCTGCTCAAACTGAACCTTTCCAAGCTCCCAAAGGTAACAAAATATGCTTTGTTTCATTCTTCTGTAATTGTTACTCTAATACCAGGAGAGTTTTATATTATCATGACAGGTAGAGATCCACCCGTGTTCATCCGTAATCCATCGCTAAAGACCTGAATATGTAATAATGATTGGCAAAACAGTCATGCATTTAAGGGTTAAAGAGCTCGAGCATTTAAAGTGGCAGACGACAAAACTGCCACACATTTATAATAAACAGAACGTTATCGAGCATCAGTGTGGAGTGGACGCTAATACAGTTATCGTTATATTTATCGCTCTTGGTGTGAACGGGCCTTAAAAATTAACATATAACCAACTTATTATTCTGATCACCAGATCAATGCATTTTTCCCCTCTACCACATAACCAACCCCATAAAACAAAGAGGAAAGACATTTGCAGCCTGACAGTCCCATTCACAGGAGCAAAATGACACACTTTACTGAACGCCAAACCTGTCTCTTCTCTCTCTAACACCTTTCTCTGCCTCGTCCGGTCAGCTCATTCTTACCTCCCGCCAGGCTGAGATAGAGAGAGGAGGGAAAATATAATACAGCATCTTACATTATCAAAAAAAAAAAAGAGCCAAGTCATGAATAATTGAGGAGATCACTTTCGTCTGAGACCGGAGTGAGAGTGCTCTCCTTGGCTTGTACCTCTCCACACAGTCTGGAGGCTAATTCACTGGGGATCGTAATTTATTGACAATTGAAGCAGCAGAAACATCTCTTGGAAGGCGACTGGGGGATCCATAGCAACAATCCTTCTGGGGCATATTAATCCCCTGCTTTATGTAGTGCTAAGTGTACAATAGTAATCAGTAGTGGAGCACAGGCCGCTGATCATTAAGGGAAAAAGCTATATAAAGAATTCATAATGGGATTAGCCTGCGGCGAGTGGAGTGCGAGAAAAAGGGAGAGCGGGAGAGAGAGAGAGAGAGAGCGTGGACCAAATTAAATCACCCATCAAATTGCACCAAGGAATTTTAATTTACAGGTTAATGTTGAATTGTGTAACTAATCACAGCTAACATTTTCAGTGAACCAGTGAAAAAAAAAACTTAGCCATTTTACTAGCTTACACTACAGAACTGCACATTCTAATTAGGGAAAGCACTCATTCTGCAGGCTGGCCTTTCAGAGGCCATCAACTGTCCATCCTCACTTATACGTGTGCTGTTCATTTCTTTCTAGAATAATATGCTTGCTGGAGGTCAGCTATTTAGAAGTACATCTATAAAATGCAACTATGTATAAAAAACAAACGAACTAAAAAAAAGTTTATTTCGTGATTTAGGGATTTAGATTGCTAGGGAGTTCTGGGACTAGGTGGTTTCTTCCCAGTCTAAGGGTCAGTAGCTATGTTTCCATCCAAAGTTACGAATTAATGAATTAAACCAAATCATTCTGATGACAGACTATGGCTCAGGCGTTTCAGAATTAGCAAACCAACATTGAGATGCTGTGCAATGTGATTGGTCGGCTGGTTAGTCCAGTTATCCAATCACATCCACATCCACTGAGGCAGTCATGTGAGTTTTTTGTTGCTATTGAAGGGATTTATTTGGTAAATGTGTTTCCAACATAGTTTATGTGCATTTCTTCTTATTGGATAAAAAATGTATTCGACTAAATTTTTTATGCACATTTTTAGAATTTTTCTTTATGCAATATCCCAAAATTAGCATAAAAATAGGATGTAAACATGGCTAATGACATGATGCTAATTTAATTAAAATAAACGACAACAAACAGGCAATTCATACATGATTTATATAATGAAAATGTTTGTAATTTCTGAATTTCTATTAATTTTTTCATATTTTGGGGAATATAGTAAACAATGTCAGGGTGAGACATCAGGTATCTCGACACCATACAGAGGAAAAAAGCCTCATTAAAAATAAAATGGTAACACTTTATTTTAAGGGTCCATAATTATGCGGTAGTTAAACATTAACATGCCGGTAGTTAATGATTAACTGAACATATAGTAAAAGCATATTAGCCATTATTTATGCGGTAGTTCAGCTTTTACAAACCAGTAATTATTAATTAACTGAATCTACATTAAGGACATAGCATCACTTACAACTTATTAAACAATTGAAGGATTAAACATTTGAGTGATAAGCAGAAATAAGCCAATAATTAATGGTTAACTCAATGTACAGTGAATGCCTTTTAAGGTTACACTGTATGTGCACTTTAGACATTATACAAATTATAAGTAACTTTGCCACTTCATGTCAACTAACTCTAATCATAGTATTAGTAGACTGTTAGGTTAAGGTTAGGTGTTCGGGTTAATAGAATAAGTTGACATGTAGTTACAAAGTTACTCAGTCAGTAGAATGTCTGTTGGGGAGCATCAAAATAAAGTGTTAACAGATATTAAGCAGACAGTCTACTGATACTCTTATGGGAGTTAGTATCGTTACATAATGTTATATTTCTGTGATTTACCATCTATTAAGTAAACTGAACTATATGAATCATTGTTTAATTACTGTTGGTTTTACAGTTTTTAATTATAAATTGCTGAAATTTAATTAATAGGAAATCATCTGATATAGATCAGTCGGTGTTACCAATATATTTATTAGGGCTGTCAAACGATTAATCGCGATTAATAGAATCCAAAATAAAATTTTGTGCTTACATAATATACTATGTGTGTGTACTGTGTATAATTATGTATATTTGAATACACACACATACATGTATATATTCAAGAAATATTTGCATGTATATATTGTATATATATTTATATCATTTAGATTATATATAAATATAAATATTTTATATATAAATATTTAAAAAATTCTTAAACATATACATGCATGTGTGTGTATTCATATATACATAATAATTATCCACAGCACACACATTTATTATGTAAACACAAACTTTTATTTTGGATGCAGCGCTAATATATAGATATTGAATTGTGACCCGTGCTGGCAAAATGAGTCGCAATGAGCACATTTTCAAAAATTTGTTATTGTTATTTTCACATTCTCTATTAAAAAAAATGATGTATGATTTGTTGGAATCTGCTGAGCTACACCTGTTTGAAGAAGTCGATAGAGTCAGCAAAATTTTGAGAAAAATTGAGTTAAAGTTTTCTGAAGGTTCCAAAACAAAATCACCTAGCAACCATACCTTAAAATCCCTGGTCAAAACCAAGTCAAAGTCAAAACCAAATACCTATAGGAAAATATATATATTCAACTTTTTTTTTCCCATGATACCACAATTATATAATGATACCGCAGTATAATGTTACACAACAGATGTTTTTCCACAATAGTTAACCAAACGTTCACATAAGACACAACAGATAATGTTTGCCTGAATACTCGCCAAGACAGATATTTCATTAAAATACTGTAATTCTGTGTATATGTGTAGTCAGGATCATGCACTGTCTGAGGCGTCTTTGTGCGCACAATTCAGATCTATTAGTCAACCCAAATAAGACCGTTTTGTTTATTAGCATGAGTTTGAAAATCCCATTTCATTGGTCCAGACTCATGTCATCGAGAATTCGCTATTAAAGTTGGAATGCTGTGCTTTAAAACAATCTCAAACTTGTGCTGAGAGGAAGCAGCAGTCGTCGAGAAGCCAGCAGAGAAAAATGGCTTTTTTCATGGACAAAGGAAAGGTACTCCTCTCAGAAAACGCACAAATAAAGATACTTTTAGATGTTTAATTGCTATTTGGAGCATTGGGATTGCTAGACGAGGGCTTAATGAACTCATATTTGTGAAAACCACAAATACGACGAAAATTGACATTTTTCACTTGTTTTGCCTATAGCTCGAAATAAACCCGTGCGCATTCCAACTCCTTTTGCCAGCACAGGTTACATATATAGTTCAGATTAACGCCTCAAAAACGTATTTCTATATGATATTTGTAAGAAATATTGATAAATAAACATTTTTGAAAATAACGATCAAGACACCAGCTTAAAACTCTTTTTTTTTTTCTCCATCGTGGACACTCTCTGCCCCATATGTTAAAATTAAACTTTGTAGCATTACGGTCTCTACCACTCATGTTGTTGCCAACTCTCATTGAAAATGAAAGACTTTGTGCAGCAAATCACTATCAGTGTGAACACTCCTCAAGCAGTAGCAACAGGGATGCTCGCATTAGCAAGCACCAGTGATAAAAAAGAAATCCAAATAGGTTTAAAATCGTGGGGCCTTGTGAATTTACCATCAAATCTATTTCAAATAGGAGACAAAAGCGTTAACATGTGGAATGAGATGAGCAGCTCATAAAAAACAGTCTGTTCTGTAGCCTGGGCTACTTCTTCAGTTGCAATACTGCACTTACAATCAGCTTAATTACCCCCACCCCTCTCATCCCCCCTGACATATTCATTTGAGGGATTTTGGCAATGCAATGAAGAGAGAGAGAGTGGAATATGGGAAGAGAGGAATGGTTCCAAACACAAAAACATTGCACCCTTCAGCAGCCCTGCAATAACTTTAGTCAAGCATTTCCAATTATAATTATATTTTCATCCCTCCCTCAGCCAGAGGAGCTCTTTATCACCGCGGCAGGCAGAGAATTACTTTATTACAGCTACACCTCGTTAGGCTGAGTGCTCCTAATGAAGCAGCCCTGTGATCAGACAGGAATCATGCTGGAGGAAGCCTGCATCATTAGGCCAGCCTTTAATTACTATGATATATGGCCGCCCGCTGCGCTGCTATCACCTTCCCTTTTAATGTGACCCCAGCACAAACTCAGAGTAGTCTACAGAACACATATGCGCTGAATAAATGACCACTCGTACATCAGGAATGAGATTCAATCCTCATGTACTGTAGAAAATGTGGCACTAGGGCTGGGCTTTATAAACCGATCAACGGTTGAAATGTGTTATATAGATTGGTAGAGACAATATATGTTTATACTGTGGTATATGGCTGGTGTTATTAAAGGTGCAGTAAGTGATTTCTGAGAAACACTGTTGATATTTGAAATCAACCCAAACAAACAAACCCTTCCCTTCATTGCTCCGCCAATGCAATGCTCACGGAATGCAAGAATAGATGTCTCTTTATCATAGCTGAAGCGAAGCAAAATAATGACTCATGCTTGGAATAATAAGAATAAATTCATATTTAATTTAATAATAGCAAAATAATATCCTAATTATTATTTCATTATTTAAATCTCCTGTTTAAAAAATAGGAAGACAGACGCATTATAGTTAAAATGGTTTTCTATCTTGTATTTTATCTCAAAATGATGGATGTCATTTTAAAAATGTGAAAATGAGCGGAAATAAGTTAATACAGCCTCTTATTTACATGAGGTAAACAAAGCTGCTTGGTTATTTTAACATATATAATTGCTTCCGTAATAACGGATTACGTTATTATTTCAAATGTTTACGTGCTTTTCTCTTTTGAGCGGTGATGAAAGATTCTTCTTGTAAATACTTTCCAGCAGTTCAGTAATAAAAGTGTAGGCTAGATCTTTAAAATGCACCCAAATTACAGCGAAGCGCAATGGTATGGTGCTCCGCAGTGGTCAAAACAGTGAATTCTGAAGTGATCTCTTTTCGAAAACTCAGATGTGGATTCGGACGGCAATGAAATTACCACACGACCTTGGTGTTTGTCAAAAAACAGTAGGTAATTCGGCCGGGGATTTTTATGTGGGTGGTGGGAGAAAAACACTGACATTCTGGATTTGGACGGCAAATCACAGACTAGCCCCTGTAAATTATGAAAATACCTTACGATCCCCCGTTAGAAACAATTACCGTCCGAATAGGGCTAAAGATGATGAACGAATGACAAGGAAGAACAAAAAATGAACATACGGTACACAAGAGTATATACAAGCAAGGGTTTAGTCGCCAGCAGAACTCCAGCTCCAGACAAAGAATGATACTCCAAACTGTCCTGTTACTATAACATCACAACAACAGAATATCTTGGTTCTGTGAAACATAGCAAAACCAATGTTACTCGCATATGGAGCAGAAACAACTTCAACCTCTGCGTCCATTTTCCCGCTTCGGTCTCTCGAGCACTGCAAAGCATTTCTAATATTGATGTGTGTCCTGAAGTCTTTCCTGATCATAACCTTTCTTTTTCAAATGATATTCATCAGACCTTTTCTCTTTTGTAATGTCTCTCAAATCTTCAAATCTCCCTCTTGCTCATTTTCTCTCCTCCCCCTTTAAAACTAGACACGCCCCCTACTGCTGATTGGCTACACGTGTGTTGTGCTGCTCAGTCCGATCCACTTTCAACAGCGTTTCTCAGGGTGCTTTCACACTGGCAGTTTAGTTTGAAACGGGGCACTGTTTGCATTAAAAATGACTAATGTGAAAGCTGTCATGCGGACCTGGGTGCGCACTGGGGTACCAAATCTGAGACTACCTGAAGGAGGTGGTCTGAGTTTGGTTACACTCGAACTGTGGCGCGATTCAAGTGAATGTGAAAGCAACACGAACTCGGGTGCGCACTTGTTCAGGAAGAAAAGTAACTGCCGCATGCTTTTTAGCCAATTAAGATGTATTTAGTTCAATAAAACACATGTAAGGGATGATAGTGTTTTACTTGATTTACTATGATTTACCTTGAATACGAGTGATAGTGAGCCTGCAGTGTATTCGCGCATAGTGAGTGCAATCAGGGCAGCAAATGAATGGCAATCCACTGTCTCCTCAAAAGAGTCCGTTTGCAAGCAGCAGAAAGCCGCCTTATGTGACGCACATACAGTAAACCAATGTGTCATTTACTCAGCTGCTCATAATTAATAAAAAAACAATATATTGACTCTGTTTTATATCATGCTGAACACAAATGCACCAGATTTCGATAGAATCAATTTGAGTGTGAAACCAGACCAACGCTGTGGGGGGCACCGGGAACAATCGCGCTCGTAGTCGGACCACAGCAAACACGCCCAGTGTGAAAACACCACAAGGAATCACTTACTGCTCCTTTAAAGGGATAGTTCACACAAAAATGAAAATTATCCCATGATTTACTCACCCTCAAGCCATCCTAGGTGTATATGACATTCTTTGATGGGTTTTTGTAAGAAAAATATCCATATTTAACACGTTATAAAGTAAAATATCTACCTTCAGGTGGACCATTTTCCGTATTCAACTTACGAAAAAAGCGTAACTGGCGTGACGATGACGTCGGACGTAGCATAAAAAATTTTGAACTGCGAGAGGCGTTACACTTTCTGCGTAAGTTGAATACGGAAGGCGGTCCGCCGGAAGCTAGATATTTTACTTTATAACGTGTGAAATATGGATATTTTTCTTACACAAACCCATTGATTCACTTCAGAAGGCCTTTATTAACCCCCCGGAGCTGTGTGGATTACTTTTATAATTAATGGATGCACTTTTCTGGGCTTCAAATTTTGGGCTGCCATTCACCTCCATTATAAAGTTTGGAAGAGCCAGGACATTTTTTAATATAACTCCGATTGTATTCGTCTGAAAGAAGAATGTCATATACACCTAGGATGGCTTGAGGGTGAGTAAATCATGGGATAATTTTCATTTTTGGGTGAACTATCCCTTTAAGGAGCATTTTTAAGCACAAATAAGTTAAGTAGTTTACTGTTGCCAAGCAGCTAGACACATTAAAATAGAATTAAACAGATTTGCAAACACTGGTGTGTGTTTATAAGCTATTTTACAATGACTTTGAACATGGCTCATCTAGGTCGAGTTAGAATTCTCAATTTTGGAATGTTTTAGCTCAAGTGTTTTTACTGATGTCAGAACAATCATTCATTAGTTATGAACAATCTTATCTTTTGGTTTGTGTCCAAGTTCTATAACAGAAAATAAATCATGTTCCATTTTCAGTTTGATTTTGACGTGACAAAGCAGTGATATCTAAGTGGATGAGTTGTTTACTTACTTTTTAATTAGTCTTTTCCCAGTTACAATTAACGCCATCATTTCGTTCATTCAGACCGATTCACGAATGCAAACGAAAACAAAAGGCGGGATTTATCGCACAAACCAATAATTTCCAACCACAACCAATCATAGCGCAATGGAGGCATTGCCTCCTCTCATGTGACTTTCCCCCTTTCATTCTCCATTACCCCCCACCAAACCCAGCGCACGCTTTAGGGGGTCTGTTAAAACTCAATGGGCTCAGGGGAGGCAAGAGAGACACAGAACTCCCGCTGTAACTTTACCTGCGGGTGTTGCTGTAGGTGTTACTTTAGAAAAACAACACATTTTGTAATATTTGCGTTGTTTTGTTTTTGTACAATGGATTATTTTCTCATCCACTTTTTTGAGGAGGTACTGCCTCCCTTGCCTCAGAGGAAACGCCCCTGATATATATACCTGCGCCCCAGTAAAAAAAATGTGCAAACACAATGAATTTTGTGATAACCTGCACAATAAAAAAACGTATAGTCAGTGAGATACAGTCCTTCGACAACCATGTGACAAAATGTATATAAATAAAAAGCCACTGACTATTGAAAGTGTGATTTGTTAATGTCATGCCACCAAACACCGGTCATTTCTAGACTATATGTTAATTGTTTTTTCTCTGAAAGGTGATCTTTTTCTTTAAGCATCATTAACTGTAATTCTCATGAGCTAAAGATTAGATCTTACCAAGCAAGTTGCATCCAGTTTTACGGAGCATCTTCTTTTGCCAATTACAGCATTTCTTGCATTCATGTTAGTTTTCTTACAAAAAACATAGGAAACACTTCAGTCTAGTTTATGCGGTCTAGAAAGGCTAAAAAAAAGTATTGCTAGTAACATTGCTGAGTGGACCTGAATAGAAGAACTGCACTTTAATATGCAAAAGAAACATTTGCAAGTAGGCAGGTGTAGCTCATTATTAAATGACACAAATGGGACGTGAGATTGGGGTGGCTTTTACTTAATGACTTCTAAAAGGCTCCTGTGAAGAAAAAAAAAATACCTGCATTTCAGAGCAAAGCTCCATAGCGGTGTAGCAGCACTCTGAGCACCTGAATTAAATATGAAATATTGAACAAGATGGAGGTAGAATTCTGGGTTTATTATTTAGGCCAGCGGGGACTAATTGCGTTAATGCAATACGAGAGTTGATCTTAAGTTTCCACTGCTCTGAGCCACTTTTGAGCTACCTGGGCTGCACATTAGCTGAAATGGCCCTATCCCGGCCAGGCCTGTACATTAAAGGTAGACAATAATTACTTTTTAATTTGTGGAGAAGCTTCTCAAACTCATACATTTTTAAAGCCAGGCTCTTTACCTGCACTGATTCGCAGTATCAGATTGGTTTGCAGTATGCGTGTACATTCACAACTTTCACAACATGTTTGGGAAATACAGTGGGAAGTCATTTATGATACGGAACTCTCTTTAGGCCTACATCATGCAACAGGGTGTGTTCACACTTGCAGTGTTTGGTTTGATTAAAACAAAAGTTTTGGTTTTTAGGTTTTTGGAACAGAGCTCTAATGTATAGCTAGTTTTAATGTAATAATGGTAGTTTTAAGCCCTATTCGGACGGGACTAGTTTTCATGGAGAAATTCATGTTTCACAGGCATACTTTATGATTTTAATCCCGTCCAAATATGCCATGTCTGTGTTTTTCTCACACAACCACAGTAAAAATGTTTTTCCTTTTGATAAATCTAATCCTGTCCGAATGCAAATGTCTGTGATTGCTGATTTTTTACTTTTTACTGTTATGTTAACGCTTCTCCTCATGTGTTCTTTGACCTACCTGAGTTACCGTTTGCCCACCAATCTTTCGGATACTTTCATTTGATTTCAATATGGATGATATCCAAAGAAAAAATAAAATCAATAAATAGAACCAAATCATGAAAACACATCTAGAGAACACACACTCCCACCTCTGTAATAAACACAGAGATATTAGTCCTGTCCGAATCAGTACATGAAATCACAGACATCGGGTGATAAGAATTGTAGCTCAAATGTTGTTTAGAAAACTAGTCCCGTCTGAATAGGGCTTTAGTCTCAATGAGGGGTACGTAAGACCTGCATAACAGAAAATAGCTATCCCAACTGCAGTGCCTGAATTAATACCCTTGTAAAATGGTGTTTGAACTATGGCTCAGAAGTCATTCTTCTCAATGCATTTGAATCCAAGAGGCTGAGATATATTAACAAAGAGCTCCAATTCGTCAAAGGCACTCCAATGAATGTGACTCAAGTGGACAAGTGAGACGACAGAATTATGAAGACATAAAAAATATGTGCAGCCATTTCAATGCAAATGCACCTCAACTACATAAATAACACCATTCTGTAGATGTTATTTACGGATACAGGAACCTCCCATGACAGCGTGAAAGGATTCACTCAGACTGCATCAGTTCAAAGACACACACAAAATCCACTCTGAAACAAAAGTGAAAGGACATTCATTTAACAATGAGTACACCACACTGTGTCTCAGGCGCCAGGCCAAGGCTTTTGTTCCTTTGCCCACTTAGTTACATCAATCAGTACACTATTTTCGGGGCCACTGCATCAGTGCTTTCTGCCCAGTATCAGCTCTTCACTAGCTCATTCCTCAAGTGCAAAGATCCGTTGTCACAACACAAACAAGATATGGAGTGTCCAACTAATCAATGATATGGCTGCCGATTGTCTGAGCTTTTATCTCTTTACTAAAACAAAAGTAGCTTCGACATATACTGTAGGAGACTGTGTGTGCTTTTGCTGCAATCCTACAAAGATAAAATTGATAATACTGCAGGCCCACAGGTTGAAATATATTACAAGGTGAAACAATTCTCACTCACCTTGTAATATGATGATAATTACAAGATGATAAATAAATGAATGAATAAATGTAATTAATTAAATTATTCATAATTGTTGGTGTTATGTTTATGGAAGCTTGCTTCTGCCACAGAATAAAAAAATAAAAAAGGTAATTGCAGCTTTTATCTCACAATTCTGACTTTTTTTCACAAAAATGTGTGATATAAAGTCGCAATTGCGAGTTATAAAGTCAGAATTGCGTGATATAAAGTCGTAATTGTGAGTTATAAAGTCAGAATTGTGATATAAAGACACAGACGTTGCGAGTTTATATCTCGCAATTCTGACTTTATTAATTAATTCCATACTTTTTGGTGTTATATCTTATTGGCGCCAAAAAAAATCTCTGTAACAAACACCTAACCCTAAGTGTTACATTGTGCATAAATGGTCCCACGCCAAGGTGGAAGAATGATTTAATTTGTGATTATTATTATTATTATTATTAATTTTGTTTTATTTAAATTTATTTATTTATTTATTTATTTTATTTATTTAATTATTTTTAAATGTCAAATTTAGTTATTATTATTATTGGAAATAAATAAATAAATAAATAAATAAATAAATAAATATCTTTGGGAATTAATTAATTCTGACATTTAAAAATAATTAATCTCATGTAACACTCAGCTATCAGGTCTTGAAACAAATTCTTAACCCTAAGTATTAAGTTTGGCAGAAAAAAGAACACCCTAAACCACTCAGGACACCCTTGCAACCTCCTAATAACGTGCTAAAAGCCACTCAGAACACCGTAGCAACCTCATAACACCTGGTATAATGATGGCACCGCTCTCACTTTTTAAGAAAATATAAAAATCTAGTTTTGTGCTTGTTTTTGTCCACGTTATTAAGTGTTGATGTTGTGCACAGTGATTGGTGGAGCTGTTTCCCAGGCTCTGAATTCTCTTACGCTGGGCCACTCCACTCATTTGCATGTCGATGGCGGGCAGATTAGCGACATTCCGCTGCACACAAAAAGCCAGCCACAGCGACACACACTGAAGCAAAAAATCTCACCCGATTTCACTCTCACCCCCTTCAGCTTACCCAGTCAATGCATTCCCCAGCCACAGCCTATTGACAGGGAGGCTCTGGAACAATACCAAGACGCAATGTAGGATCAATCCTGCTGTTTGCTCCTTCTCCCCAAAGTGAACAAAGACTGGAAAGAAAGGGCCCGAACCCCACTGTTAAAAAAAAAGGTGGGGAGCGACAGGGCAGAGAGGGGAGGCGTTAGGCAGAGCAGAAGCAGGGGGTGATGGGTAAGCATTAGGGAAAATGGGCTTGACGGGCAGCTGGAAAGAGTAAGCTCATTTAGAAAATCGACATCCCCAGCTGAGATAAAACCAATGATGATTTGTACTGTATCTTCAGGGGATAAAAGCACTTCTATAGGATTTCATAGCACCCAGCATGAAAGAGGTGGCTGGGGAAGAGAGCGCTACATTTCTCTGTGAGAGAGAGGGCTTGAATTCCCATAATAAGTAGGGAGAGTTAAACACTGGTGCTGAGCGAGGCTGCTCAACTCGGTTGGCTCTCTGTTTGACTCCGTCATATCAGAACACTTTCAACTCCACTGTGCCACTTGAATTAATGCGGACTTACAGGACGATGATGATTGACTGCCTCGGCCTGCAGTCCAAAAACAATTGGGGAAAACAGTTTACGTAAATCATTATGAAATATTAAGCCAGTGATAATGACTACAATTTAATGCAGAATAACTCAGCTGGATGATGGTTCAGAATAAAGTGACCGTTTATAAATACCAGGAATCTGATTGGACGAGCAACATTTCGTTCTAAAATAGTAAAATAGTACTTCAGTGGAAATAATGCAGTAGATTTATTTCTGTAAATCAGTTCTGTCATGACAACTCTCAGAGTGTTTGGCATGGTAATGGGTATGACAATGTTGATATTTTTGGTCTTGGTGGAATAGATCTGCTACGCTGCTGCTGCAGAGCAAGTACGGGACTTGCTACTGCCAATACATACACAACACACTGCTGTAAGCAAGTAAGACATGCTGCTGCTGTACAATATAGCATACATGAATTACCCTTAAAAGATCTATACAGGTGGGGAAGGTGGAGGGTTTCTGAAAGCGCGCTGCAATGCTAAGTCAAATGCTAACCAAGCATTTGAAGGCTGAGCACGCAAGCTTATTGGCTACTGATACAGCAGCAATCAATCAGCTGTGCCCTACAGAGAATGACGTGATTGCAAGCAGGTTGAGTTAAGGACCTACTAGCCTGCGCCATCTAGAGTTTCATGACAGAACTTTGTATTTCTGTGAAACCGTCAGTTACCAAAAATGTATTCAAAACTTGATTCAGCAATTTATACGTTTTATATTGGTGCACTGAAATGAAAATTACTTATTTTAATAAATTATGGGAAATTATATTAAGTAAAAAAAAAAAAAGTAAATAAATTAATAACCTTTGATACATATTAAATATATTTAAGATGCCGCAAAATACCTGTATTTTTGATCAGTGCAGCCTTGGTGGGCATTTCAAAGAGACTTTCTGTCATTACTCACCCTCATGTTGTTCCAAACCCGTAAGACTTTTCATCTTCAGAACACAAAGGAAGATCTTTTTGATTAAATCTGAGCACTTTCTGCCACTCCATAGAGAGCTACGCAACTGACGCTTCAAAAAAAGTTCATAAAGAGATCGTAAAACTAATCCATATGAATTGAGCGGTTTAGTTCATTTTCTGAAAAGACTCGAACGCTTTATATGATGAGCAGATTGAATTTAGGCTTTTATTCACATATAAACTTTGATCAGCGATCATAAACAGAAGCTCAACCGAACATGCTTGACCCGCAAGACCAAACCTCTTGCAGAAGCTCAAACATGCTGCGTTACATGAGAATGAACCTCATTTGTTCTTGCTGAAGCTCAAACGTGCTGCGTAACACGAGAATGAACCTCATTGGTTCTTGCAGAAACTCAAAAGTGCTGCGTAACACGACAATGAACCTCATTGGTTCTTGCAGAAGCTCAAACGTGCTGCGTAACACTAGAATGAACCTCATTGGTTCTTATGGAAGCTCAAACGTGCTGCGTAACACTACAATCAACCTCATTGGTTCTTGCAGAAGGTCAAACATGCTGCGTAAAACATAGAATGAACCTCACTGGTTCTTGCGGAAGCTCAAACGTGCTGCATAACACAAGAATGAACCTCATTGGTTCTTGCGGAAGCTCAAACGTGCTGCGTAACACTAGAATGAACCTCATTGGTTCTTGCGGAAGCTCAAATGTGCTGCGTAACACTAGAATGAACCTCACTGGTTCTTGCAGAAGCTCAAATGTGCTGCGTAAAACATAGAATGAACCTCATTGGTTCTTGCGGAAGCTCAAACGTGCTGCGTAACACTAGAATGAACCTCATTGGTTCTTGCAGAAGCTCAAACGTGCTGCGTAAAACATAAAATGAACCTCATTGGTTCTTGCGGAAGCTCAAACGTGCTGCATAACACAAGAATGAACCTCATTGGTTCTTGCGGAAGCTCAAACGTGCTGCGTAACACTAGAATGAACCTCATTGGTTCTTGCGGAAGCTCAAATGTGCTGCGTAACACTAGAATGAACCTCACTGGTTCTTGCAGAAGCTCAAACGTGCTGCATAACACAAGAATGAACCTCATTGGTTCTTGTGGAAGCTCAAACGTGCTGCATAACACAAGAATGAACCTCATTGGTTCTTGTGGAAGCTCAAACGTGCTGCGTAACACTAGAATGAACCTCATTGGTTCTTTCAGAAGCTCAAACGTGCTGCATAACACAAGAATGAACCTCATTGGTTCTTGTGGAAGCTCAAACGTGCTGCGTTACATGAGAATTAACCTCATTGGTTTTTGCAGAAACTCAAACGTGCTGCGTAACACTAGAATGAACCTCATTGGTTCTTGCGGAAGCTCAAACATGCTGCATAACACAAGAATGAACCTCATTGGTTCTTGTGGAAGCTCAAACGTGCTGCGTTACATGAGAATGAACCTCATTGGTTCTTGCTGAAGCTCAAACATGCTGCGTAACACGAGAATTAACCTCATTGGTTCTTGCAGAAACTCAAACATGCTGCGTAACACTAGAATGAACCTCATTGGTTCTTATGGAAGCTCAAACGTGCTGCGTAACACTACAATGAACCTCATTGGTTCTTGCGGAAGCTCAAACGTGCTGCGTAACACGAGAATGAACCTCATTGGTTCTTGCGGAAGCTCAAACATGCTGCATAACACTAGAATGAACCTCATAGGTTCTTGCGGAAGCTCAAATGTGCTGCGTAACACTAGAATGAACCTCATTGGTTCTTGCAGAAGCTCAAACGTGCTGCGTAAAACATAGAATGAACCTCATTGGTTCTTGTGGAAGCTCAAACGTGCTGCGTAACACGAGAATGAACCTCATTGGTTCTTCATTCGAGAATGAACCTCATTAGTTCTCGCACATCAAGCGAACATGTTCAAGCTTCTGTTTACCACAACTGATGTGTGAGTCAATGAATGTTTTAATGTGAATAAAAGTCAATCTGTTCATCATTTAAAGCGATCGTGTCTCTTCAGAATATTATGGACTAAACCGCTCAATTCTTATGGATTAGTTTTATGATCTGTTTGTGAACTTTTTTTAAGCTTCAGCATCAGTTGAACTGTAGCTATCAATGGAGGGACAAAAAAGGTCTCAGATTTCATCAAAAAGATCTTCATTTGTGTTCTGAAGATGAACAAAAGTATTACGGGTTTGGAACAACATGATGGTGAGTAACTAATGACAGAATTTTCATTTTTGGGTGAACTAAACGTTAATATAGATCTGAGATTTAGATTTTAGATATAAAACCTAGCCTTATATCATACTGACAATTCATTCATCCAACTTTCATGTCAACCCAAAATATGAGGGTAAAATTTCTACTTCAAGTCTCAAAGTCGGGTTTCCTGGCAGACGTATCACGCCTAAGGGTGCAAAGCAAGCTATTTTATTACCCTCTCTTCTTTATCTTCCCCCCCTTGTCTTGTGCAGCAAACAGGGATAGCTCCACCTTGATCAGCCCGCCTTGATAAATGACACCAAACAGGTGAAAGTGAAATATGACAGGGCCAATCCTTGGTCATCAGCCAGCGGTCGCTGTACAAAGGCCTCCGGGTACTCAACAGAATGAGAAATTTGGGCTCTTTTTTCTGCCTCTGTTGTTTATTGATTGGAGACTTCATAGACGGCGTCCCTTAATGTTTCACTTTCATGTCTGGGCTTTGTTGCATGGATGGTGAACAGAATATTGCAAATTGATCTGTCTCCTCGATACTATTGCTTAGTTTCTGAGTGAAGTACTATTGCATTAGCTGTCTTTTGACTTGTCATCTCCTGATGCCCTCCACTTTTCTGCTCTCTTGTCTTGCCCTCTCCTTCTCTTTATTGGGTGGAATGAGCATGGCTAAACAGCAGCTACAGAGCTGATTAATCTTATGCACGCTCCACAGGTTCAGTTGATGAGCTAGCTGTGATGATCTATGCGGTAAACTGACCCATTTGATTTTCTGACCTACACGCTCTCGAGCAGCTCCACTCATGCTTCAACCTCAGTGGCTAGTTATGTTTTTTTGTCACCTCTACAAACACATAAAAGACTAAACAAGATCAGTACCCTCTCAGACACCTTCTGTAAAGGTTCTATTAAGACTTGTGTTGGAAATAAACAATCAGTTCTTATTCAGACAAAAAGAATGATCATGCATGATACACAATAAATAGACAACAATTTTTTTTAATGCATTGTCTTTGTTAGGGTGTGTTCACACTTGGCATGTTTGGCACGAACCCTGGTGCGATTGCTCTGTTAGTGCGATTCATTTGAATAAGTGTGAACGCTGCCATCTGAACCCTGGTGCACACCAAACAAGCGGACCGAGACTGCTGAGTAACAAACCAAAAACAGGACATAATGTCACAAGTTGCGACCCTAAAAAGGACAGAATGCTCAAGCATACCTGTTTTTTCTCGTCATAGTCACGATGTTGCCCATCTCAGTTTGGTACAGGCATCAGAACCGCGTCTCCTCTCAGCTAGGGATGTCAATTTACATAAATTCTCATGATCGATCGTCGTTTAAATTAACAATCAATTAATCGATTAATCATTAGCCTTAATACTGCAATATGTGTGTACAGCAGTGGCTTATAGCAACAGCATGACAGGGTGTGCAAATGCTGCTCAAAACGCCATGTTCCTCACCAAATGAATGAGATGGGTTTTAGTCTAAATAAAGGGCTAGTAGGATTGTAAAATGAGTTGATGTGATTGATCATTTAATTAAATTACTTATTTAATAATCAAATATAACCTCTAATACAACGTGTCACCAACGCCGCCTCAGATCTGTGATTCAGAATGTGTGGACACGCTCTTCCTGGAGCAACGCGCTGAAAACGCAAACTAGACCCAGTGAATTCACAACGATTTAATAAAATAGTGTTCTCATTAATGTTGTGTAATATGATACGTCCCAATCATAGTTATTAGTCGTGCGTTGCTGTTTGAGCTGCGCGCGCTGAGGCGCTGAATGAACACCGGGAAACTGAAGCTCTTTGCTAGCGCATTATTTAACTCAACGAAAAGCTTCCTATATGAGATTAGTCAGATATATACAAAATAAACATAATATTACAAATTATATCCGCACAAAATGATGCGAATGCACAAGTGAACTTGAATTAAGTTATTCAGAATGCGTGACTTATGTTGTGCACGCGCTCTTCCTGGAGCAACGCGATGAAACAACAACTAAACCCAAATAATTCACAATGTTTTATTACAATAGTGTTCTCATTATAATGTTATGTAATATGACAGTAACAATCATAGTCATTATTAGTCGTGCATTGCCGTTGGAGCTGGATGCGCTGAAGCTGATGATCACCGGCGTGCTTTACTACCGCGTTAATTCTTAACCAAATGCATCCTATATGAGATAAATCAGATATAGATAGGCCTACACAAAATAAACACAACATTACAACTTACATTTGCACAAAACAAAAGGCTGCGAATGCACACGCATAGTCATGACTCATAAAGGTGTAACTCCAGCTGTAAAATGGTCCCAAACATAACTCCTGAGCGCTCACTTCATTTTTCCTCCTGTGTTTCGCGGTTGAGCAGCACGCACGCGCATGACCCTACTTAATCGATGATCGATAAGTTTTACCGATTAAATGTATTATCGACACTTAATCGATCATCGATTAATCGTCAACATCCCTACTCGCAGCAGATCTTCGTTTGTGTGTGACTAAGGGATTCCTGGCGCTGTTTTGACTCCTTTACCCATTTTATAACCATCTCAAAATACCATAGCTGAAACACAGACATTCACAGAACAGGAAAACAGATCAGAAACAAACTTAAAACGTAACAAACAGACTCAAAACATGACAATATGTTGGCTACGCACATACAACGAGCACATTTAGCCCAGCACACAGCATTGTTTTGGATGTTCTGTAAGTTTCAACGGGAAATATACAAAATAAAAGCCGACCAATCAGGTTGTGAACATATCCCTATGCCTTTAGATTCAGTATCTTTAGGTTAGGTGTTAAAATGCCAATGTGAACGCTAAGCGGACCAGAACTACATTTTCTTTCTTTTTTTTTTGGTCTGGACCAAACGAACCAAGCGAACCGAACTACAGGTGTGAACACACCTTTAGTTGCAAGCCATGGTTCTTTTAATGATTCATGGGCTCACTTTTAATTTAACTGGAATGAGGTCTGTGGATAAAATTATGTTTTACAAAAATTAATTACACCATCATACCTCATACCTTTTGAAACTTGTGTACTTTAAAAGCACAAGTTGCTGCAATGGTACTGTCAAGTACATAATACATTATATAATGCTTAATTAGTTAAAATACATTCAAATCATTATTTAAAATGCATTCAAATTATTATGACTGATATTGCCACTTGCTCAAGTTGGTGGTTTTAAGGGGAGGGACATTCTCATTAAAGAGAACTTTCATTGGACAAAAATCTGGACATGCCCATGACTGCAAGCTGAGTCATCAGTATTTTTTGTCTGTTTTCCTGGAAGAGAAAGATTGTACATTTTAAATGCATTCATTTAGGCCTGTCGCGATAATCAATATATTGACTTCTCGCACAATATATATGGCCATGACCTTGATCATTTTTGGTGATGCGATATATTGTCCATTATGTTTACATATCGCGTTGCTCTCTGTCATCTTATCTGCTCTTTATGTCGGAGGCGAAAGCAGGGCTCAGGCAGCTCGCCATCGAAAGGTGAAAAGAAGGCGTCATTCGAGACGTTATATAGTGTTTTCCTTACAACTACAGGCAGTTTGAAATGTTTCAAAGCCACAATCCACTGTTCCTGACAGTGCAAAATGGTGTACACTCACAGTTAGCGTTAAGACCGCTTCACACGGAGCGTGGCAGTTGCGAGTGTCTAGTTCATTTTTACAGAAAACGTGTTTTTTGCATTCCACTGCTCTGTTTTTTTCATTGTTTTTCTATGTAAACGTGCGCTAGACGGATGTGTTTGACTGTTGTGCTCGCGTCTTTTGCAGCATCTAATGCATAACGCGTCGTTATAAACCACAACGCTCAAGTTAAAAGAAGTTCAACTTTTAAAAAACATGCTTCTAGAAAAATAGATTTAGCAGCAGATATGGCCAGTTGAGGCATCTGTGCCTTTGTTCATATGGGCATCTGACTCCTTAGTAGGGTTTATGTTTTTCAGCAATGGCCCCTTTTCACATTTCCGGGGTTCTCCGAAGCGGAAGTCCTCATATTTGGGTAATCTTCTATAGCGGTGAATGGGAGATGACAGAAAATATAATATTTATATTTCCATTTGCTCCAATAGCAAAAGAAAAAATCTGCAATAGTGTTTCCATGACTTTCCAAAAGAGGAAAAAAAATATAGGGAGATTGATTACAGCAGTCAGAGGAGAGAAAAATGTCAAATTATTCATTTTTAATTCATTAAATTAATTTTTAATACATTTTTTGTTAATTTTTTTTATTTTCACATTTTCTGCCACGGTAATATAACACAAAGTATAGCGTTATAAATATGTATTAATTAAAAAAAAAAAATGAAAATATTAAAAAAGGGTCCATAGTGGGCACCCTTACTTTACTGAGAAAAGAAGGTCAAGGAAAAATCTGTAGATGGAATTTTTTTTTTCTACTTCTTACTTTGCACTTTTTGTTAGCAAAGAGTTATTTATTATTTATTCAAGTTTTTTTTTTTTTATTTAGATATTTATTTTTATACATTATTTTTTGACACTTCAATTCCAGTATATAAACATTCTTAGGATTTAAAAGATTGTTGTCATTTGAAAGTGTGTAGGCCTACTTGCATTATTATGCTGTTATATTATGATTATATATTAATTGGCATAAAATGGTCTTAAAATGACAATAATATAATTTATCACAATTTTTTCTGGGACAATATATCCCCCAAAAAAGTAGTTATCGTGACATTACCATTGAAAAGTTTGGGTTGAGTATCTTTCTAAATATTTATTTATTTATTTAAGAAATTAATAATTTTAGTAAGCAAGGATGCATGATTTACAAAATATTTCTGTTTAACTAATATGAATGCACCATCTTGGTATATCTAAAGTCTTTGTTAAAATTCCCATCCCTAATGGAGTCCCAATCACAAATGTCCCGCAGAAAAGAAGGTAAGTGGACAGGAAAAGGTCTAGTCTGTCTATCACAATGCACCCCTGCAGACCAAATGAAAGTGTTCAGAACACACCTGAAAATGTAAAGAAAGTCTTTCTTTCTCCCAGCAGTGCAGATGCTATGCAGGTTGAGCTTCATTTCTCTCTAGAGCAAATCAAAGAGGCGGCATTCAATCCAGGCATAATTACACTCAGATCACTTTCTTACCATGGTGGAATTACAGTAATTAAGATGGGATATTCAGCAGCCCCGGGTCCCAGATCTTTTGTCATGGCATGAGGGCGGCTGAAGGATGGCAGTTGTTGGCGGTGGGCGTGGGCTGGCGGGAAAAGCAGTTGAGGGACCGCTGCAATCATCTTGATTTCATGTGCTGAACGATTACATGCCATGCTAATTGCTAGCAGAGGGATCTTTAATAAATATTTCATTCAGCGTAGCATCATTACTGCCTAATGCCGTTATTAATCTCTACCGGTAATTTCGATTGAGGAGGAAATGCTCTTTTGTGAGGAAAGCAGCGTTTCCCCAGCACGGAGCGAGAGAGAGAGAGGGACATGGCCAGGAACAAGTTACTTGTCCATAAAATTACATTCAATTGTTAACATGACTCTCCTATCTCCCTGAGTGGAAACCACGCAGGCGTTCTAATTAATGTCCCTCTTAAAAAAGGATCTTCAGTGATTAAGAGCATAACAAAAGTGGTCAGTTCCCTCAAAATAAAAAAAGACAGAATAAGAGTCCTGCTGTTGCAGCGATGCATCTAGTTATTAAACCCAATGATTAACAATGGCAAAAAAATCTCTTATTGGTGAAGTGCCTTTTTTTTATGTCAAAATACTTTCTTTTGTCCCAATTTTATATGCAAAGTCACCTGGAAGTAATAAAAATGATCATATGTAAAATTTAGGCCTACAATTTTCTTTTAGTGTTTTGCAGAGGTAGAATCAAAATGACATATAACATTGTAAAAAAAAAAAAAATGTAAATAAAATTTAAAATACTAAAATATCTCTTGATAGGGCTGTACAATGAATCAAATCTTGATACAGACTAGTGTCTGTAAATATTAAACCGCAATATGATTGAGCTATATGCTATTGAAATAAGTCTGCATGTTCTGCATGTCTATGTGTGAATGAGCAGCAGGGTTTGGTTTACTATATACAGTGGGGAGAACAAGTATTTGATACACTGCCGATTTTGCAGGTTTGCCCACTTACAAAGCATGTAGAAGTCTGTAATTTTGATCATAGGTACTCTTCAACTGTGAGAGACGGAATCTAAAAAAAAAATCCAGAAAATCACATTGTATGATTTTTAAGTAATTAATTTGCATTTTATTGCATGACATAAGTATTTGATACATCAGAAAAGCAGAACTTAATATTTGGTACAGAAACCTTTGTTTGCAATTACAGAGATCATACGTTTCCTGTAGTTCTTGACCAGGTTTGCACACACTGCAGCAGGGAGTTTGGCCCACTCCTCCATACAGACCTTCTCCAGATCCTTCAGGTTTCGGGGCTGTCGCTGGGCAATATGGACTTTCAGCTCCCTCCAAAGATTTTCTATTGGGTTCAGGTCTGGAGACTGGCTAGGCCACTCCAGGACCTTGAGATGCTTCTTACGGAGCAACTCCTTAGTTGCCCTGGCTGTGTGTTTCGGGTCGTTGTCATGCTGGAAGACCCAGCCACGACCCATCTTCAATGCTCTTACTGAGGGAAGGTTGGCCAAGATCTCGCGATACATGGCCCCATCCATCCTCCCCTCAATACGGTGCAGGCGTCCTGTCCCCTTTACAGAAAAGCATCCCCAAAGAATGATGTTTCCACCTCCATGCTTCACGGTTGGGATGGTGTTCTTGGGGTTGTACTCATCCTTCTTCTTCCTCCAAACACGGCAAATGGAGTTTAGACCAAAAAGCTCTATTTTTGTCTCATCAGACCACATGACCTTCTCCCATTCCTCCTCTGGATCATCCAGATGGTCATTGGCAAACTTCAGACGGGCCTGGACATGCGCTGGCTTGAGCAGGGGGACCTTGCGTGCGCTGCAGGATTTTAATCCATGACGGCGTAGTGTGTTACTAATGGTTTTCTTTGAGACTGTGGTCCCAGCTCTCTTCAGGTCATTGACCAGGTCCTGCCGTGTAGTTCTGGGCTGATCCCTCACCTTCCTCATGATCATTGATGCCCCACGAGGTGAGATCTTGCATGGTGCCCCAGACCGAGGGAGATTGACCGTCATCTTGAACTTCTTCCATAATTGCGCCAACAGTTGTTGCCTTCTCACCAAGCTGGTTGGTAGGTGATCAAATACTTATGTCATGCAATAAAATGCAAATTAATTATTTAAAAATCATACAATGTGATTTTCTGGATTTTTGTTTTAGATTCCGCCTCTCACAGCTGAAGTGTACCTATGATAAAAATTACAGACCTTTGCTTTGTAAGTTGGAAAACCTGCAAAATCGGCAGTGTATCAAATACTTGTTCTCCCCACTGTATACTGAAGCACGCATGTCACTTGTGGTGTTTTCAGCACCTGCCGTCTCACTATGAGGACATGAACACATAGGGTCTCATTCACCAATAATTGCGTGGATTCTTTCATATTTGTACGCACAGCAGAACTTCTCACGAAAAATCTCCACCTGATTCACAAAACGTTCCTAAGCACATGAATTTGTTCTTAACCTCGTTCTGATGTTAGTGAATTTGAAGTATTCTAAATGAGCGACCGCATGCACGAGGTTAGTCATTTGCATAACACACACCCAAACCATCTCCATATAAGGGCTTTCCGCACATGCTTTCCTTAAAGCCGTTCGTCACTCTCGACAAATTTGCCGCTGTTCGCAGACGCGCTCTCGCCCGGATCCTCGAGCAATGCTAAGTGTGCCATTCTCACCAGTTCTCACAATAAACACCTTTTATAAAGACCCATATTAAGAGCTCTCATTAGTAGCTGTACATTCGCGTATATCTGCTTTATTCAGAGAAACCTCGCAGCTGAAGCTATAATGCAGCTTTTCTTACTCTTTAACTGTATATGATCAAATGTATTTAAGTTGAAACATTTCACGCACACATTTGTGCATACGCATGCTTAGTGAACGAGACCCAATAAGAGTCACTTCACCAGCATTTCACTATTTCATTTGATAAAACTATTGTTAAATATTCACAGAAACTCAAGGTTTTCACTTCAACCTACCAAGAATAATGATTTATGTTGAAGAAATTATTATGGATATATATTACTATTGTACAGTAGAATGTACTTCTCAAAGTAATAACAATAATACAATTGATTAAAACATTAACAAATGTTTTAAGAATGTCCACTTAAACCAGCAAAACTAAGTGAAGAAAAACTGTTTGTGTATAGCTGACATTCAGCCCTCATTTCAAATCTGAATACATATTTTCATTTCCTGAAGATGGTAACCTGTTACATTTAAAATTATACACATGCAAACAGAAAGTGAACCAGTGGCATTTTGCATTAGCCCAGCTAACAAAAATATGTTCTCATAACGTTCTGATAACGTTCCCATTAATTTATAAAAATTGTTATTTCTGAATGTTCTCTGAAAAAGTCCAAAAAAACGTTTTTTTCTCGGTTATACGAACATTAAGGAAACACTCCATTTAATCATTCTTCAAAAGCCACTTTTCCACTGCGTGGTATGACTCGGCACGACTCAGCTCGCTTTGCTTTGGCTCGGTTTGCTTTTCCACTGCAGTTTATTACCACTTCAAAGTTGCGCCGCCAAAAAGTCATGCGAACAAATGATACTGCGGTGGCTGTTGCTGACTATTTAAATCGAGCGGGTTTGGTGTCCTGTGTCGCAAATCCAATGACGCTGGTAGTGAAGATTCTCTCTGACCAATCAATGATCTGCAGTGTTTACACGTCACATTTTAGTATCGGTACGGCTCACTTGGAACCTCAACCGAGGTGGTACTTAGAAAAGTACCAAGTACTAAGTACTGTACACAGTGGAAAACCCCCCAAAAGCGAGCCGTACCATGCAGTGGAAAAGCGGCAAAACATTATGGGAAGTTGGGAACGTTACTATTTAATGTTCCACAAACTTCCATGAACGATGTATAAATAATGTTTTTGTGCTAACGATTTGAGAACATTATTAAAGACCAGATAGCTTTGAAAGAACGCTCTATCAACGCTACTGGAAGAATATTTGTTCATAATTTTGAAAAAACCTTGACAGAACATTCCCTGGGAATGTCATACTGAAATATGTGTAGCGCATCGAAAAAAAGTTTCCCAAGAAACGTTAAAGACAACTGTAGACTGACAATAACACATGCCTTTGTTCTACCCTCTAACTTCAGCTCTATAACAATACATCCAGTAAAGCACTGCCTTAAAAACAAGCAGCAGCAGCATTAGCATCCGAAAGAGCCTCCGCACAAACCAAAGCAATCCAAGGTGGAACAGTTTTGTGAAATTGAAGTTGTGTACTCCCAATTATCTGTCAGTGGTGACAGATAGCCTCAATAATATATTCACATTACAGCCGTGGATCAATTTTTAATCAAGCCGAGAACTGTAGAGGAAGTGAGCTAAAATGACCCGTGAGGAGAAGCCTTAATTCTCCACCAATCAAATTACTGCCTCTGACAATAAGATATAATCATGCCTGCCAGTGAGCCCGCGCTAATGGTCGGGCTTGAGTGCTATGTAAAAAAAAGGTCAAAGGTCAAAAGAACGACGACCTCATGCAGTCATTCAGGTCTAATGATAAAGTGATTTGTTATTGCAAACAAAGTGTGCTTTGTGTTAGGAAACTGCTGGAAAAAGCCATTAGCACTGCAGTGCTCTCTTTATCAGAGAAGGGTAATTTGCAGTGAAAGCCGCTCCATTCGTAATATAGTATCGGGCTCATAAACAACACCCTTAGAGAATAAAGCCGAGCGTAAGGGGAAAAAAAACATCCGTAAAACAAATGAGCGTAAAGGTAATTGAACGCAACTAAAATGTAATTTCCAATAAAGCCCTTCGCCCTGTCTTAAACCAAAAAGCCTCGGAGTATTCCAGCATTTAATGGCTCCCCCCAATAACCACGCAACCTCAACAACTTCCCCCCGGTGCGAGATGGTAGAGCGCTGGCCTCAAGTGCCTGCTTGGGCATAAACAAACTCATTTACAGATCAGAGAGAGGGAGGGAAGGAGAGCGCTCTGTTTTCCAGGGTAAAAGTAGAGGGGATTTACATTAGAATCACATTAGCACCAGAGATGTGTTTAATTCAAAACACAAAGCGCACTGCTTGGAGGCAACATACCTGGCTCTGTATGATCCAGGGCTAAAGGCGCCATTCCAGTGAATGGGGCTAAAGCGTACACCGCCTCAAAGGGCTTTGATAGAATCAGCTTCTTTATCTGATGGTGAACCTGACATTCTGGCATTTCAGGGGGGTTTTCCCCGGTGTCTTTCCTTATCTGTCCACCAAACAAGACCTGAATGACCCGGCTTTCAAAGGGGAAACTGATAACTTGCTTTGGGCGAAACAGCGAAAGACCCCGCAGACCTGGCCCTTGAAATCATTTCAAAGGATTGCGGGACTATAATGGCATTACGGGGAGGCAGGAGCTTTAGATTTGGTTATTCTCAAATTGCTGATGCTGTCTTAATCTACAGGCCTTTAAACTAACGTTGTTAGTGGATGGGCGGGTAGATTATCCGTAATTAGGCCCAGTGACTCTCAGACGTAAATGAGAGTGATGGGGCTTCGGAACAAGTTTGTCAGCTGCGTTTCCAAATTGGAGGGTTACAACTGAAGGGATTTGGACGCCAAGTTCTTCCCTCCTCCCTCTTTCTCTCTCTCTCTCTCTCTCTCTCTCTCTCTCTCACGCACGCACGCACGCACGTTTTCTTACTTTAGTGTTGTGGTGGGATTTACATGCACATGTAATGAGAGGAAATATCCTTAAGATGTTTAACTGATTAATACTTTGCTATTTCTCTTTGATTTTCTTTTTCCGTAGGCTGAACCGCTCCACTAGAGTGAAAGGATGCAGTGCGTAATTAAATAAATATCCCCATCTTGCCAAAATCCCCATACTGCCAAGCAAAAAGAGGACAAAGCACCATAAAGTGGTCCATATGACACTATTTCAGCCTTCTGAAGCCAAATGACAAACTTACAGTATACAAGTATTAAGATCTCTTGTATATTGGCATATTGACTACATTTATGATACTTCTATGATTATTTTTGTACTTTTGGCAAAAGAACCTTGAACATTCTTTAAATTTCTCCCTTTGTGTTCAATAAAAGAATGAACTTCATGTGGGTTTGTGGAAGACATAAGGATGAACAAACAATGAACAAAACTTTCATTTTTGGCTGAAGCAATCAGTTAATATATATATATATGTATGTATGTATGGGCCTACAGAACTGGTGCAAACTGCTGTCCCACTGTCATGGGTGTGTGCAGGCAGAAGGGCGAATACAGATGAATCAAGTTCAAAACGTAGTTTAATTACAAATACTCTAAAGACAGGTAAACAGGCACTATCACAACAACTTAACATAACGGTGACCGGACAAGGAGTACAGGAGAAGGAACAGCTTGAATGGTGAACATCGCGGCGCAGCGCAACACTGTTTGAGAGGGGTCCCTTTTCACTGTTGCACTGTAGTGAGGACACAGCTGAGATCGCATTACAGCGGGGAATTCAAACAACATGCGGCGCGGGCAAGAGAGCGGTTTCTGTGCGGAGCGCCGCGATGAGTTTAACAACTCACCACATGGATCATATACTGTAGATCAGATACAGACCGTAGTAAGGGCGTTTAAGTTTTTTATAGACATATTTCATATACTCTAGTGCTATAAACATGAACCAGCACCATGTATGCGCACATATTTAATTACGTCTTCTTCAGATGAAATATAGCCTATGTACAAACACGGACAATGATACAGCTGTATGTCTGATCATGAACGCGGTGACACGATGGATTATTCTGACACACAGAAGACAATGATGTAGACTGACAATTCAAAGGAGATTGGGCAAAAAAAAGTAACTATGCCTTTATTCTTTGTGTTAAACTAATGTGTGTCAGGTCTGTGTTTTATTGGTTGTTGTCTCCGCACAGCATCATTTTGTGGGGCTTTCCAAACCTGTATTAACTCTAGTGTGGAATTTTTCTACAATATTCATTCATCATGACAGTAAAATAGGGCATTCTAAGTCAATCTACTGCAGTATTTCCTCTCTCAATCAGTAGAAAATGCGGTTAACACCCGGTCATGCATGGGGAAAAAAATACCGTCATATACCGCCAAACCGGTATAATTTTGAAAAATACCGTGATATAAATTTTTGGTCATACCGCCCAGCACTACGACTGATACAACGTGTCACCAACGCTGCCTCAGATGCGTGTTATTCAAAATGGACGCACTCTTCCTGGAACAACGCGCTGAAAACGGCAACTATAGACACAATGAATTCACAACGATTTATTACAATAGTGTTCTCATTAATGTTATGTAATATGACAGTCCCAGTCATAGTTATTATTAGCCGTGCAATGCTGTTTGAGCTGCGCGCACTGAAGCACAGAATGAACACACGGAAGCTCTTTGCTAGCGCGTTATTTAACTCAAAGCAACGCATCCTATATGAGATTAATCAGATATATACAAAATAAACATAATATTACAAATTTTATCTGCACAAAATGACGAGAAAGTACAAGTGAACTTGAAATATTGCTCTCTTTATAATGTTATGTAACATCTCGGTTACATATGTAACGTCTCGGTTACGTATGTAACCCTCGTTCCCTGAGGAGGGAACGGAGACGTAACGTCAGTGACTGACGAATGGGGGTTTCGCTTAGAAGCCTATCATCTTCGAGATCTAAAAAACGCCCAATGGCAGCGCCAATGCCATGGGCATGCGGAATTTGCATAGCGTAACTCCGCCCCACAGCGTGGGTATATAAGGAAGTACGCTGGCAACATCGCATTATGTTTACCTGCTGAGGAGCCAAGACTGAACTCCCGGCTGTTCCAGCGGTACAGCGGAAGTGGCAGAGGGACGTTACGTCTCCGTTCCCTCCTCAGGGAACGAGGGTTACATACGTAACCGAGACGTTCCCTTTCGTTCAGTCACTCCGAGTAACGTCAGTGACTGACGAATGGGGGTCCCAATATAATCACGCCACTCGGCTGTCATCCAGTGCCCTGCGTAAGCGTGAGCTCCCTGTCGTAAGCTAGTACGGACGAAGGACTCCCACTTAACACAGGAATACCAAGGTACACTGGGAAGCATATTCCAGGTGGAAGTATGCGCCAAATGCCTACCCGTAGGGAGGACTTAAGAACACATATGACCCGCTCAGGGCTACATATGGGAAACTCTGGGGTAACCAGCCGAAGGTGGAAGAATTTTACCCCCAGGGGTGGCAAGGGGCTTGCCAAGGGAAAGACACCTGCTCAGGGAGACTTACAGTGGGAATACACATGTGGGGGTCGCCCAACGGGGGAACCATGCACACGGTGGCACCTAGCCAACACGAGGGCCTGAGCGAGTGGGCAGACGTACTGGTGTCGGCATCAACAGTGCTGGAGGAACTCAGGGCTTCAGGGAAACTACCTGAGGAAAATATCGCACGTATCCAGTCCGTGGAGTGGAATGGCGAGCAAGCGAAGACACCTGAGCCTAGTCCATTACCGGCCACTAGTAGAGGCGAGTACAAGAGAGGACACTGGCTCCACTCGGAGATTATAGAATCTGGCGAATGTGTTGGGTGTCGCCCAGCCTGCAGCTCTGCAAATGTCTGTCAGCGAGGCGCCATGCGCTAGAGCCCAAGAGGAGGCCACACTCCGGGTGGAGTGAGCCCTGACCCCAAGGGGGCATGGGCGCCCCTGCGTTTGGTAAGCCAAAACAATGGCGTCCACTATCCAGTGAGACAACCTTTGCTTGGAGAGAGCCTTTCCCTTCAGCTTCCCACCATAACAGACAAAGAGCTGGTCTGAGGTCCTGAAACACTGCGTTCTGTCTACGTAAGCACGGAGGGCGCGTACTGGACAGAGCAGTGCCAAGGCTGGGTCTGCCTCCTCCAAAGGCAGCGCTTGCAGGTTCACCACCTGGTCCCTGAAGGGAGTGGTGGGAACCTTGGGCACATATCCAGGCCGGGGTCTCAGGATCACGTGAGAGTTGGCCGGCCCGAATTCCAGGCACGCTTCGTCAACCGAAAATGCCTGCAGGTCCCCTACCCTCTTGATGGAGGCCAAGGCGGTCAGGAGCGCTGTCTTCATAGACAGGAACTTAAGCTCGACTGACCGCAATGGCTCAAAGGGAGCCCTCTGCAGAGCGCTTAGGACTACTGCGAGGTCCCAAGAGGGTACGAGGGGAGAGCGAGGAGGATTCAGTCTCCTCGCTCCCCTCAGGAACCTGATGACCAGGTCGTGCTGACTTACCTTTTTCGTCTCCACAAGGTCGTGGTAGGCAGAAATAGCGGCCACATAAACCTTGAGGGTGGAAGGAGACAGCCTTCGTTCCAACCCTTCCTGGAGGAATGAGAGCACGGACCGGATCGGGCATTTCCAGGGGTCTTCTTGGCGAGAACACCAGGTGACGAAGAGGTTCCACTTCAACGCATAGGCGTGTCGAGTAGACAAGGCCCTAGCGGAAGTGATGGTAGCCACCACCTGAGGTGGTAGGGTACTCAAACCTGCCGCGTCCCATCCAGGAGCCACACGTGGAGGTTCCAAAGATCGGGACGCGGGTGCCAAAGGGTGCCCCGTCTCTGAGAAAGGAGGTCCTTCCTCAGAGGAATCGACCAGGGAGGGGCTGTCGCAAGGAGTACGAGTTCGGAGAACCAGGTCCGGCCGGGCCAATACGGGGCGACCAAAATGACCTGCTCCTTGTCCTCCCTGATCTTGCACAGAAGCTGTGCAAGAAGGCTCACTGGGGGAAACGCATACTTGCGGAGGCCCCGCGGCCAGCTGTGCGCCAGAGCGTCCGTGCCGAGGGGGCCCTCGGTCAGGGAATAAAACAGGCGGCAATGGGAAGAGTCGTGGGAGGCAAACAGATCTACCTGTGCGTCGCCGAACTGTTCCCAAATCAGCTGAACCGTCTGGGGATGGAGTCTCCATTCTCCAGGAAGTGGCTGAAGCCGTGAGAGCTCGTCGGCTGCACGGTTCAGGACTCCCGGGATATGGATGGCACGAAGGGACCTCAGGTGCTTCTGACTCCATAAGACGAGATGGCGGGCGAGTTGAGACATGCGGCGGGAACGCAGACCACCCTGGTGGTTGATGTACGCTACTGTGGCCGTGTTGTCTGACCGGACTAGCACGTGTTGACCCTTGAGCAGCGCTCGGAAGCGGTGCAGGGCGAACCGTACTGCCAGCAACTCGAGGCAATTGACATGCAGGAGGCGCTGGGGTCCTGTCCAGGAGCCCGCGGCAGCATGTCCATTGCACATGGCACCCCAGCCCGTGGTGGAGGCATCTGTTGACACAACAATATGCCTGGAAACTCGTTCTAAGGACACACCGGCCCGTAGAAAACTGAGGTTCGACCACGGGGTGAGGGTCTGCAGGCAGGCCCGAGTCACTGGGACCCGGAGCGTGCCCGACTGCCATGCCCATCTCGGGACTCGATCGCGAAGCCAGTGCTGAAGCGGTCTCATATGAAGCAAACCGAGCGGCGTTACCGCGGCTGCAGATGCCATATGCCCCAGGAGCCTCTGAAATAACTTCAGTGGAACCGCACTCTTGCTCTCGATTTGACGAAGGCAAGTCAGCAGTGACTGCGCGCGCTCGCTCGTAAGCTGCGCACACATGGCGACCGAGTCGATTTCCATACCGAGAAAAGAGATCCTCTGCACTGGGCAGAGTTTGCTCTTCTCCCAGTTGACCCGAAGGCCCAGACGGGCTAGGTGCTGGAGCACCAGGTCTCTGTGTTCGCACACCTGCTCTCGAGAGTGGCTGAGGATCAGCCAGTCGTCGAGGTAGTTCAGGATGCGAACCCCGTGTTGCCTGAGTGGCACAAGGGCTGCCTCGACAATCTTCGTGAAGACGCGAGGGGACAGAGCTAGCCCGAATGGGAGGACCGCGTACTGGTATGCCCGCCCCTCGAAAGCAAACCGTAGGAACGGTCTGTGTCGAGGAAGAATGGAGACATGGAAGTAGGCGTCCTTCAGGTCGATCGCTGCAAACCAATCTGCTGGACGAACGCATTCGAAAAGGCGTTTCGCTGTCAACATCCTGAACGGAAGCCTGTGAAGGGATCGGTTCAGGACGCGCAGGTCCAGGATCGGTCGTAACCCACCGGTTTTCTTGGGTACAATGAAGTAAGGGCTGTAGAAGCCGGACTCCATTTCGGCTGGAGGGACAGGCTCGATCGCACCCTTCGCCAGCAAGGTAGCAACCTCCGCACGCATGAGGGGGGCATTGGGCCCCACTATGGTGAATCGGACTCCCCGGAAACGAGGAGGAGCCTGAGCGAACTGAATCGCATAGCCGAGCCTGATGGTCTTCGCGACCCAGCGGGACAGTCCAGGGAGCTGAAGCCAGGCTCCCAGAAACTGCACCAGCGGGGTCATGCGAACCATAGAGGTACCCCGGGTGGGGCAGCGAGGCGGCGTGACCGGCCCAGACGTGGGAGGCGTAGCGTCCCGGTGTGGGGGCACGGTCATCAGCCGCGTCCTGACAGAGGAGACCAGGGAAGGACGCGCGTTCCACTGGGGTCTGCTCTGAGAGGAGACTGGCGTCAGAGAGGGACGAGAGTGGCGTGGCCCGGGGGCGGCGCACACTGCCATCGGTCTCTGGTCGCTCAGGGATGGGTATGTCAGTTCTTTCTTTAACCATAAAAGGGTGCTGCTGACCCGGGGGCCAGCAGCGGAACAAAGGATTCTCCCCCGGCCCTCCACCGGGGGAAGGAGTGGTCCTGCTACCATCTCCTGGAAAGAACTGCCCATCCCTGAGCTGTCCGCGTCAGGAGCGCCGCTTAGCCTGGCGCTTGGCGGGCTGCGGGGCTGGAGCGGACTGGGGCGCCTTCCTACGGCGTCCTCCACGGCGCGGCCCAGGTGGAGGCTGCTGCTTGGGTGGCGCGGGAGGGGCGGGAGCCGCGGGAGGGCGCCCTCGGCGGCGAGCAGACTGAGGCAACTGTGCCGGCGGCTGGGTGGAAGCAGCAGCTGGCCGCCGGGGCAGTACGTGCTTGATGGCCTCAGTCTGCTTTTGGGCGGCTGAGAACTGTTGGGCGAAGTTCTCAACCGCGCCGCCGAATAGCCCATCCTGGGATATGGGAGCGTCGAGGAGACGAGTCCGCTCGGCGTCCCGCATATCAGCCAGGTTGAGCCATAGGTGTCTCTCCTGGACCACTGCTGTGGACATCACCTGGCCCAGGGAGCGTGCGGTCACCTTCGTCGCCCGGAGGGCGAGGTCGGTGGCGGCACGCAGCTCATTTCTGAGCCCTGGGTCAGCTCTACCCTCGTGCATGTCCTTGAGCATCCGGGCCTGGTAGGCCTGAAGGATGGCCATGGCATGCAAAGAGGCGGCAGCCTGCCCCGCAGCTCTGTAGGATTTCGCCACCAAGGTTGATGTGAAACTACAGGCTTTGGAGGGGTGCTTAGGGTCGCCACGCCACGTTGAAGCACTCTGCGGACACAGTTGCATCACAACAGAGCGTTCAACCGGGGGAACCCCAGTGTACCCTTTGGCCGCGGCCCCATCGAGGGCAGAGAAGGTGGAGGAGGCCGCCGATCGGTCACGGGAAGACAACGGGGACTTCCAGGACCGCGTGACCTCCTCATGCACCTCCGGGAAAAAAGGTATTGGGGGCGTGGTCTGACGGGTGTCAGAACGCGGCGCCCCCAAAAACCAATCGTCCAACCGCGAGCGTTCAGGACGGGGTGGAGGGTTCCACTCCAACCCGAGACTCGCGGCTGCCCGGGAAAGCATGGCTGTCAACTCCGGGTCCGACTCGGACAATGCTGGCACACCGGAAGGCGGCAGCACAGCCGAATCATCATCCTCGGAGGACTCCAGCCCACCTTGTGATGCGGCGATCGACATTCGCTCGTCCTCTGCGGCGCCAAACGACACACTCGGAACAGCAGGAGCCGGCTCCGGTGTCTCAGTCTGAGCGCACGGCGGGAACGGTGCGCTAGAGGGGGGTGTGGTCCGAGGCATGAGCGTCGGGGCTTTGTTCCACACCGTCACCCTCAGGTCACCCTGGCCACCAGCCAAAGTGCTGCCTCGCGTAGAGACCGCAGATTGGGGTGTGGCAGAGGGGACTCTCACTCTATTACGGAGCTCATTGAGTCTCTACCGCAGCACCGAGATGGGCATGTCCCCGCAGTGGGAACATGTCTCATCCACAAACGCTGCCTGAGCATGCTGAAAGCCCAAGCACATCAGGCAGTGATTGTGCCCATCAGAGGGCGGCAGATACCGACCGCACCCAGAAGCACACTGGCGAGACATCTTGAAAAAGACGTGCCAAGTGTGAGCTCTTTTAAGAGAGGAAGCTTCGCAGTGATGCCGAAGCGCCCAGGGACCGAATACCGGCTGAATGCAGACCACTGCACAGATCAGCAGGCAGGCAGTAAACGATCGCTGGAACACGCCGTCACACCAACACCAACTGGAAAGCTGTTCGTCTCGAAGAAGCTGACGATACTCAGAAGGCTTGAGGAGTGAAGAGATACTCTTGGCTCCGAAGCAGAAACATAATGCGATGTTGCCAGCGTACTTCCTTATATACCCACGCTGTGGGGCGGAGTTACGCTATGCAAATTCCGCATGCCCATGGCATTGGCGCTGCCATTGGGCGTTTTTTAGATCTCGAAGATGATAGGCTTCTAAGCGAAACCCCCATTCGTCAGTCACTGACGTTACTCGGAGTGACTGAACGAAAGGGAACCCTCGTTCCCTGAGGAGGGAATGGAGACGTTACGTCAGTGACTGACGAAATGGGGGTTTCGCTTAGAAGCCTATCACCTTCGAGTTCTTACAAAACGAGCCAATGGCAAGGAAATGCCATGGGTCTGCGGAATTTGCATAGCGTAACTCCACCCCACCACGTGGGTATAAAAGGAAGGACGCTGGCAATCTCGCATTATGTTATCTGCTGAGGAGCCGAGACTGAACTCCAGGCCGTTCCAACGGTACAGCGGAAGTGGCAGAGGGACGTAACGTCTCCGTTCCCTCCTCAGGGAACGAGGGTTACATACGTAACCGAGACGTTCCCTTTCGTTCAGTCACTTTGAGTTACGTCAGTGACTGACGGTCCAATCTAATCACACCACCTCGGCTGTCTTCCAGTGCCCTGCGCAAGTCTGAGCTCCCTGTCGTGAGACTAGCATGAGCGAAGGACTTGACTTAACACAGGAATACCAAGGTACACTGAGAAGCATATCCACGTGGAACATGCAACACAATGCCTGCCCGAAGGGAGGACTTACAGAATACACATATGACCCGTGCACGGGATGCATATGGAACACACTGGGGTACCCAGCCCGAAGGGTGGAATGTTTCAACCCCAGGGGTGGCAAGGACTGGCCAAGGGAAAGACACATACTCAGAGAGGCTTACAGTGGAAATACACATGTGGGGGTTGCCCAACGTGGGAACCATGCACATGGAGGCACCTAGCCTGACACGAGGGCTGCTGCTGGCATTCACTCTGGTGTCGGTATCAACAGTGCTGGAGGAGCTCAGGGCTTCAGAGGAGAAACTCACCTGAGGAAATATTGCACGTATCCAGTCCGTGGAGTGGAATGGCGAAGCAAGCGATGACTCCGAGCAGGTCCTAGTTACTGGCTACTGGAAGCGAGTACACAGGAGGACACTGGCTCCACTCGGAGATTATAGAATCTTGCGAATGTATTGGGTGTCGCCCAGCCTGCAGCTCTGCAGATGTCTGTTAGCGAGGCGCCATGCGCTAGCGTTCAGGAGGAGGCCACACTCCGGGTGTAATGTGCCCTCACCCCTAGGGGGCATGGACGACCCTGCGTCTGGTAAGCCAAGACAATGGCGTCCACTATCCAGTGAGACAACCTTTGCTTGGAGAGAGCCTTTCCCTTCAGCTTCCCACCATAACAGACAAAGAGCTGGTCTGAGGTCCTGAAATACTGCGTTCTGTCTATGTAAGCACGGAGGGTGCGTACTGGACAGAGCAGTGCCAAGGCTGGGTCTGCCTCCTCCGAGGGCAGCGCTTGCAGGTTCACCACCTGATCTCTGAAAGGAGTGGTGGGAACCTTGGGCACATATCCAGGCCGGGGTCTCAGGATCACGTGAGAGTTAGCCGGGACGAATTCCAGGCACGCTTTGTCAACCAAAAATGCCTGCAGGTCCCCTACCCTCTTGATGGAGGCCAAAGCGACCAGGAGCACTGTCTTCATAGACAGGAACTTAAGCTCAACTGATCGCAAAGGCTCAAAGGGAGCTCTCTGTGTGTTCTAGTGTTTGGTTCAATGTATATTAAAAATAATAAATCCTTAACTTTGAAATCAGTATGATAAACTTTGTGACTTTTACAAAGAAAGATTGAATTTAAAATACAACAAATCTCATAAATTACACTTGAAATATTGTTAAAATTGTAATTGTTATTGATTTACCTGTAAAAAAAAACTTAATAAAATAGCATAAATACATATATATATATACAAACCCGATTCCAAAAAAGTTGGGACACTGTACAAATTGTGAATAAAAACAGAATGCAATGATGTGGAAGTTTCAGATTTCAATATTTTATTCAGAATACAACATAGATGACATATCAAATGTTTAAACTGAGAAAATGTATCATTTTAAAGGAAAAATAAGTTGATTTTAAATTTCATAGCATCAACACATCTCAAAAAAGTTGGGACAAGGCCATGTTTACCACTGTGTGGCATCCCCTCTTCTTTTTATAACAGTCTGCAAACGTCTGGGGACTGAGGAGACAAGTTGCTCAAGTTTAGGAATAGGAATGGTGTCCCATTCTTGTCTAATACAGGCTTCTAGTTGCTCAACTGTCTTAGGTCTTCTTTGTCGCATCTTCCTCTTTATGATGCGCCAAATGTTTTCTATGGGTGAAAGATCTGGACTGCAGGCTGGCCATTTCAGTACCCGGATCCTCCTTCTACGCAGCCATGATGTTGTAATTGATGCAGTATGTGGTCTGGCATTGTCATGTTGGAAAATGCAAGGTCTTCCCTGAAAGAGACGACGTCTGGATGGGAGCATATGTTGTTCTAGAACTTGGATATACCTTTCAGCATTGATGGTGCCTTTCCAGATGTGTAAGCTGCCCATGCCACACGCACTCATGCAACCCCATACCATCAGAGATGCAGGCTTCTGAACTGAGCGCTGATAACAACTTGGGTTGTCCTTGTCCTCTTTAGTCCGGATGACATGGCGTCCCAGTTTTCCAAAAAGAACTTCAAATTTTGATTCGTCTGACCACAGAACAGTTTTCCACTTTGCCACAGTCCATTTTAAATGAGCCTTGGCCCAGAGAAAACGCCTGCGCTTCTGGATCATGTTTAGATATGGCTTCTTTTTTGACCTATAGAGTTTTAGCCGGCAACAGCGAATGGCACGGTGGATTGTGTTCACCGACAATGTTTTCTGGAAGTATTCCTGAGCCCATGTTGTGATTTCCATTACAGTAGCATTCCTGTATGTGATGCAGTGCCGTCTAAGGGCCCGAAGATCACGGGCATCCAGTATGGTTTTCCGGCCTTGACCCTTACGCACAGAGATTGTTCCAGATTCTCTGAATCTTTGGATGATATTATGCACTGTAGATGATGATAACTTCAAACTCTTTGTAATTTTTCTTTGAGAAACTCCTTTCTGATATTGCTCCACTATTTTTCACCGCAGCATTGGGGGAATTGGTGATCCTCTGCCCATCTTGACTTCTGAGAGACACTGCCACTCTGAGAGGCTCTTTTTATACCCAATCATGTTGCCAATTGACCTAATAAGTTGCAAATTGGTCCTCCAGCTGTTCCTTATATGTACATTTAACTTTTCCGGCCTCTTATTGCTACCTGTCCCAACTTTTTTGGAATGTGTAGCTCTCATGAAATCCAAAATGAGCCAATATTTGGCATGACATTTCAAAATGTCTCACTTTCAACATTTGATATGTTATCTATATTCTATTGTGAATAAAATATAAGTTTATGAGATTTGTAAATTATTGCATTCCTTTTTTATTCACAATTTGTACAGTGTCCCAACTTTTTTGGAATCGGGTTTGTATATATATATTTACAAGGTAGATGTAAACAAAATCTTAACATGTCAATATTAGCCTTCTTATTAAATTATTTATTATTCTGTTTCGGTAGTGACACATTTGGGGAGAGGAAAAATATTCCAAAACTTTCTGAAAATACAATATGAGAATTACTAGAGATGTGTACCTTGGATATTATACAATTTGCATACATAAATTTTTTTCTTTGAACCAATTCTGTAGAATGGCCCATATTTATATATATATATATATATATATATACAGTGGGGAGAATACACTGTAGGCAATAAAATGCAAATTAATTACTTAAAAATCATACAATGTGATTTTCTGGATTTTTGTTTTAGATTCCGTCACTCACAGTTGAAGTGTACCTATGATAAAAATTACAGACTTCTACATGCTTTGTAAGTGGGCAAACCTGCAAAATCAGCAGTGTATCAAATACTGTTCTCCCCACTGTATATATATATATATATATATATATATATATATATGTATATATATGTACAGAAACCTTTGTTTGCAATTACAGAGATCATACGTTTCCTGTAGTTCTTGACCAGGTTTGCACACACTGCAGCAGGGATTTTGACCCACTCCTCCATACAGACCTTCTCCAGATCCTTCAGGTTTCGGGGCTGTTGCTGGGCAATACGGACTTTCAGCTCCCTCCAAAGATTTTCTATTGGGTTCAGGTCTGGAGACTGGCTAGGCCACTCCAGGACCTTGAGATGCTTCTTACGGAGCCACTCCTTAGTTGCCCTGGCTGTGTGTTTCGGGTCGTTGTCATGCTGGAAGACCCAGCCACGACCCATCTTCAGTGCTCTTACTGAGGTTGTTGGCCAAGATCTCACGATACATGGCCCCATCCATCCTCCCCTCAATATGGTGCAGTCGTCCTGTCCCCTTTGCAGAAAAGCATCCCCAAAGAATGATGTTTCCACCTCCATGCTTCACGGTTGGGATGGTGTTCTTGGGGTTGTACTCATCCTTCTTCTTCCTCCAAACACGGTGAGTGGAGTTTAGATCAAAAAGCTCTATTTTTGCCTCATCAGACCACATGACCTTCTCCCATTCCTCCTCTGGATCATCCAGATGGTCATTGGCAAACTTCAGACGGGCCTGGACATGCGCTGGCTTGAGCAGGGGGACCTTGCGTGCGCTGCAGGATTTTAATCCATGACGGCGTAGTGTGTTACTAATGGTTTTCTTTGAGACTGTGGTCCCAGCTCTCTTCAGGTCATTGACCAGGTCCTGCCGTGTAGTTCTGGGCTGATCCCTCACCTTCCTCATGATCATTGATGCCCCACGAGGTGAGATCTTGCATGGTGCCCCAGACCGAGGGAGATTGACCGTCATCTTGAACTTCTTCCATTTTCTAATAATTGCACCAACAGTTGTTGCCTTCTCACCAAGCTGCTTGCCTATTGCCCTGTAGCCCATCCCAGCCTTGTGCAGGTCTACAATTTTATCCCTGATGTCCTTACACAGCTCTCTGGTCTTGGCCATTGTGGAGAGGTTGGAGTCTGTTTGATTGAGTGTGTGGACAGGTGTCTTTTATACAGGTAACGAGTTCAAACAGGTGCAGTTAATACAGGTAATGAGTGGAGAACAGGAGAGCTTCTTAAAGAAAAACTAACAGGTCTGTGAGAGTTCTTACTGGTTGGTAGGTGATCAAATACTTATGTCATGCAATAAAATGCAAATTAATTATTTAAAAATCATACAATGTGATTTTCTGGATTTTTGTTTTAGATTCCGTCTCTCACAGTTGAAGTGTACCTATGATAAAAATTACAGACCTCTACATGCTTTGTAAGTAGGAAAACCTGCAAAATCGGCAGTGTATCAAATACTTGTTCTCCCCACTGTATATATATATACACTCACCTAAAGGATTATTAGGAACACCATACTAATACTGTGTTTGACCCCCTTTCGCCTTCAGAACTGCCTTAATTCTACGTGGCATTGATTCAACAAGGTGCTGAAAGCATTCTTTAGAAATGTTGGCCCATATTGATAGGATAGCATCTTGCAGTTGATGGAGATTTGTGGGATGCACATCCAGGGCACGAAGCCTCCATTCCACCACATCCCAAAGATGCTCTATTGGGTTGAGATCTGGTGACTGTGGGGGCCATTTTAGTACAGTGAACTCATTGTCATGTTCAAGAAACCAATTTGAAATGATTCGAGCTTTGTGACATGGTGCATTATCCTGCTGGAAGTAGCCATCAGAGGATGGGTACATGGTGGTCATAAAGGGATGGACATGGTCAGAAACAATGCTCAGGTAGGCCGTGGCATTTAAACGATGCCCAGTCGGCACTAAGGGGCCTAAAGTGTGCCAAGAAAACATCCCCCACACCATTACACCACCACCACCAGCCTGCACAGTGGTAACAAGGCATGATGGATCCATGTTCTCATTCTGTTTACGCCAAATTCTGACTCTACCATCTGAATGTCTCAACAGAAATCGAGACTCATCAGACCAGGCAACATTTTTCCAGTCTTCAACTGTCCAATTTTGGTGAGCTCGTGCAAATTGTAGCCTCTTTTTCCTATTTGTAGTGGAGATGAGTGGTACCCGGTGGGGTCTTCTGCTGTTGTAGCCCATCCGCCTCAAGGTTGTGCGTGTTGTGGCTTCACAAATGCTTTGCTGCATACCTCGGTTGTAACGAGTGGTTATTTCAGTCAAAGTTGCTCTTCTATCAGCTTGAATCAGTCGGCCCATTCTCCTCTGACCTCTAGCATCAACAAGGCATTTTCGCCCACAGGACTGCCGCATACTGGATGTTTTTCCCTTTTCACACCATTCTTTGTAAACTCTAGAAATGGTTGTGCGTGAAAATCCCAGTAACTGAGCAGATTGTGAAATACTCAGACCGGCCCGTCTGGCACCAACAACCATGCCACGCTCAAAATTGCTTAAATCACCTTTCTTTCCCATTCTGACATTCAGTTTGGAGTTCAGGAGATTGTCTTGACCAGGACCACACCCCTAAATGCATTGAAGCAACTGCCATGTGATTGGTTGATTAGATAATTGCATTAATGAGAAATTGAACAGGTGTTCCTAATAATCCTTTAGGTGAGTGTATATATATATATATATATATAGAGAGAGAGAGAGAGAGAGAGAGAGAGATTGTTTTTTTTTTTTTCCTGCCAGGACATTATGCAGTAATTTTACAGAAATTTCTGTTAACCCTAAAACACAGCGCAATGCATAATTCAAAATACAGGTAAACACTTTTATGGACTTTTAGTACAATGTACATTAAAATATTTTAAATTGTAATATTTCACAATATTACCTTTTTTTTATATATTTAGCAGGACTAACAGATCATCATGTCACTAAGAAAAACTAATTAGTTTAATTTTTCTATTAATAATAATAATTTCAATAATATTAATAACAATTAATGACAATAATCAATTGTAACTTATTTTTAATTATTAATTACTATAACCATACACTGACTGTAGTCTGTAATATTAATGATTAACCAACACCAAACACATACTATTATTATTCTATTATAAATAACTGATTAAGGTTTCCTTTAAAATTACTTAATATCTTATGATAAATATAAATTATAACCGCATACATTATATATACACTTCATCATTGTTGTGACAACTTCATTTTCACATATTAGGAAAACGTACAATGAGGTGAGATCTCTTGAGAGGAAGAGCTCCCCTGATGCTGTTAGCAGCGCACGCACAGAAATGAATCAGGAAACAGGAAGTGGAGGAAAACGGAACAGAGCTGGTGCTGAGGAGGTCCTGTGTGTGTGTATAAAGAACAGTTTGTGTTTTGGAGAGGCATGCGTCTGTGTGTGTGTGTGTGTGTGTGAGAGAGCTAAGTAATCGGAGCATGCTCCTCCAGACTAATTACAGCACGAGGAGCCACATGCCCCAGTCCTCTGATGTGTTTTTCATGTTAACACTTCCCACTGCCTCAGGTACATTCCCTACTACCAAGCCCACAAAGCCCTTCTACCGTGTTCCACGGGAATGACATCACTTTATTTTTGGATAAAATTTTCATACTTTTATGTTTTCCCCTTTTGTACATTTGGCTTCCATTTCTTTATTTTCACTGTCTTTTCTGGACGAAACACAATATGGGCCAGAAGAGTGGCTTGCCTGAAGTAAAGCTGCATGTATTTTTCTAGGTTAAAATCAGTGCTGGGATTATGTAATCAGATTCCAAAAATTAAGTACTTGTATTTAGATTATACTCCGTTTTAAAATGTTCATAATCAGATTACAGTTACTTTTTTTATTGATCACGTTATTTACACAACAGCAGTAAATTGTTCGCAATTTATTGATTTTTCCTAATTAATATTTTCTATCTTTTACATTTTTAATTCTATATGTTCGGAAAGTTATATACATTCAAGGTGTTTCTTTTTCTCATTTGAATTGCAAACACAGACCAGCCACTGGTCAGTTGGCTTATATCAATACGATTTAAAGGTGCAGTGTGTAAATTTTAGCGGCATCTAGCGGTGAGGTTGTGAATTGCAATCACCCAACGCTCACCCCTCCCTATCGAGGCACATAGAGAAGCTACGGTGGCCGTCACAGGACAAAAATGTCGTCGTCGGAGAGAGCAGAGAGTGACTAGCGCTCTGTAGAGGAGTTTGTCCGTTTAGGGCTACTGTAGAAACATGACGGCGCAAAATGGCGACTTCACTGTAAGGGGACCCGCGGTGTATGTAGATAGAAATGGCTCATTCTAAGGTATTAAAAACATAACGGTTCATTCTGTAAGGTCTTTATACACCACTGAAAACATAGTTATGTATATTATATTGCATTTCTGTCAATAGATCCTCATAAATACTACACACTGCATCTTTAAAGTTATCGTTTCACTTTAAAGGAATGATTTCTCAACATTGCATATCTAATAAACTGCTGATGAACAACATATAAATATTATTTAAATTGCCACTCAGTGAGTCTTTTAACCATGTATTACTATAGTTGTGTCCCAAATGATGGACTATACACTATGCACTATGTACTCAACTGCATACTGTATGAATTTTATAAGTTTATTTTGTAAATCAACATCTGAGTCTGATAGTCCCTCTGTAATTAAAGCTGCAGCAATTGACTGCATGAAGTGTCCAACATTCCACATTTCGTTTTTTCAGTTAATTAAGTGCATCATCCAGGATTTGAAGTACACTTTCAATGCTTGCATTATATAGGACTTGCACTATATATACTACAAAACACCATAGAATAGTGCATAAATATGCGAATTGGGATGCACCCAGGGATTGACATGAACCAAATGCAGGTGGATTTCAGCAGTGGTGTGTAATGCAGTCACTCCAGGCCCGGTTCTACGGGGGTGCTAGAGGGTGCTAAGCACCCTCAAACGCAAGCAAAAGCACCCTCAGTTGATAGGCTACTGTAATAATATATTGGCGAAACAGATTTGGCAGATTTGCAAATCTGTGTTCGCGCTCTGGAGAGCGTCAAATGCATCTATTACAATGTGTTTTTGCAGCGGCGAGTAATGTAGCCAATCACAGATATAACGTTAGTTGTGATCTCTCGAACGCGATGTCTAATCAGAGGTGTTTAACAAAGCAACAGCATTTTAGTGAGCGATCTTGGTTCGCTTTTGAGGCTACAGTCTATAAAATTCATTGAATAAAACTATTGATTTTCATGCTGCTAAGAGGACCGACGGCCAATTGCATGCTGCAAAGTTTCGGAAGTGACATATATATAAATGCTGGATTCACTCTGCACGAGACAAAAAATATCCTCCTGAGGCCCAGAATCGATGTTTTGCCTCTGTAGTAGACATATTTTAGTGAAAAGTTCTCTGACAACATACACAGTTTTAAGTCTGGATATTCTTATGAATATTCCAATTTATTACTCCCATTATTACACGTCTTTTTACATACATATTGTCCAAAAAAACACATTAATATGCAAATTAAATACAGTGTATAGATACATTGCATTGAAAACATATGTATGGCCATGTTTACACGCATATTGCATAAAGTAAAATGATATATCAAATTATTCTGTTATATCTTCCATAACATAGTTGAAAATCATCTTTATACAAAGTTTGGATAAAAAAAAAAAATCACATTGTTTTTGCCTATTCATGTCTTCTCATTTTCTCAATAAATGGGTTCTAGTCTCCTCTACAGATAATATAGCATATAACATAGGTATATATATATATATATAGGCAAAAACAATGGGTTTTTTTCATTCACCAATCAATTTTTATGCTCTTTATTGTATCTATTTATTTATTTATTTGAAAAATGTCAATTTGTTTTTTATGCTCCACACAATGTAATGACCTAAAAAAATCTAAATTCACAAAACCTTTTTTTCTGCTTCTCAGGATGATGACGTTAAAATACTAGTGACGCATTAAAGCAATGTAAAGGCAGACTAATAGATTAGTAGACAAACATTTGCAGCAAAATATTTTTGAAATTCCACTTATTGGTAAAAGTGATGACTTTTACATTACAATCTTACATTTAATAATCTTACATTGCTCACTGTACACTGCTATGGTGGAGCCATTGCTTAGCCTACATCTGCACTTTACTAGAGCACCCTCAGTGATTTCAGATGCACCCTCAATGATTTGATTCTGTAACCGGGCCTGAGTCACTCCTACTAGTCACTTTGACAATTTTTCAATTGTCTTTTAAAAAGGCCTCTGAAATAATAAAATAAGTGCAAAGTAGTGTTGTCAAAAATATAAATTTTTCAATACATATCAATACTGCAACATCTGAAACGCTTCCAATGCTCATTTTCCACAGAATAGATACTCGATACTAGCTGTGCTTTCTCGCTCTCTCATCTCTCTGACAGTGAGTTGACACACAAACCCGCCACCCTTCACTCACTCATTTTATTTGCTCCGGATTAATATTGTTGCTGTTACAGGGCTTGAATTTCGGCATGGCATAATTTTACTCATTCCAAAGTGCGTGCACATAAAGCTGCCTCTCAGTACTAAACTGAGTTATTTTTTGCTGCTTATTACGCTTAAACGGTCAAATACACACAAACTAACGTCAAAATGCCGGCCTTGGGGAGTATTCATGTGTAAATATGGGTTACACTTTATTTGGTAACACTTTATTTTACAGTGTCCTTGTTACACGTTACATGTTCTTACTATATTAATAACTATAAATTATGCATAATTACATGCAACTAACCCTAAACCAAGCTCTAATCCTACCCTAAACGTATATGTAGCTAATTATTATTACTCAGTACTTAAATGTATAATTACACTGTAACACGGACACCTTAAAATAAAGTGTAACCCTTTAAATTAAGGTGACGTAGTTACATTGTACTTACTCAAATAAGTACTAAGTAATATTAATTACCTACATGAACTTACTATAGAGTTACGGTTAGGGTTAGGGTATGGTTTAGGGATAGTTACTTGTAATTATGCGTAATTTACTGTTATTACTATAGTAAGTACATATATGTAGTAACGTGTAACTATGTCACCTTAAAGTAAAAAGTGTTACCCAGTTATGTTTTAAGTGAACGTAAACCGTTGAAAGGAAAATGCGTGTAACAGTATAATGGATCCGTGCGTCAGGTCCTAAAGTGACAGCAGCCTAATAAACCTACTGCCAAATTATGAGATAATAAAAAAAATATCCATATGGCAGTTTTTTCCCCATGGTATCGATGTCAAAATTGTGGCTAGTGAAAGTGCTGAGTAGCTAGAAACTTTTGGAAAACCACTAGCCACAGTGGCTGTTAAGCAAAAACATTAATGTCAAGCCCTGGATGCGCCTTATGTCTTTAGAAGCTTAAAGAAAACTGATTAAAATGCACTAATTGTCATTTACATGAAATGCAGGGATTTATCAAAAAAACGTGAGGCTGGAATTCTGGTCTCATAAGTCAGTATTAGACGCATCTGTGTTTCACAACAACTTTGAATGCAATTCATTCAATCAAGAACTGAATATGTTTTGTAACGCAGTAGTACAGTGTTGTTGTGGAGGGCTGGTGGGAGTGCTAATGGTGGGTGCAGGGTGGCTGAGCAGCGTGACCCTGTTGTCAGTTCGGGTGTAATTAATGCCTCGGTATGCTTCAGGGGAAGTCAGGAGAGAGTGGGCTGCAGAGCATCCCCCTGGGCCCCGGCACGCATGGTCCTCACCCCGCCAGAAGCCACACAGCCTCAGGTGCCTATACTACAGCCACACTGACCCAGCGTGCACCTTGCTCAACGTGAACTTCTCTCAGGACTGTAGGATAAACACACACAGAATCCCCTTATTGTTTTTAGTCAGACAACTAGTGTCTCTATATATACAGTGGGGAGAACAAGTATTTGTACACTGCCGATTTTTCAGGTTTTCCTACTTACACAGCATGTAGAGGTCTGTAATTTTTATCATAGGTAGACTTCAACTGTGAGAGAACAAAAATCCAGAAAATCACATTGTATGATTTTTAAATAATTAATTTGCATTTTATTGCATGATATAAGTATTTGATCACCTACCAACCAGTAAGAATTCCGGCTCTCACAGACCTGTTAGTTTTTCTTTAAGAAGCCCTCCTGTTCTCCACTCATTACCTGTATTAACTGCACCTGTTTGAACTCGTTACCTGTATAAAAGACACCTGTCCACACACTCAAACAAACAGACTCCAACCTCTCCACAATGGCCAAGACCAGAGAGCTGTGTAAGGACATCAGAGATAAAATTGTAGACCACTCGCCGTGTTTGGAGGAAGAAGAAGGATGAGTACAACCCCAAGGACACCATCCCAACCGTGAAGCATGGAGGTGGAAACATCATTCTTTGGGGATGCTTTTCTGCAAAGGGGACAGGACGACCGCACCGTATTGAGGGGAGGATGGATGGGACCATGTATCGCGAGATCTTGGCCAACAACCTCCTTCCCTCAGTAAGAGCATTGAAGATGGGTCGTGGCTGGGTCTTCCAGCATGACAACGACCCGAAACACACAGCCAGGGCAACTGAGGAATCGCTCCGTAAGAAGCATCTCAAGGTCCTGGAGTGGCCTAGCCAGTCTCCACACCTGAACCCAATAGAAAATCTTTGGAGGGAGCTGAAAGTCCGTATTGCCCAGCGACAGCCCCAAAACCTGAAGGATCTGGAGAAGGTCTGTATGGAGGAGTGGGCCAAAATCCCTGCTGCAGTGTGTGCAAACCTGGTCAAGAACTACAGGAAACTTATGATCTCTAATTGCAAACAAAGGTTTCAGTACCAAATATTAAGTTCTGCTTTTCTGATGTATCAAATACTTATGTCATGCAATAAAATGCAAATTAATTACTTAAAAATCATACAACGTGATTTTCTAGATTTTTGTTTTAGATTCCGTCACTCACAGTTGAAGAGCACCTATGATACAAATTACAGACTTCTACATGCTTTGTAAGTGGGCAAACCTGCAAAATCGGGGACGCCATGTCATCCGGACTAAAGAGGACAAGGACAACCCAAGTTGTTATCAGCGCTCAGTTCAGAAGCCTGCATCTCTGATGGTATGGGGTTGCATGAGTGCATGTGGCATGGGCAGCTTACACATCTGGAAAGGCACCATCAATGCTGAAAGGTATATCCAAGTTCTAGAACAACATATGCTCCCATCCAGACGTCGTCTCTTTCAGGGAAGACCTTGCATTTTCCAACATGACAATGCCAGACCACATACTGCATCAATTACAACATCATGGCTGCGTAGAAGGAGGATCCGGGTACTGAAATGGCCAGCCTGCAGTCCAGATCTTTCACCCATAGAAAACATTTGGCGCATCATAAAGAGGAAGATGCGACAAAGAAGACCTAAGACAGTTGAGCAACTAGAAGCCTGTATTAGACAAGAATGGGACACCATTCCTATTCCTAAACTTGAGCAACTTGTCTCCTCAGTCCCCAGACGTTTGCAGACTGTTATAAAAAGAAGAGGGGATGCCACACAGTGGTAAACATGGCCTTGTCCCAACTTTTTTGAGATGTGTTGATGCCATGAAATTTAAAATCAACTTATTTTTCCCTTAAAATGATACATTTTCTCAGTTTAAACATTTGATATGTCATCTATGTTGTATTCTGAATAAAATATTGAAATTTGAAACTTCCACATCATTGCATTCTGTTTTTATTCACAATTTGTACAGTGTCCCAACTTTTTTGGAATCGGGTTTGTACTTGTTCTCCCCACTGTAACAGTACCCAGGATGCTTTGTAGGACACCTTGTTGAGTGTTTTATTTTTTTGCTCTTCTTTGGATGCCTTGGGACGGGTGGTGTTATGGGGCAACTAGGTCCAAAGCAGACATCTAACAGAAGACCAGGGGACAGGAAGAAACCTTGCATTCGTCTGGCATCCTTATACAATTAGTCTTAAATAGAGAAGAAGTGATGGGGATGCTACACTAAAAGTAACATTACATTTTGTAATGGAAATGATTCATTATCATTAACTAAAACTAAATTTAAAACTAAAACATTAAAAAAAACGTGAACTGAAATAATTAAACATAAGCAGCAGTTTCAACAACATAATTTCTTGTTTTTTCCTTTTAGTTTAACTTCAAGTGCTAAAATAACTCAAACTAAAAGTGAAATAATAATTAATAAAAAGTATATAAACTTAATAATAATAATATTAATATAATAATAATAATATTAATATCATAATAATACAAATGACAAAAACAACAAAATTACAAAAGTTTAACTAAAATTTAAATTTAAAATATTAAAAAAAACTAAAATAGTATAATCAATGATACTAAAATAACATTTGTGGTGGACCATTATGGATTTTTAAATAGTCAATGACAACAGATATCTAGAGATTAGTGGCCAATGGCCTATATATATATATATAATTTAATGAGAGCAAATAATATGTACAGTACAAAGAATTGCAAGTTAAATAGTTAAATGAACACTTATTTTACTGTACATATTTTCATTTTACAATATTTGGAATTTACAAACTTAGCACCCAACCTCAACATTATTATTATTATTTCTGCATTAACAATTATTATTAGTATTATTATTATTAGCGTTGTCATCATCATCATCATGTAACATTTAGGTGCAAATTAAAAAGTCAATGCATTATTTTACTCGATATTCCAAAAATCACTCTGATTATGTAACACACATTACTTAGTAACCCCAACACTGAAGGCCATGATGTGGTTGAATGTTGAAGACTGACGTGTGAATAAAAAAGTCCAATGTTTGCCGTTGCGGAGTAAACATAGTAAATCTTTAACTTTAACGCTGCTGCCTTCTGCATGCTTTGTTGAGGATTCTTACCCTGGCATTTATCATTTGAAGTAAACTGTGATGGTGGAGCCAACATGTCAAAGGTGTAATGGATTTCAGGTACAGACATGACAAAGAATTAAGATGAAAATTGTCGTCCTATGTAAACGACCCTGCCGTAAGAGGTTGGTTGGACTCAGGTTTGGATGAGTTTATTGATATTAGACCCTCAGGCTTTGATGAATCAGCTATATGACCCCAAACAAGATGCCACACTGCATCTGACTTAAAGTGCTTGAGCAATGGATCCTCCTCCCATTGATCTCCAGCAGATTTAAGTAAAGAATACAAAGGTTTTTATGTCTTCTTCTGTCCATCCTTCAGAAATCAATACTCTCACACCAGGGGCTGATTATCAGAAGGAGGTCATGTGTGATGTGGGAATTCAAAGGAAGCATGTGTGCGATCAAGTGTGCACTTGCTTGATAGTATGCTTGACAGTATAGTATGACTGATGAGAATTACTACGTCCCAAATGACAGTGCCCTAAAAACATAAAGCCAAAGGTAGATAGAGTATATGCTAACCTCCAACAAAGTACATACTTTTAGTGTGCAGTAATTGGGCTATAGCTTATGATTGTGTATTTCAGGATTTGAAAAATGACTTTACAAGACTGTTGCTCATTTGAGAAGTCTGTGCTTTGGCTATTACCAGACAAACAATCACAATCTCGCAGCCAAAGAAAGCAGCTGCTTTGAACAGCTACGAGACCAAAGAATTACAAGCTGACAGCTGGGAGTGAGAGCAAAAAACAGCACACTTTCTGACACACGAACACCAACACTAACTTCTCAGTGAGGTCTTTAAAATATACATCATAAAAGGGAAGGTAAAAAACTGGGATTTCTGCATGGCTCTTGAACAGAAAGAGCCCTACAGGTAAGTGGGTGAGGGTCTGCGGCTATGAAATATTGATATGGTCTGACGATACATCTGAGAACATTACTGATTCAAGCTTTATATATATATATATATATATATACAGCTCTGGAAAAAATTAAGAGACCACTTAACATTGAGAAATCAATGTTAAGTGGTCTCTTAATTTTCATATATATATATATATATATATTTTTTTTTTTTTTTGTAAGCATGTAAGTGTGAAACACTGAATGAGTATATACCATACTTGGATACATTCAAATGAACACATTACTACCCAAGGAACTGGAATGATAAGAGTTGAGTTTCTATATATAGATGAAGGTTCTGGATTCAAGACTAGAGCTTGACTTTGGACGGCATCTGTGATATGCTATGATAACTCGTCCCTCAGATTGTAAAAACAATCCAAAAATTGCATTTTAAGTGATGTACCTACGACAGAAGTCTAAAGGGGCATTTACACTACACCGTTTTCAACTGAAACGGAAAACTTGTTATGCGTTTTGGACGTTCATTTACACAAAGGCGTTTTGGGGGCCTGAAAATGCAAACCTTTGAAAACGATACCGTTATCGTATCCATGTAAACTACAAAAACAGGAATTTGTGAAAGCGGTGACGTCATGCACATGCGTATTACCAAAGTCCCTTTAAGACAAGTCATTTCACTCGGCGGCCATCTTTGAAACGCCTCTCGGCATGCAAGTGCAGCTCCTATCTCTTTGAATGGAGAAACATTAAATTCAAGCTTACGATTAAATTTTATATTTGAAATAACCAATGAAACAAATGTCTCATAAATTTTGTTTCTAAACACTCGAATCATGACAAAAAAATTTATTTTTCAGTCTGGAAAAAGTCTGGTCTATATAGACCCCTGAAGGTGTGCTGTGGTATCTGGCACCAAGATGTTAGCAGCACATCCTTTAAGTCCTGTAAGCTGTGAGGTGGGGCCTCCATGGATCGGACTTGTTTGTTCAGCACATCCCACAGATGCTCGATTGGATTGAGATCTGGGGAATTTGGAGGCCAAGTCAACACCTCAAACTCGTTGTTGTGGTCCTCAAACCATTCCTGAACCATTTTTGCTTTGTGGCAGGGCACATTATCCTGCTGAAAGAGGTCACAGCCACCAGGCAATACCGTTTCCATGAAAGGGTGTACATGGTCTGCAACAATGCTTAGGTAGGTGATACGTGTCAAAGTAACATCCACATGGATGGCAGGACCCAAGGTTTCCCAGTAGAACATTGCCCAAAGCATCAAACTGCCTCCGCCGGCTTGCCTTCTTCCCATAGTGCATCCTGGTGCCATGTGTTCCCCAGGTAAGCGACGCACATGCACCCGGCCGTGATGTAAAAGAAAACGTGATTCATCAGACCAGGCCACCTTCTTCCATTGCTCCGTGGTCCAGTTCTGATGCTCACGTGCCCACTGTTGGCACTTTTGGCGGTGGACAGGGGTCAGCATGGGCACCCTGACTAGTCTGTTTACGCAACAGTGCAGTGCTTTCGAGTTCTACGACAGCTGATGCTGTTCACGTGAGCACCACGACACATGCGTGTGATGATGATGATGATGCAGGAGCTGCACTGTATTTACAATGTAAACTGTGTAGGAGACTGACACAGGCCAGAACGAAATTGTTGAATAAAGTCGTTATTTTTGTTTGTTTTTACACACAAAAAGTATTCTCGTCACTTCATAAAATTAAGGTTGAACCACTGGAGTCACATGGACTATTTTAACGATGTTTTTACTACCTTTCTGGGCCTTGAAAGTGTTAATTAAATAGCTGTCTATGGAGAGGTCAGAAACCTCTCGGATTTCATCAAAAATATCTTAATTTGTGTTCCGAAGATGAACGAAGGTCTTACGGGTTTGAGTTGAGTTTCTATATATAGATGAAGGTTCTGGATTCAAGACTAGAGCTTGACTTTGGACGGCATCTGTGATATGCTATGATAACTCGTCCCTCAGATTGTAAAAACAATCCAAAAATTGCATTTTAAGTGATGTACCTACGACAGAAGTCTAAAGGGGCATTTACACTACACCGTTTTCAACTGAAACGGAAAACTTGTTATGCGTTTTGGACGTTCATTTACACAAAGGCGTTTTGGGGGCCTGAAAATGCAAACCTTTGAAAACGATACCGTTATCGTATCCATGTAAACTACAAAAACAGGAATTTGTGAAAGCGGTGACGTCATGCACATGCGTATTACCAAAGTCCCTTTAAGACAAGTCATTTCACTCGGCGGCCATCTTTGAAACGCCTCTCGGCATGCAAGTGCAGCTCCTATCTCTTTGAATGGAGAAACATTAAATTCAAGCTTACGATTAAATTTTATATTTGAAATAACCAATGAAACAAATGTCTCATAAATTTTGTTTCTAAACACTCGAATCATGACAAAAAAATTTATTTTTCAGTCTGGAAAAAGTCTGGTCTATATAGACCCCTGAAGGTGTGCTGTGGTATCTGGCACCAAGATGTTAGCAGCACATCCTTTAAGTCCTGTAAGCTGTGAGGTGGGGCCTCCATGGATCGGACTTGTTTGTTCAGCACATCCCACAGATGCTCGATTGGATTGAGATCTGGGGAATTTGGAGGCCAAGTCAACACCTCAAACTCGTTGTTGTGGTCCTCAAACCATTCCTGAACCATTTTTGCTTTGTGGCAGGGCACATTATCCTGCTGAAAGAGGTCACAGCCACCAGGCAATACCGTTTCCATGAAAGGGTGTACATGGTCTGCAACAATGCTTAGGTAGGTGATACGTGTCAAAGTAACATCCACATGGATGGCAGGACCCAAGGTTTCCCAGTAGAACATTGCCCAAAGCATCAAACTGCCTCCGCCGGCTTGCCTTCTTCCCATAGTGCATCCTGGTGCCATGTGTTCCCCAGGTAAGCGACGCACATGCACCCGGCCGTGATGTAAAAGAAAACGTGATTCATCAGACCAGGCCACCTTCTTCCATTGCTCCGTGGTCCAGTTCTGATGCTCACGTGCCCACTGTTGGCACTTTTGGCGGTGGACAGGGGTCAGCATGGGCACCCTGACTAGTCTGTTTACGCAACAGTGCAGTGCTTTCGAGTTCTACGACAGCTGATGCTGTTCACGTGAGCACCACGACACATGCGTGTGATGATGATGATGATGCAGGAGCTGCACTGTATTTACAATGTAAACTGTGTAGGAGACTGACACAGGCCAGAACGAAATTGTTGAATAAAGTCGTTATTTTTGTTTGTTTTTACACACAAAAAGTATTCTCGTCACTTCATAAAATTAAGGTTGAACCACTGGAGTCACATGGACTATTTTAACGATGTTTTTACTACCTTTCTGGGCCTTGAAAGTGTTAATTAAATAGCTGTCTATGGAGAGGTCAGAAACCTCTCGGATTTCATCAAAAATATCTTAATTTGTGTTCCGAAGATGAACGAAGGTCTTACGGGTTTGGAACGACATGAGGGTGAGGAAATAATGACAGAATTTTCATTTTTGTGTGAATTAACCCTTTAAAAATGATGTGGAAATTTGGCTGATCCTTGACGCGAAGTTGGTTCTGCGCTAATATTATCTAATATTTAATGTTTTTTATGTTGTAAATTTATGTAGCAAATGAGAATCGATGAAATTATTGTCTATATTTTGAGACAAAGTTTCAGTTTTGTTCAAGGTAATTAAAGCAGCAGTGTTTCAATAACATAAAAATATGTAAAAGTATGGTATTGGGGTAAAAGGCCCCCCTGCCGTTGGGGCGAAAGGCACAATAATTAACATGATAATAAACAGCTGGCTGACTTTTCCAGTTGTTGACATGACATGGTTAGATTCAGATGGTAAATATCATATATTAAGTTGGGTGTCCAGCTTAGAGATAATCACCATATTTATAAGGAAACCATCATATTTAAAAATGCAATATTATTCATATTATATAATAAAACATCATATTTATTTGTTACTACTGTAAAGCTGTATTAAATTATTGTGGGATCTCATTCGTTGCTTTCAGAATCTTTACTTTTTTAATAAATAATTTTGTTTCTGTATTTTTTAAATGAACATATTTTAATGACAGTATATTTATTGAACAAAAATTAATTATTTTATTTATCAAAATAAACCAAAAATAGTACAAACTTTGCTAAAGTGATTATTTTGAACAAGTATCAACTAAGACATTATTAAAAACATTATTTATACTTTGTGCCTTTTGCCCCATACTGGTGAGTATTTTACCCTGTGTGTGGGGTAAAAGGCCCACCTTGCCACCTCATACATTTATAAGATTTTTTCAATCTTCAATAAAACCATTTTTTTTTCTCTGCAATCATACACTATGGGAGTAATTAAAAGCACATTTTTCTTAGGGTGTGCCTTTAGCCCCGTTGTACACAGTCTTTTCAACCACACACAGCATTATTTTTGTTACAAACATTCAAATAATCACAGAAGTAATGGAATAAAAGTTTATAGTTTGGATATAAACACTGATGTCTACGGTAGGGATCAAAATAGAGTAAATCACCTTTTGAAAGTGACTTGATGCTTGAAATAAAGATTTTATCCATTACAACGTAACGCCTAGGTGGTGACAAGAAGAGACTGTTAAAAAAGAGATTTGCTCCAAAACGCTGATTCATCCAGGAACGAAACAAGTGAAGTCTTTATGAGTGAGTCATTAAATCATTCATTCAAACTGATTTTTTTTTTTTTTTTTTATAATTCGTTGAATATTTAATATTTGGGGGGAGGGGGTGTCTTGTTCTCAGGGGATATCTTCCGACCCTAGCTAACGTTTTTGATAATTTGAAGATTTTAAGTGCACACACACACACAAAATAATGATGTGGATGGAATCATTTATGATAAACACTGCAACATTCTGTAAAAAAAAAAATTGTAAATCTTGAATTGATGGTGAGCCCTGCTTTAACAGAACTTTACATTTGGTAAAGTTTGACAGATACAGTATTTTGAGATTAAGTATGACTGAGGGCTAAATATAGGTTTAAATAAAGCATCTTCATGGCATGTGCAGCTTTGTAAATGGTGTCTGTGTTATCCACTGATGGCGCGTGTCCTGTGAGGACGACCTTGCGGGGAGAACACGGGTACGGCTCGTGAATGGAGACGGAGGTGTGAATAGGATCGCATCACAGAGACCCGTTCTGCTTTACCGATGCAGCGATGCATAGCTCTCTCAGGTGACCCCGCCTCTGACCTGCAAGACCACCACAGGAACTGTTGGAGAAGACCAGCTGAGAACATCTCCACTGTCAAACGTCTCTTCAATATATATATATATATATGAAAAGTAATGGACAATTATTTTATGCAATAAAAATTTATTTATTTTTATTAAATTATGTATATATATATATATATATATATATATATATATATATAAACATAATAATAATAAAGTAAAAAATAAATACATTTTTAGTGCTGTCAAATCGATTAATAACGATTAATTGCATCCAAAATAAAGTTTGTGTTTACATAATATATGTATGTATACTCTGTATAATTATTATGTATATATAAATACACACACATACATGTATATATTTAAGAAATATTTAAATGTATATACTGTATATATATATTTATATAATTTATATTATATTTTATATAATTTATATTATATATCATTTAAATATAAATATTTTATATATAAATATAATTTTTTTTTCTTAGATACATGCATGTGTATTTATATATACATAATAATTATACACAGTACACACACATATATGATGTAAACACAAACTTTTATTTTGGATGTGATTAATCGATTTGACAGCACTAATTTTATTATTACATAAAATAATTGTACATAAAATTAATTTGTATTAAATTGTATTATATTGTGGTATAGCTGATCCAACACAATCCAACACATGCTCCTAATCTGTCCTCCTATTATACGTAGCACAGGAAAACTGAGTTATGTGATACAGTTAAAGTTGTCATTGATAGTGTTTTGAAACAAGATGGCAGAAAAAACCTAACCACCAAACTATCTGCATCAGCAGAAGTTCATCTGATATCAGTATCGGCACACAAATATTGTATCGTCCATCACCAATCAAAACAAACCATTTACTCCATGCAGCAACAGGCTGAAGTGATGAATTACTCGTTCCGAAATGAACAGCGTGCCATTAATCGTAGGAGACGGTCTGCATGCGTGTATGTGTGTGAAGCCGTGATCTGAAGGATTTGGCAGGAGCCCTCTGAGCATGGTGAGAATGGGTCAGGGGAGAGAGGCCTGGCCAAGTGTAGCTGTGTCTCATGAAACCACAGAGCCACAGGGAAATGAATAAATAAATATCCCCTCTAACCATGCTGCCTGTTCCCATGTTTTGGCAGGGCAGGAAAAGCCAGGAGTCCAGTTGCTGCATGCACATTAGTAAGACAAACAGCAGCAGACCTGCGCCTTTTTTTCCCTTTAACGCAGTCTTGAGAAATACGCAGGCCTCGTCTATACTGCACCCTGCATCCCAGCTGAACCTGACCGGCAGCATTGCACAACTCCAAACTCATTCAATTATTCAGACTTAGAAAATGAGACGAGACTAACAAAGTGAGGGATTTTAATCTTGATGCATTGTGACATACTTAAACACTCTTGCTGTCACCAAATAAATAAGTAGTCTATGAGACATTAATCTGTCATTAAGGCAGCTTCACTTTTGGCCCAAGTTGCACATTCCAGCGCACTTAAAAAAAAAAACAGCCATCCACACGGCAAAAGACGCCACCTCTGAATTCCCCGCATTCTCTAACGAGGTGGGGAATAACCGTGTGCATTCTGGGAAATGGCACCATTTCATTTTTTAAATTTTTTCAAGAAAACATGAGTGGTGATACTCATTCACAGCCCTGGTGCTACGGTGTTCATCGTTTTCCACGACGCTGAAAATGCAGATGGAATCCAGTCATAAAAATGGAATTTATTGTACAACAACAAGCCAAAATCAAGTTTGGTTTAACTTGAAGAAATGACAGAAAAATATTACTATTGTACAGCAGAATGTACTAATGAAAGCAGTAATAATTTAATGGCAGTGGCTATTTACACTAAGTGAAAATAGCAGCATTTTCTTAAAGGAGCAGTAAGCGATTTCTGAGAAAGCACAAAAGCACAAAAACAAACATGCTCCTACAAAAGGATCACACCCCTATTTTGTAAATTCAAACATTTTTCTTAATTTTTCTTGGAAATAAATGCTTTTCCGATCTGATATGAGATGGGAAAAGGGAGTAGAGCGAGTTCAGCAAAAGATGGATTTTAAATCGGGTTGATGACCAGATGTCAGTGGGCGGAGTTAGTGTAAATAGCCTCTGCCAAAAAGGTGGGCTATTTGCAGTTAGTGTAGGTAGACACTCCATTATTGAATTTAATAATCAAAAAAATGTTTAAGGAACACCACACAACATCAAACTTTTTTAATTAAACAGTAGCTAAACCTCTGTTGTGCAGCACTTTGTTTGCAAAAAATGAAAGCCACTAGAGGTCGCTTATTCAAAGCAAAGGCGTAGCTTAATGACACCTGGATTTCGCTGAGCTTTTATTCTGCCACAGTCGAGCGCTTCCGCTTCTTCCACTCATGTGTATGTGTTGTAATGCAGCTCTGTTTTATTATATTACATACATTTGAGTGTGTTTAAAGTTATGTTATAATGCTACTCTGTGCGTTACTATGAGACACTTGTTCACACTGCAGTGAGCTAGATCGATATTAGGCATTTTAAAACATGGTACTCGCGGTAAATCAAGAAAACGAGATTTAAACAATAAGACTAACTGTGTTGAGCTACATAACAATGATTAGTTTTCTGTCTATGAATGTATCCAAACAGTTGCTCACCTGTCTAATAAAACTTTACATATTAAAGCATCTTTGGTGTTTCCATGGTTTCCACAAAATAAAACCAGAAATCGAGAGTAACGAGGGTATGATGTCATTGATCGGCGACGCACAGACACAGTCCGTGTCCTGGTTAAAATGGCTTATTTCTCTGGATTTAAACATTGTTGGAAACATTTGGGATAGTGTTAGTACACAAGTCAACAAAATACATAACATTGTTCTAGCGGTTTTTGGATATTTTGGATAATCTTACATATTGTGCCTTTAAAGGCAAATTGTTCAATTTTCATTTGATTACAATTTAAAATAATAATTAAACTAAGTTTAATGCATTCATTTGATTTCCACTGGTTTTAATAATTCTGTATTAAATCAAAATACACAACGAAAAATTAAAACAGATAACACATTTTCTGACATATTCGGGCACTATTATTGTTCAAATGATTAAATTGTTAAAGTTTGATGAATTTAACTGATTAGACATTCTTTTTGATTATTAATATCTAATTAAATCATGAAAACCGAATCCAGAAAAATTTTAACGGAAAACACAGATTTTGTGGGGAAAAAATGTAACTGATTTTATTGGACCCTAGGAGAATAGTGTGTTCTGGATGGCCCAAAAGCCTAAAGTCTCTAGATATGCCATCTGGTCCCTTCTTCAACTCAAGTCTATGGGATTTTTTAAACCGAAAAGCTCACTTCGCTCTCCTCAACAAGATGAATGATGCGCATGTGGAACGAGTTACACACTGAAGTTGAATACTTAGGGTTCGAGGTTTGCAAGAACCGTAGTGAGGGTGCTAGGACATAAGATCTGGCAAATGCATGGATCACATTCAGAGCAGCTCAAACAGCTCTTTGGATAACCATCAAATGCAAGTGACCTGATAGAAGCTTCATACTTCGATGATCTCTTGACATTGCTTCATAAATCCAAGTTCAATCATTTTTTCCAAACGCACTTAATTGGCTTTCAAAACCACTGTTTTCTCCTCTTGAGATTAAAGGTGTTCAGATGACAACATAAAGCCTAGTCTGGCATGAAGCTGATGCTGCTCATGGAGATGATAATGACCCTTAAGCTGTAAGCACAGAGACATTCATATTTTATTCATGCAGTTATGCCTCATGGTACACACCTTGCCTTTTTCTAATCTCAAGCAACTGTAGCGATCCTTTTTAAGGGTCTTCGTGAGGCATGCACACACACACACACACACACACACACACAGTGCTCCAGGGACCCATCTGCCACCCTTTTATTAATTCATCAGACTTAAGCATCATTTGGTCTGAACTGGAATCAAATATTTCTGGGATTCCTTTATTTGAGTCTCTTATATCTCTTTATCCTCCTCTCTCAGTCTACACATCCCCTGTTTCTACAGAAGCTGCTGTGGGCATTTAACATGCCTAAATCATTGTGTAATAAAAATAAATCTGTCTTCTTTGAAATGTGTGACATTGATTTTTACAGTGATCAATACTACATTTGAAAGGTGCAAATTCAAAGCATTCTTAAACATATGATGCTATTCAGGAAATTACTGAACAAATTATTTTGGAATTTTCCCAAGTTATTGGTCACTGGAAAAGATTCAGTGCATGTAATTTCAGGAGTTTTGCCTAGCATGTATTTATTTCCTTATTTGCATGAATCTTACATACACATCTCACCCCAAAATCAGAAGTCAATTATATTTTGCATAAATAAAAACATTTATTTTCATTATTTTCTTTAAAAAATTAAGCACATTTTCCCCACAAATCCTTATTATTGCAATGCACAGTCTCGTTCTTATCACTGTAATGCAAGTTAAATATAATATTATTTAATTAGCATTGCAGTAAAGTTAATGAGATGCATTTGCATTGTTGTTATTATTTTACTTCAATTTATACAGATATTATTTAAAGAAAATGTTACTATTACAATATTTTTATTGATTTTTTTAATTGATTTAAAAAAAAAAAAAAAATAAATAAATAAAAAATTATATATATATATATATATATATATATATATATGCCACAACCTAAAAAAAATCTTCTTAAAATATAATTTCCTGTTTTGTATGATATTTTTCCTTTTGATTTTAGGGTTGAAATATAACTTTTATGATGGATTTGATATGTTTGATATATCACCCACACCCACTTCATCATTACGCTCCTGCTTTTACAATAAATGATCATACGAAGGGTTCCTATGTCAATGTTCACCTTCTTTATGGGCGTTGGTCCCTCTTACAGGACACCCTTTCCCCAAAATCAGCCTCTTCAAACACACTGAGTGACAGAAATACATGTCATCTCAATACTGGACAGACCCGACTGCACTATAGCACACAGAGCCATTAACTCCTGCTTCAGCGTAAGGTTGATACTGCCCTCCAGTGGTCAGAGCAGGTACATCCACAAAGCGCGGCACAGGATTACTGTACTTGTGGCATGAGGGATTGAGCATGTTTTTGCACATTTCAGGTAGCAAAGTCATCAACTTTTTTTTTTCTTTAGGTGTAATATATGTTTGAATTAATGAGTAGAATTGTTTGGGTGTTTTCCCACCAGATACTAAAAAGTACTAGCTTATTTAATACACGCATAAACAGAATATCTATTGTTTCAAACTTCTTCTGCTTGAAAAGTGTGTTCTTTCTGTAAAAAAAATAAAAATAAAATAAAAAATGCCACTTAGACATTTTGTTATCTAATGTTAATCACATTCAGACATTTTAACTGTGTCTAAAGTGTCCAAATAGTTTTTTGAGCCATTGTATATACAATTTCTTTTCTTTGCATTGGGTTCTAGTGGTGGTAGTAAATTTTGTTGTTAGTAGGACACAGCTCCACCTCAGTAAATCTACCCTCCGGGGCCCAACACAGAAACATTCCATTCATGCCCCTGAACCCTGATCAACCCTCCGCCGGCAGGGAACAATGAATTCCCCAACGTCACCCATGTGTGCAGGTAAAACTCCTTGGGCTTTATGGTGGTAACCCATAAAATAAGTCAGTCTTTGAAGCTCCTAGTTGAACCAAAGGTGAATACAGTCATGACATCTATACCCTAAAATATTAATGACACAACTTACTACAGAAACGCTGTCTGGTTTATTTCAAGAGGTTCACCTGACACCTGCTCATGATAAAAGGCTTGAACGACAGTAAGGTTAAGGACAAATAAGGTGTCTGAGAGGTGAAATTTAATAATATAATATTTAATTATATTTTAAAATCATTCAAATAAAGATGTAGTTTTTTACATATATATATACATATATACATATACATATACATATACATATATATATATATAAAGTTACAAAAGATTTTCTTTACGCCTTTCATGCAAAAACACATTTTACTATTATCAAGGCAATAACATTTTTTTTACAAATATCATTCATTTATGAATCATTAATATTAGGTCATGAATCTTGAGGTTATACAATTTAAAGGGTTATTAGTTAACTACAACTAAAACCAAAACCATAAAAAAAACTTGAAATAAAATAGATTTTAATTAATAAAAATTAATAAAATTTTTAGTTTAAGTCGATGTACTAAAATAAATAAATAAAAATGTATAAAAGCTATATAGACATGGCTAAAAACAAAAACTCAAACATGACAAAAACACACAACAAAATTATTAAACCTTTAACTAAAATAAAATATCAGAAAATATAAAATTAAAACCATATCTCAATGATACTAAAATAACTGCAGAATTATATATAGCTAATAAAAAAATAAAAATAAAAAAGTATCAAAATTATTTCATAATTCATTATTGCTCATGTTCATCATAGAGATGTATTCAAGACTGCGCCTGTATGAATTGCACATGTAATGCATTTCTGAGTTAAAAGGATAAAAACGCAGTGAAACATGTTGCACCATAGGTTCATGACAAACAAAGACGCTGAGTAATTCTCTGTAAAACCTGTCATACAACCTGTTCTTCAAACATGGGCCCAGCACGCAACATTCACATGCACAAAGCCTGCAAAAAACACCCACTAACATATACTCAACACTAATCGTTTCACACACTTAACACAAACCAACATACACAAGCTTCCACATGCATCTGCCTCAGGCAATGAGTGTTATTCTGAATCTGAATAAAATTAGATGGCATGCCAATTTTTACAGTATGCAAAAATATGTTTTCCTCGAGCAAATGGTGGGCAGCATCAGAGAAACCACACAGAGAGTTATACGCACCATGGACAACTCGACTACCCGTACAGTGACAGGAAACAGCAAAGCACAAGGCCCGGGCCTCTATTTACCCACAGGACCAGAACTCTGAGGGAGGGTCACGACCTCCGATGGAGACATGTCGCTGCAGAAACTGGCTCTTTAAGCCGCTTGTCTCCTCGAGCAAATGATTGTGTCATCGTGATCACACCGCGGGGAGACAGATATGTTTTGACATGTTGGCCGCAGCACTTTAGACAGTGCGACAGGGATGGAAAGTGACATGGGCTGATAACTTATGCCAGGCGTGGCATGATATCATGAGCATCTGTGCCAATGATTGTCGGCTAGGGAATGCCAAGGAAAACAAGAGGAAACAGGAATCTTATAAGGAGTGCTAGACTGCTATAGGTTGCAAAAGGCAGGACTGTCAGCCAAGAGCAAAACTACAGCAATGGGCAATATGGAAGACATGTAGGGTGGAATCATGGAATCTAATCGTTAAAATGGAATTATAAATAAAATGGATTTCATAGGGCCCAAAAAAATGTCATTTTGTTGTTTTTAATTGTTTGACAACTTTTAATTGTTGTTAAATTGTACACTCGCTGGCCACTTTATTAGGTACACCTTGCTAGTACCGTGTTGGACCTTCTTATGCCTTCAGAACTGCCTTAATTCTTCGTGGCATAGATTTAACGAAATGCTGGAAACATTCCTCAGAGATTTTGGTCCATATTGACATGATAGCATCAGATTTGTTGGCTGCACTTCCATGATGCGATTCTCCCATTCCACCACATCCCAAAGCTGCTCTATTGGATTGAGATCTGGTGACTGTGGAGGCCATTTGAGTTTAGTGAACTCACTGTCATGTTCAAGAAACCAGTTTGAGGTGATTTGAGCTTTGTGACGTGTGTTATCCTGCTGGAAGTAGCCATTAGAAGATGGTACACTGTGGTCATAAAGGGATGGACATGATCAGCAACAAAACTCAGGTGTGCTGTGGCATTTAAACGATGCTCAGTTTTTATTAAGGGGCCCAAAGTGTGCCAAGAAAATAGCCCACACGCCATTACACCACCAGCAGCCTGAACCGTTGCAGGATGGATCCATGATTTAATGTTTACGCCAAATTCTGACCCTCCCATCTGAATGTCGCCACAGAAATCAAGACTCATCAGACCAGATGACGTTTTTCCAATCTTCTGTTGTCCAATTTTGGTGAGCCCGTGTGAATTGTAGCCTCAGTTTGCTGTTCTCAGCCGACAGGAGTGGCACCGGTTTGTCTTCTGCTGTTGTAGCCCATGATCTGCTTCAAGGTTGGACGTGTTGTGTGTTCAGAGGCACTCTTCTGCAGACCTCGGTTGTAACGAGTGCTTATCTGAGTTACTGTTGCCTTCCTATCAGCTGAACCAGTCTGGCCATTCTCCTCTGACCTCTGGCATCAACAAGGCATTTTCACCCACAGAACTGCCACTCACTAGATATTTTCTCTTTTTCTGACCATTCTCTGTAAACATTAGAGATGGTTTTGTGTGAAAATCCCAGTAGATCAGCAGTTTCTGAAATACTCAGACCAGCCCATCCAGCACTAACAACCATGTCACATTCCAAGTCACTTAAAGGATTAGTTTTCTTTTCCTGATCAATTTCCTGATCATTTACTCACCCCTTGTCATCTAAGATGTTCATGTCTTTCATTCTTCAGTCGAAAAGAAATTAAGGTTTTTGAGGAAAACATTCCAGGATTTCTCCATATAGTGGACTTCAATGGGGTCCAATGGGTTGAAGGTCCAAATTGCAGTTTCAATGCAGCTTCAAAGAGCTCTACACGATCCCAGACGAGGAATAAGGATCTAGCCAAACCATCTGTAATTTTCTAAAAAAAAAAGTACCGACCCAGTATTTACAAAGCGAACGTACAAAAACGAAACCAAACGCCCTATACAAAAACAAAGGTAAAACGATGTTGGACGACTTTTAAGTTGGAGGAGAAAATGAGATGGAGTTTTTCACCCTTCTGCCTACGTCACGTGTAGGCGGAAGGGCATCAGAATATGGAACACCCTTTGTTCCCCATTCTGATGCTCAGTTTGAACTTCAGCAGATCGTCTTGACCATGTCTACATGCCTAAATGCATTCAGTTGCTGCCATGTGATTGGAGGATTAGATATTTCCGTTAACGAGCAGTTGAACAGGTGTACCTAATAAAGTGGCCAGTGAGTGTATAAGTTTCATGATTTAAATTAATTAGACATGATTTTATTACAAAAATTGTATTTAACCATTAAAACGGAATACAGAAAAATTAAAACAGAAAAACAGAATTTAGGAAAAAATAAAAATTTTATGGGCCCCCTGTGGTAACATTGTGAAAACATCAGGTCAGTGAGTAGAATACACTTTTACATATACTACTGACATTGTAACAATACAAAGCTGATTTAAAAAAAAAACTGCAAACTAATACTACTCAAGATTGTACACAAAGGCCCAGTTTCACAGACAGAGCTTAGGTTAACCCAGGATTAGACCTTAGTTAAATTAGGGCATTTAAGTAGCTTTTATAACAGTGCCTTAAAAAAAATCATTACTGGTGTGCATCTTGAGATAAAACAATGGCACTGACATATTTTAAGATATGTCAGCGCAAGTTGCTTTCAGTTAAAACAGCTCAAACATGCATTTTAGTCTGGGACTAGGCTTAAGCCTTGTCTGTGAAACTGGGGGAATGTATGATTAATATAAATACTCAAGCAAAAATGTAAATTTGTAAATTAAATGTAAATTAGTGAATTAAAAAATATATACTCTGTACACTACTGTTAAAAAGTTTGCAGTCGGTAAGATTTTTTTTTAAAAGAAGTCTCTTATGTTTACCAAGACTACATTTATTTGATCAAAAATATAGTATAAAAGTATTGTTAAACCGTTATTATTATTACCAGTTACCAAACTGATACTGTTATGGAGTTTCTACATCATTTAAAAGTCTTTTGTAACATTATAAATGTCTTTAATGTCATTTTAGATCAATGTATTGTGTCCTGCTTTCCCCAAAAGGATTTTACTGAACCCAAACTTTTGAACCTTAGTATGTGCACGTGTGTGTGCGTGTTTTCATGTATTTTGTAAGTACTGAGCAAATAATGTGTAAAATAAGCATTCATTAATTTTAAGTCATTTTATAACTAAGCCAATTTATGCATGTTTCATTTGCAATCATTAAATTTAATCATCAATAAATCATCCTTCCCTTTATATGTCAGCATCTGCCCCTGACAAACCCATTTTTAACTTAATTCATTTAGAATTTTTGGTTAGTTTTGTGTAAATATTGTGAAAAATAAGTATTAATTTAATGTAAACAATTGTGTGTACTGTAAGTCTCATTTGCCATCAAAAAACTGAAATATCGCTAAAACTGGCCATTTCAAAAACCTGAAGGCTGTACTAAAGTCAGATAGTAGGGATTCTGTACAATGCACAAAGTTTAACAAATGAAGAGGCTCCTAATGGAAAACTGTGGACAATGACAACAGAGCAATAAGTTGTGTAGAAGCATACCGGGATGTTTTGCTGTCTCTCTCTCTCTCTCTTCCAGCAGTGTGCAGTCTGAGCAGGAAGTGCTGAGCTGCCAGAGAGAAGCGCATCACTGCCAGGGAGAAATCTCATTAGTACGTGCTATGCCAATAAAGCATAAACTATTCAGATATGTGAATATAATGTGAGTGACTGTCCAAAAGAGGAAAATCTGCGTGACGCAGATTCAGCCACGCTGAGCGCCGCTCAAGGGAAAGAGAGAGAGACAGAGGGACAGAACCTGTGCCATTTTGGGGGAGACGCTAAGGATGTGTTTGGCAGTAATGAAGGAATGGAATGTAGTCCGTCTAGGGTCTAAGAGCGTAGGATTTTTCTTTTCTTTCTCTGGCTATACAGATTTCTTGTTTTTCAAGCAAAGGATTTTGCTAAAGAATACTGCTTTTGGTTAAGACAGGCAAGTCTTTGTAAGAAAGCTGATTTTCTTGCAGTCCAAACAGGCCGTGTCAGTGTGTGTGCGTTCGCTTGGCAGGATCCATCTAAAATTTGAACGTACCAATAAAAGGACAGTGTGTATGTTCCTGTGATATTTTCCTGTTGTCCCTCCAAACCTTTTGTAATTCTCTCTCCTTACAGTTTAGGTGTCTGGTACTGATTTATAGTTTGCTTTAACATCAACCTGCAATGGTTTGGGGTAAAGTTGGGGGTCTAATATACCAGAAGAAATCTATCCTTTAGCATTCCCTTTCAGCTCAATAGCCGTTGCTTAGAATTGGAAGCACCCCCGGAAGTATGCAAACTGAATAATTGACCATAGTCTAAACTATATGGCATCATACCGATGCTACTTTGATGTGTCTCATATCACTCTGTGATATATTTATTTTTTTATTAGCAAATTTCCCCAGTAATCTCTTCTAAGTGTCCTCTAGAGTTTCAAAAGAAATCTCAATGTCTAGACCATGCTCACATTGCATTGCCAATAGGGCTGCACGATTAATCGAAATCGAACCGCAATCGCGATTTGGGTTATGTGCGATTATGAAAGCGCAAAGGCTGCGATTTTAATGAAATAAATATATGCAGAGTGTGCTAGTGAAGAGCGGCTCTGTGGTCAGTAGCAAACGCTGCTCCGTCTGAAAGCACTGCGAGTTTGAGTCGCTTATAACGTGCGTTTGAAAAAGCAACGCGTCAAACATCTTCACAAACTAGTAATGCGAAACGTTTATAAACCTGTTGTCCAACAAAATGCAACGTTTAATAACACGTTTTAACTCACTTCATAACGTCAGTCGAGTGTTTGTGAGCTGATGTGGCTTCATATCACAGAATGATGCAGACAATGCATTATTTTATAGTATTCTATACAGTGATAAAGTCTATGTCAATCAGCACTGCATACTTTATTATTATGAAAATATCAGAGAAGGCTTGAAGAACTCAAATACACCATATCTTGATGCAGTCGTGTTTATTGTCTTCATGTTTAATCAGTCAAAGTGTTTCTATCTTCTTTTTATTCAGCCTACAGTGCTAGCTTCACATTAAGGATTTCCTGAAAACTATTACTTCTCTGAGGCAAATGTGGAGTTTCTGCTCGAGGGCGCCCTCTGGCTTCCAGTATGAATGAAACTTTTGGGTAAAAAATAAGAAAAATAATACTTCCCTCTAAATAAATTTATATGACAATCCATGTATAATAATCATTTTTTTTTTTTACAATTAATCCTTTCTAATGATTTTTAGTCATAGACTGTCTGCATATTAACAGGTAACCCAGCAGTTTTTTTGTAAAATAAATTCTGTAAAATATAAATGTTATTATTATTATTATTATTATATTAATATTGTTATATTTATTCTTAAATACTCTATTTTTAATTTTTAATAATGAAAATGTTATTGTAATAGTAATATTTCTTATTTTGTTAAATATTTTTATTTAGCAATAATAATAATAATAATCATAATAAATATTATTAGTCATATTAATATATAAACACAAAATGTTATATACACACACTTTTCATTTGTAAAAAAACAAATAAATTAAAAAGTTAAAAAAACACATTTTAAATCGCAATTTTAACCAGAATAATCGCAATTACATATTTTCCCCAAATCGTGCAGCCCTAATTGCCAAGATAACTAAATTTCAGATTTCAACAAAATCAAATTCAATACTAAATCTAAACTATACTATCTGCATACATTTTATAACTCTGTGACAGCAAAACTTGACGAGCAACAGGGCATCCAATTTTTTAAATGATTTTTGTTTCTGTGATGTTGGGGCTAAGAGCTTAATGATTATCTCAGGTACTTGTACGGAGCCCCTAAAGAGACATGGTGAAGGAAAAAAAATATGAGATGGGGGAAAAAATATTTGTCAATGCTTTTGCGTTCCCCCCGAGAAACTGCGTTCACTTGCAAAGAGCTCAAAAGGTTTTGCGAGCGAACGCAAAGTTTCTCAGGGGAACGCAAAACATTTGCAAGAGAACGCAAAAGCATTGACTTATTATTTTTCCTCTCATCTCATATTTTTTTTCTACCACCGTGTCTTTAGGGGCTCCGTAGTTTTGTACGATATTAAAATTGTTTAACCCCTTACCTTTCACCCCCCATTTTGACATACCCAAAATAAAAAGGCTACTGCTCATAAGTCATTCTGAATAGACACATAACCAACATATATTTATATGAGTTTACAGCTGAAGACTCAGAATTACTCAGACTGTTATTAATATGGAGATATATAGGCTCAAACATAAAAACAAAAATAAAAAAATATTAAGAATATATTTTTAAATGTATAAAAATATTATGTGAATACAGTATAATTTATAACCGCAACTAAAGTGAAGCTACAAGTGTCCTCATGCTTCATTTCAAATCTGAGGATATCATCTCTAAAATTATGAATTTTATGAAGCATTTTGTAAGACCATGTCAGGGTTGATAAAGATGCTAATGCAATATGTTGTTGCCCTGTAAACACCCATTTGCAGTCTTTTGTCTAATGTCTGGCGAGGAGAACAGCTCAATTCATGCTCTATTGTTCTCAAGCGACGAACATTTCACACCTTTGTATTCAGCCATTAGCCTTTTTTTCTGGCATGAAGGCTTACCCATTAAAACCACATACAGTAATCCACATATTATCTGAAGTCTTTCTAGAAAACAAACAAACTAAAAAGCATATTCTTGAGACCTTATACAAATTATTGTAACAAAACAGATCGTGAAATAGATATAGCTCCTGGCGCAACAGGTGCATAAGAGCTACAGTTAGCATTAAGCTACATAACACAATTTAAAAGATTAAAATTACACTTTCACTCAAAATTTCACTTTAGACCACCATCGAGTGTTTGTATTAGCTTCCTGTCGCGATCTAATGTGGATTTCATTCATATGATGATGTTAAAACATGTTATATTTAGCATTTTATATGGAGCTATCGCTACACCTGCTTAGCATTTATAATGTAAAAATCCATTATTGATATAAAAATAGCCAGAATCACATGAAAATCACACAAAAACCTTATGTCATAGTTATCATGTGTTTATTAGCTTCTCTTCACGTGTAGACATGTAGAATTGGTTCGTTCTTCACAGAGCACAGGATGAGGAAGTGAACAGAGGACAGCGTCATACAGGAGGGCAGGATTGAGTCACGTAAAATGATTGACAGCTCCAGACATCGAATGAGCGCGTGATGACTCATATCTGACGCAAATCAGGAAGAGGAGAGACAGAGCTCGCTGTGTACACTGTTTTAGCTCTTTAGATCGGATAATTCAGTGGGAAATGAATAGAAATGGTATTCTGTATGACGAAATTAGAGGTCGACCGATTCATCGGTTTTGCTGATTAATCGGCACCGATAGCTGATTGGTGGAACAATCGGTTATCGGGAAAAATCCATATCGATAGTTTTTCCGGGTTGAGTCCGTTGCTGGAGCGGCTGAGAAGGGTGCGCTGTCATTACACAGTACAAGAGCTCTGAGAAAGGTCTGCTGGCATTATATAGCACGAGAGCGGCCTCTAGAGGCGAAATAAAAAACTATCACTGACGTTGTTTATATTGACAAGTGAGGCTGCGCACTGCACAGAGAGCGCTGACACATCAGATGTGCGTTTAAAACACAGACATGGAAACGGTATGAATACAAAACACTTCAGTACATGTTGCCAAATCATAATAAAGTAATTAATTTGTTGACTAGATGCTGCATTAGCAGGTAAAGAACAGCAGTATGTATATACTTTGTTATCGAGGCTGAGAGGACGCTAACATTAGCAGTACCTCAAGCAGTTAAAACAATGTAACAACTAGTGACGTGAGAAAGCAAACTATCGTCATGCAGCCGACAGAAATATAAACAAATCAGAAACCCATTCGATTTCAATACATATTTTGTTATTTTGATTAGATAATCGTCAAGTGTTCTAAAAAAGCAGACTGTTTGGATTTATATGAAATGGTAACACTTTACAATAAGATTCCATTTGTAACATTAACTAAGGTTAATAAATGCTGTAGAAGTATTGTATACATTTTCAAATTGAGTTTTAATTTTTATTTGATCTGTTAAACTTAGTTAATGCACTATGAACTAACATGAATGATCAAGGTACAATTGTATTGCTCAAATATTAATACATGCTGTAAAATGTATATTGCATAATGCATATCGTTCATGTAAGCTAGCTAATACATCCATGTTAAGAAATGGGACTTGCAAAGTGCTACCTATAAAATGTACATGTTTCTAGGTTATAGCTAAAGAAACATTTATTTATAATATTATTTTAATGTTTAAATTATTTTCTGTAAAAATTTGTTCTCTTAAAACTTCTCATTTTGATATATACATATTTAAATATGTATTTCATTTAGCACATTTTCATGGTTTCAGCACTGTTTTACTTAGAGTGTTATGGTTGAATTTTTTAATTTATTTATTTTTATCCAGTATCCATTTTAAAAACTATCGGTTGATTAATCGGTTATCGGCAAGTGCGGTCCAACCTAGTTATCGGTATCGGTAAAATCCACTATCGGTCGACCTCTAGACGAAATATTCTGCAAACATGTGATAATAAATCAATATTTCTCCAAATATGCGCACTTTTGAACTAAGAGCCATAGCAAACGCTGTTCATTGCAGCTGTGTGGACACAACTGAACCGCAGCAGACGAGAGAGAATTCATTTGCGTGTGATATTCGATTAAAAATATCTTACATTACAGATCGATTATTTTGCACTCCTGACATAAATTAAGAAATTAATGTCACTGCAACCCAGTTTTATCATAAACAGTGGTCAAATATCGAAGCTGGAGTCTTTAATCTTTGTAATGATACTCAGTTTGTCCAGATGAAGCAAGACTGTGATGTTTTAACGAGCAGTGAATGTTGAACAACAATAATCTGGAGCCGTCGGCGATCCTTGACACTAAAGGGGTTAATTTAAGTTCAGTTTTTTGTGACTTTAATAGCGACAGCAATAGATAATTTAACTCAGATATAAAAAATTACGTACAGGAAGCAAGAACATTTAAACTGTGAAAAATCAAGTGTATTGCATGCAGTGTTGGGTAAAGTTCCTTTTAAAAGTAATGAATTACAATATTGCGTTACTTCCTAAAAAAAAATAGTTACTAGTTGCGGTACTTAGTTACTTCTTGTGCAAAGTAATGCTATATGTTACTTTTGCATTACTTTTTCTCACCTGGGCTGGGCTTATTTGTTTGCTTTTTAATAAAAAAAAAGTTGGCAAATGTAAAGGCCCTTTCATACACTGTAAACATACAAACTTAAATTAAACAAATTAGTTCAGTCAAATAAACTTTTATGAGTATTTAGCACTTCCTTTTTCTTTCAAGTTCACAGAACTGATATACACCGATCAGGCATAATATGATATGATTATCTCTTTATCACGGCACCTGTTAGTGGGTGGGATATATTAGGCAGCAAGTGAACATCTTGTCTTCAAAGTTGATGTGTTAGAAGCACGTGAGCATCAGAACTGGACCACGGAGCAGTGGAAGAAGATGGCCTGGTCTGATGAATCACGTTTTCTTCCACATCACATGGATGGCCGGGTGCGTGTACGTTGCTTACCTGGGGAACACATGGCACCAGGATGCACTATGGGAAGAAGGCAAGCCGGCAGAGGCAGTGTGATGCTTTGGGCAATGTTCTGCTGGGAAACCTTGGGTCCTGCCATCCATGTGGATGTTACTTTGACACGTACCACCTACATAAGCATTGTTGCTGTGGCCTCTTTTAGCAGGAGAATGCGCCCTGCCACAAAGCAAAAATGGTTCAGGGATGGTTTGAGGAGCACAACAGCAAGTTTGAGGTGTTGACTTGGCTCCAATTTCCCCAAATCTCAATCCAATCGAGCATCTGTGGGATGTGCTGAACAAACAAGTCCGATCCATGGAGGCCCCACCTTACAGGACTTAAAGGATCTGCTGCTAACATCTTGGTGCCAGATACCACAGCACACCTTCAGGGGTCTAGTGGAGTCCATGCCTCGACGGGTCAGGGCTGTTTTGGCAACAAAAGGGGGACCAACACAATATTAGGAATAAGAGTAAATCCTAAAATTAAGTGTTGTATAATGTTTTCTGTGCAAGATTAATGTTAAATGGGAGATTTAGTAGTCATTAATGTTTTGTTATGCTAATGTAGAGGAGTTTCTGTTAATGTGGGTTTTTGGAGAGCTACCATCATGGTGACAAGTGGTGATGCGGCTTGGTTTGAGACCAAGTATGTTAAATGCTTTATATTGCTGCACTCATTCAGCAAGTGCTTTACCATGCTATTTAACATGTTAGCAAATTAGCAAGTTAGCATTTTCTGAATTAGCTTGTTATAGCTAGCTAAGTTTATACTAATAAAAATGTTCACATTGAGTTTACATGAAAATTTTTAAGTTAAATGTATGAATTGGTGTACTCATACATTTAAATTTTTCTTAACTTGAAATGTTTAAGTACAAAATACAAATCTGCCAGTTCTGCTTACTTAAACTTTGAATTTTTTAACATAAACATTTTGAGGCAACTGATTGCCTCAAATTTTTTGGAGTTTTGCCAACTTATTCGGGTTTACAGTGTACCAAAAAAGAAATGAATAAGCCTCAGGCTGAAGGAAATGAACGTTCAGGGCGCCGCTCAAACAAACCTTTCAGCTGTGCTGCCATTCTGGATTGCAGAAGAATAGGATGAGGGAGAGAAAGTAAAATAACAAAAATTAAACAAATGTGATGTTTAACTAAAGTCATTTTTGCTTATTTAGTATGGTTAATTTGGATCATCGAAGGTCAGCAGCAAAGACACTGGTTTATAAAGTGAGATTAAATACATGAAGTATATTTTTATTATTTAACATTAAATTATTGCAGGTTTGCATAATTTTCTGGGGAGGGTTTTTGCATTTCACTGTTTTTACTCATTGTGGGCAATACTGAATCTTTTTTTTGTGCAAGTGAGATGAGTAAATACACGCTCATATTTAGCCTAGAACAGCAATAACCATCATGTTTACACACAACGCCTCTGCACCTTAAAGGGATAGTTCACCCAAAAATGAAAATTAGCCCATGATTTACTCACCCTCAAGTCACCCTAGGTGTATATGACATTCTTCTTTCAGACGAATACAATCGGAGTTATATTAAAAAATGTCCTGGCTTCCAAGCTTTATAATGGCAGTGAATGGCTGTTTCTGTTTTGAAGTCCCTAAAAGTGCATCTATCCATCATAAAAGTGTTCCACACGGCTCCAGGGGGTTAATAAAGACCTTCTGAAGCGAAGCGATGCGTTTGTGTAATAAAAATATCCATATTTAAAACTTTACAAACTGTAATCTCTAACTTCCGCTAATTGTCGTACGCGCGTTCCAGCGTATGACGTAGGATGCAGGCGTAGCATAAGTTCCGGTGACGAACGCGGAAGCGCAGATAGAGCAAAACAAAACTTTGTTCTCGCGAGAACTAGCATATTCTCACCGGACCGTCCTACGTCATGCGCTGGAACGGCAGTCTCTGGTGAACGCGCGTACAACAGTTAGCGGAAGTTAGAGATTACAGTTTGTAAAGTTTTAAATATGGATATTTTTCTTACACAAATGCATCGCTTCGCTTCAGAAGGCCTTTATTAACCCCCCGGAGCCGTGTGGAACATTTTTATGATGGATATATGCACTTTTATGGACTTCAAAACAGAAACAGCCATTATAAAGCCTGGAAGAGCCAGGACATTTTTTGATATAACTCCAACTGTATTCGTCTAAAAAATGATTTTTTTATACACCTAGGATGGCTTGAGGGTGAGTAAATCATGGGCTAATTTTCATTTTTGGGTGAACTATCCCTTTAATCACGATTTCTCTCAACAAAGGGACAGGAGAGTCAATCACAGGGAATTGTCAGTCAATAAATGGGAAAACAAAGTAACTTGTGTTACTTATTTGAAAAAGTATCTCAGATATTTAGTTGTACATTTAAAAGTAATGCGTTACTTTACTAGTTACTTGAAAAAGTAATCTGATTATGTAACTCGCATTACTTGTAATATGTTACCCCCAACATTGATTGCATGACAAACATTGTTTCAGAGTATGTTTTGAATAATGTTAAAATCGTTTATTTTTTATTAATTGATGTACTTATCCATTTTATTGGGCGTGCGAGACAGCAGTGTGCATGCATAGAGAGCGTTCACCCACACTCTCTTCTGATTAGCTGTGAATTTGGCTGTGACAAAGTGCTTGTCCATAAAATTTTATGGCATTGCGTAACGATGTTATTGTTATTTCTCCTAAGGAATTTAAGGAAAAAACATTTGGGACCATGCTGAAACTTAAACACAACTAAGATCTCCATTAAGTCTCCTGAGCTATGAAAGAGCAACCTTTGAGCAATAACATTGTCCTCCAGGAACATATGCCCTATTGATTTGAGGTTTCTTTTTCTTTTTCTTTTTTTTCTTCAGAAAACTACCAGGAGATCTACTCTTGATTCACCTCCAAGTTAATGTGCTGATATTTTGAATTTCCTGAGCTAATTTGCCCTCTTTCCTCTCTTCTCTGGGGAAATATTGTCTTGGCAAACATGGCTGTTTATTTCACTTAAATGGGGCACTAATTCACCCAGTTTGTATAATTAAAACGGCACATACAACAGAGAGTGGCATTTTATTTAGCAGCTAATTGTGCTGACACCAGGGACCAAGATGTTTTATGTATTCAGCATACAGAAGCTTGAGGCAGGGGATGGAAAAAAAGGCTAAAAAAGACAGAATATCTGCTCCTCCTTAATGTGTTGCTTGAATATCAAACAGGCAAGTGTTTTTTGTTAATCACACTAAACTCTACTGGGAAATATCAAGTTGCTTTTTAACATCACAGATGTGTTATAATTACTGTACACTACAAGCTCACCATCCCACCAGACATAATAAAGTCCTTCTTTGTCAACAGATGCAATTCACAGAAGTAGATTAACAATTTATCCTTTGATACAGTTCAATAAACTCTCCACTGTACAGTACTGATCTGCACAACTGAAAGCATATGGAACAGGTCTAGAGGTCACTTTCTAATTTTTATAGATGAGAATAACTTTAACTAGTTCTACTAGTTCTCCTTAATTTATAATAAAATGAATATAATACAATATAATGAATAATATAATATAACATAACAATATAATATAATATAAAAAGGCAAGACTTTAAAGTCAACATAAAACAGCTTTCATAATCCATTCAGGAATTGAGTAGATTGTAAAAAGTAGGCGTTCAATCCAGAATTATGCTGAACATGAATACAAGTTTGCTGTTGACTGTGGAGTGGTTTGGGTCACTCTTCTTGAGATGGTCACCAATTATTCCCAGCCAGGTGTGCTGCACCAATCACTGCCTGAGGCTTACAAACCAGCAGAGTGCGTAACATCTTGCTGACACCTGGGTAATGTGTTTGTGCTCTCTGTTATTCCAGTGACCTTGTGACATTTTCCCTTAACTACCTGTACTATTACCATTTATTTTTGTTATGGATTGCAACTTCGATACCCCTGTTGAAAGAGAAACGGCTATTTTTATGCCACTGAGAGGCATGTCAGAAAACAGTGTAGTGTAGTGGTAGCGTACAACCCCATTTTTGGCAAACAGAAAAATATCCTAAGAAAAATTATAGAACAGCAATAGTTCAATAAATCAAGCTAGCTGATATTTGTTATGTACAACCATTTGTTATGTACAACCTGCTAATGGCAGGAAATTTTCCAAAAAATTCTCTCATTGAATAAGAAATTGTATTTTGTATTATTTTTCTTTAGCCTAAAAAAATGTATATTTTCTGCCTATAGAAACGTAATTAAGCTATTTTTTCTTCGCATATCTGTGAGAAAACAAAGACATTGAGATGCACGATAAACAAAAAACGATATTGTGATATATAACTTAGCTGCAATTTAATTAAGTAAATATGTGTTTCAGAGTGAAGCAGGAAAGCATGTCACAGGTAGTTCATGATACACTGTTTCAGATGCTGCATCCCAATTCACATATCTGTCCTAAATAGCATTTGAAATTAGAATAATTGTGTCCCAAATTGAAATGAGTATATCAAAGGTACTGGATTCGAAGTGCAGACTCTAGCGGCTAGTATTGCCCACAACCCATTGCAAGTTGGACGAGGATTTGATTAGAACTACAAGCAAGAATAAAAAGTATTGAAAAACGTCTCGGTTACGTATGTAACCCTCGTTCCCTGAAGGAGGGAACGGAGACGTACGTCGGACGTCACCGACGAATTGGGATCACTTCTGGGAGCCCCTATCAGCTTCGAGTGTATAGAGAACGGGCCAATGGCCATTGGCGTGCGAGATTTGCATCTCGCGCTCCGCCCCGCATCGCGGGTATAAAGCGGAAGCGGATGCAGCGCACATTTGTTTTTCACTGAGGAGCCGAACTAGTGACTCGGCCGCTGCAGTGATGGTACAGCAACTGTGGCGACGGGACGTACGTCTCCGTTCCCTCCTTCAGGGAACGAGGGTTACATACGTAACCGAGACGTTCCCCTTCAGTCGGTCACGTTCGACGTACGTCGGACGTCACCGACGAATTGGGATCCCTATGGAAAACGCCACAGTTACTACCACTTCCAGCGCCCAGCGAAAGCCCCTCAGACCCCCGTCTGTTCGGGGCGGGGAACCTACGCAGGGAGAGTCACTGCTGCTGTTCCGCAAGACCCACTCAGCAGAGTATTGGATAACGCTGGGAAAGCGTGCCCCGGGGGGCCGCTGCGGAAGCCACATCCTACCCGTAGGGAGGTATCATGTGGAATATACATGTATGGACTGGCCGTGGGCAGTACAACATACGGAAGTCCCAGGGGTGGCCCCGGCCAATGCAGGCGGGAGACTACACCGCACAGAGACGGCAGAGCGAGCTCTGCCAAGGGAAAGACACGGGCTCGCCGTAGGGAGCCGTACCGTGGAAGAATACACATATGGGACCGCCGTAGGGGTCACAACATATGGATACCCAGCCTAACACAAGTTCCACCAATGCATACGAGTGTTAGACCTGGCGTCGGACGCTCCGCCACGTCTGACTGCCACGGGTTGCGGAGGACTCAACAGGGTTCGCCGTGCTGGGGAACTCGACTGGAGCATATCAGCGCACGTATCCGGTCCATGAGGAGGGGAATGGCGCAGCAAGCCGACACTAGAACGGGCACTTCGGTGTTACCGGCTATTTGAAGCGAGCACACGGGAAGAAACCGGCTCTACACGGAGGCTATAGAATCTAGCGAACGTGTTAGGTGTCGCCCAGCCCGCAGCTCTACATATATCTGTCAGCGAGGCGCCGTGTGCCAGCACCCAGGAAGAGGCCACACTCCTAGTGGAGTGGGCCCTCAACCCAAGCGGGCAGGGCACGCCTTGGGTTTCATACGCCAAGGCGATGGCATCCACTATCCAGTGAGCCATCCTCTGCTTGGAGACAGCCTTTCCCTTCTGCTGGCCTCCGTAACAGATGAAGAGCTGTTCTGAGGTCCTGAAGCTTTGCGTTCTGTCCACGTAAGTCCGCAGAGCGCGAACGGGACAGAGAAAAGCCAGGGCTGGGTCTGCCTCCTCCGAAGGCAGCGCTTGCAGGTTCACCACCTGGTCCCGAAAGGGAGTGGTGGGAACCTTGGGCACATATCCGGGCCGGGGTCTCAGGATTACCTGAGAGTTACCCGCCCCGAATTCCAGGCACGATTCGTCGACCGAAAATGCCTGCAGGTCCCCTACCCTCTTGATGGAAGCCAATGCAGTCAGGAGTACTGTCTTCCAGGACAGGATTTTTAACTCTACTGACTGCAAAGGCTCAAAGGGAGCCCTCTGTAATGCGGTTAGCACCAGGGGCAAGTCCCAAGAGGGTATAGAGTGAGGGCGAGGCGGATTTAATCTCCTCGCCCCCCTCAGGAACCTGACGACCAGATCGTGCTTTCCTAGGGACTTACCTTCGACCATGCTGTGATTTGCGGCGATAGCGGCAACATACACTTTGAGGGTGGAGGGAGACAGCCTTCGCTCCAACCCTTCTTGCAGGAAGGAAAGCACAGAGCCGATCGAACATCTTCGGGGGTCTTCTCGACGAGAAGAACACCACTCGACGAACAGGTTCCACTTCAACGCGTAGAGGTGCCTCGTAGAGGGGGCTCTGGCGGAAGTGATGGTGTCTACCACAGCCTGTGGTAGGCCACCTAGAACCTCCGCGTCCCGTCCAGGGACCAGACATGGAGTTTCCAGAGGTCCGGACGCGGGTGCCACAGGGTGCCCCGTCTCTGAGTCAGGAGGTCCTTCCTCAGAGGAATGGGCCAAGGAGGTGCTGTCGCGAGGAGCACTAGTTCCGGGAACCAGGTCCGGTTGGGCCAGTATGGCGCAACTAGCAAGACCTGCTCCTCGTCCTCCCTGACCTTGCACAGTGTCTGCGCAAGAAGGCTCACTGGGGGAAACGCATATTTGCGTAGGCCCCGGGGCCAGCTGTGTGCCAGCGCATCCGAGCCGAGGGTCCCCCCGGTCAGGGAATAGAACAACTGGCAGTGAGACGTGTCCGGGGCGGCAAACAGGTCTACCTGTGCGGTCCCGAAGCGACTCCAGATCAGCTGGACCACCTGGGGATGGAGTCTCCACTCTCCTGGGAGCACTTGCTGTCGTGAGAGCTCGTCGGCTGCACGATTGAGCAGGCCCGGGATATGAATGGCACGAAGCGACCTCAGATGCTTCTGACTCCAGAGGAGGAGATGGCGGGCGAGTTGTGACATGCGGCGGGAGCGTAGACCACCCTGTTTGTTGATGTACGCAACGGCCGCAGTGTTGTCCGTACGGACCAGAACGTGCTTGCCTCGTAGCGGCCCTTTGAGGCGGCCCAGCGCAAGACGAACTGCTAACAACTCGAGGCAATTGATATGCCATTGCAGTTGAGGCCCCGTCCACAGACCCGAAACTGCAAGCCCGTTGTACGTGGCCCCCCAGCCGGTGGATGAGGCATCCGTGGAGACCACAGCATGCCTGGACACTTGTTCTAGGGGAACTCCTGCCCGTAGGAACGAAGGGTCCAACCACGGACTGAAGGTTTGGCGACACTTCGGTGTTACTGAGACACGGAATGAGCCGCTCTGCCACGCCCATCTCGGGACTCGGTCGTGTAGCCAGTGTTGAAGCGGCCTCATATGAAGCAATCCGAGCGGCGTCACTGCGGCTGCGGATGCCATATGCCCCAGGAGCCTCTGAAAATGTTTCAGTGGTACCGCTGTCCTGCATTTGAACGAATTCAAGCAGTTCAACACCGACTGGACGCGCTGCTCTGTGAGTCGCGCTGTCAGATTGACCGAGTCCAACTCCATACCGAGAAAAGAGATCCTCTGCACGGGGCAGAGTTTGCTCTTTTCCCAGTTGACCTGAAGTCCCAACAGGCTGAGGTGACTGAGCACCATGTCCCTGTGTTCGCACAACTGTGCCTTCGACTGAGCCAGAATCAGCCAGTCGTCGAGGTAGTTGAGAATGCGAACACCACGCTCTCTCATGGGAGCAATGGCCGCCTCCGCGACCTTCGTGAAGACGCGGGGCGACAGGGACAGCCCGAAGGGTAGGACTCTGTACTGATATGCCCGTCCCTCGAACGCAAAGCGTAGGAACGGTCTGTGTCGGGGGAGAATCGAGACATGAAAGTACGCGTCCTTCAGGTCGATCGCTGCAAACCAATCTTGGGGACGGATGCACCTGAAGATGCGTTTCTGCGTTAGCATTCTGAACGGCAGCCTGTGAAGGGACCGATTCAAGAACCGCAGGTCCAAGATTGGCCGTAACCCGCCGCCTTTCTTGGGTACAATGAAGTACGGGCTGTAGAAGCCTGTCTTCATATCGGCTGGAGGGACCGGCTCTATCGCGTCCTTCGCCAGTAGGACTGCGATCTCCGCCCGTAGCACGGGGGCGTCCTCCTTCGACACGGAGGTGAAGTGAACGCCCCTGAACTTGGGGGGCCGCCGAGCGAACTGAATCGCATAGCCGAGTCTGATAGTACGGATGAGCCAGCGGGACGGGCTGGGGAGCGCTAACCAGGCTCCCAGCGACCGAACCAGCGGGACCAACGGCACCACAGACGTACCCGCAGCGGGGCAGCGCAGCGGAGTGCAGGGACCCGACTCGGACGGCATCGCGGCCCGAAGTGGGGTCTGAGTGCGCAATGCAACACTTACCTGCTTCCGCTGAGGGGGTGCACGAGTGTGCGGAGGCCTCTTGTGTGCGTCCTGGACACAGCCAGCACCCCCTGCTGGCGATAAGAGAGGCACCGGAGGGTGACAAGGCATGGGAGCGTCGTACACCGCCGAGCGCGCTCTCTTGGCACCCAGAGATTTTAGAAACAGCTCTTTTTTTGAAGTTTTGGGTACCACTGGCCCGAAGGCCAGTGGCGGAACAGAAACCAAACAAGAACATAAAATTCTCTCCCGGCCCTCCAGCGGGAGAAGGAGCGGTGCTGTCACCACCTCCTGAAGAGCTGTCTCCTCCATCTCTGGGTGGCCCGTCTCAGGGTCTCTTACGACGACGCTTGCCACCTGGCTTGGCAGCGGCCTGAGCGGGCTGGACGGCCTTCCCGCGGCCGGCTCCACGCCGTTGCCCTGGTGGAGGCTGCTGCTGGGCTGGGGCGGGAGCGGGGGCGGCGGCGGGCGGCCGCCCTCGGCGACGAGCAGGCGGAGGAGCTGCGGCCGGCGGCTGGGCAGCAGCTGACCGCCGGGGCAGGATGTGTTTGATGGCCTCCGTCTGCTTCTGGACAGTCGAGAACTGCTGGGCAAAGCTCTCGACCGCGTCGCCGAACAGCCCAACCTGGGAAATGGGGGAGTCCAGGAACCGATACTTATCAGTCTCCCTCATATCGGCCAGGTTGAGCCAGAGATGTCGCTCCTGGACCACAAGAGTGGACATCGCCTGACCAATGGAACGGGCGGTGACTTTCGTCGCCCGGAGGGCGAGGTCCGTCGCCGTCCGGAGCTCCCGGAGGAGCTCTGGGTCAGGTCTACCCTCGTGCATGTCCATGAGTGCCTGGGCCTGGTGCACCTGGAGCAACGCCATGGCATGCAAGGCGGACGCAGCCTGTCCACAAGCCTTGTAAGCCTTCCCAGTTAGACTGGAGGAGAACTTACAGGCCTTGGATGGGTGGCGTGGGTCTCCGCGCCAGGTGGAAGCGGACGCCGGACACAGTTGCATCGCGACCGCCCGCTCCACCGGCGGGATCCCCACGTACCCCTTGGCTGGCCCGCCGTCGAGAGTAGTGAGGAGGGAGGAGCTACTCGGCCGGTTTCTGGCAGAAAAAGGTGCCGTCCACGACCTCGTGAGCTCCTCATGCACTTCCGGGAAGAAGGGCACCGGGGCGGGACGCTGAGAACCAGCGCGAGCCGCCCCGAGAAACCAATCATCCAGCCTAGAAGGCTCGGGACACGGTGGAGGGTTCCACACGAGCCCGACCTTTTCGGCGGCCCGGGAAAGCATAGCCGTCAGCTCGGGGTCCGTCTCGGACAACGCCACTCTCCCAGAGGGAGGCAACGCAGCCGGGTCTTCATCCCCCGAGGACTGAAACTCCTACTCCGATGCAGCGATCGACATCCTATCCTCTGCTGGAGCTCCAAAGGTCACCGTTGGACCACCTCGAGAGGGGCCAGCGACTTCCTCCGAAAGCTCAACCGGCTGCGGCACTACAGAGGGTTTAGGGGCCCACGGAGGCTGGCTCGGCGGGTGTGCCCTAAACGTGATCCTCAGGTCACCCTGGCTATTCGCCGAAGTAGGTCTATCCTGCTGGGCAGGGATAGCACTAGATCGGGGCATAGGTAAGGGGACTCCACCCTCCCGAAGGTAGGCGAGTCTCGACCTTAGCGCCGAGATAGTCATGTTCCCGCAATGGGAACACGAACTATCCACAAACGCTGCCTCGGCATGTTGAATACCCAGACATGTCAGGCAGCGATTGTGACCGTCAGCTGGTGACAGGGAACGACCGCATCCAGAAACGCACGGGTGGAATGACATCTTGAAAAAGACGCAATTTCACACCCGTGTTGCTCTTTTAGAAGAAGCTCTTAACGTGCCGAAGCACCCAGGAACAGCCGCGGCAAACACAGGGGATAGTGCAGCCTGTGTTTGCACTCACCGTGGAACGCCCCCACCGAACCAACCGGGATGCTGTAAAAACAGCAGTTTGTTTCACCGATTTCGGTGAGCTCGCGGTTGTCACTGCACGTGCCTTCTCCCCAGCACAAAAGCCTCTTCTCTTGCTCTCTCTCTCTCTCTCTGCTGACGCAGGAACAGTCTTCCATGAAGCTTGTTTGGCTCCGAAGTGAATGACAAATGTGCGCTGCATCCGCTTCCGCTTTATACCCGCGATGCGGGGCGGAGCGCGAGATGCAAATCTCGCACGCCAATGGCCATTGGCCCGTTCTCTATACACTCGAAGCTGATAGGGGCTCCCAGAAGTGATCCCAATTCGTCGGTGACGTCCGACGTACGTCGAACGTGACCGACTGAAGGGGAACTACAAACATGGCGGACATGCGAGACTGACAGTTAAAGGTGCGTTCATGTCGTAATTACAACATTTCAATTTGTAAAAAGCATTCACGTCCTCGTAGAGCTCGTAATTACAACTTCTAAGTAGTAGTATGCCAAAGTTGCTTTTTCTTCACAAAAAGAGTACAAAACTTAAGGTACTCATCATATGGTGCCCGCTTCTCCTCGGTGCCTTTAAGAGACTGTTCTGACAACCCCGCCACCTCTGGTGCTTCGGAGCGCAGGGGTTTTTCACTGAGTTTGGCCAAGTCCCTGGCCAGGAATTTTGCGGAACTGGGAGGCTCACTCCCTTCCAAGGAGGGTATTGAAGAAGTATGTTCAGTCTTCCCCTGTCGGTGAGCCATTTCAGGGTGTGGCAATTCTGCCAACTGTGTCTCTGTGGGTTTGCCATTTAAAGAGGACTTGATGACAAATGGCTCAGGCCTCTGAGGGCAGGCCCCTCTGGGGGGTAGTGGCTCACACTTCATCACACGGTGGCCGCTTCTCCTTGGTGCCCTCAGGGGACCGTTCTGCCAAACCAGTCACCACTGGTGCTTCCGTGTGCAGCCATTTCCAGGGAGTTCAGGTCTCAGTGTCCACCCAAAGATGTTGCCGCACTGGGAGACTCGCCCCCTCACAGAGGAGGACATTAGAGAAGCCAGATCAGTTGCTTCCTGCCAGTCATCCGCTTCAGGGCGCCAAGCTGACTACTCGAAATACACCAGATACCAGACTTGAGAGGCTGGTTCCCTTAGTAGACCATCTGGCAGTGTGGAAACGTCTTCCAAATGTGCCTCAGTGAGTCCTGCAGACTATAGAGAGAGGCTACAGAATTCAGTTCAGTTCAAGCGGGATCCTGCCCACAGTGGTGTATCCTGCACAGGCTCTGGTAATGGAACGAGAAAAAGCTATTTTGGGGAAGGAGGCCATAGAGACGTGTTCCTCCTCCTGAGAGAGAGTCTGGGTTCTACAGCCGGTGATGTGGAAGAACCTTAGTGATGTGGAAGAACCTTGGTTCTTGTCCCAGTGTCCAGTGCTGGGGGTGCCTTGGCGCAGAATGCTTACAACAGACACTTCCCTCACAGGCTGGGGAGCGATCCTAGGGTAACTCAACACATGGCCTGTGGAGGGGTCATCATCTGTCATGACACATTAATTAATGAAGATGATGGCTGTCTTTCTAGCTGAAACACGTCCTTCCAGATCTCAAGGGCCATCATGTGCTTCCAAACACCAAACACAGCAGTGGTCGCCTACATAAATCTAGTGTGGGCTCAGGGCAAGCTGCTCTCATTGTGTCAAGCACGTGAAGAGAGGCCTCAAACGCAGAGGATTCGTGCAACAGTTTATTAGGCACTTCAGAAAACCCAATAAACATCCAACGTGTATAGTGACACACACAAACAAAAAGGAGGTGTAACAACTCCAGAGCCGTCCATACAGACACCTGTGGACACAGGCTGTGGAGACCACCTCAGGTGCAATGCCCAACGGGACAGGGAACGAGACGCACGGCCAGCTGTATGACTCCTCGTCTAGGCATCCTGGGCACAGCAGCAGATGAAGGTAAGACACAATGACACACAGCACAGGTACAACCGTACATGAAACAACAGCACAAAATCTACTGACAACAAGGGGCAGACACAGCAGAGAATATAAGGGAGGAAGGGAACAAGCGACAGGTGAGGGCAATCAGCTCGTGATCTGCACACGCCCGCGCTTAAAATCAGCGCTGCTTGCCCAGGTCACGAGCTGCAGAAAATGACAGGACAACACAGACAACAGGGAAGCCGATGAAGCACCCTGAACCGTGACACATTGAGTGCGGTGTACATCCTTGGGCATCTAAATCAGGGAGCAGACATCCTGTTGAAGCAGGGGCTGAGGCCCGGGGAGTTAATCTGGAGAGAATTCAGCCAGGCGGAAGTGGACTTATTTGCATCTCAAGAAACAACGCAGTGCCTGCTCTGGTTCTCTCACGCATCCAGCACCACTTAGTTTCGTCTGTACGTTTTTCCCTTATCAATCTGCTCCTGGGAGTTCTAGAGGTTCACCAGGAAAGGGCCAATCTAATATCGTTAGCCCCATTCTGGCCGGCCCGAGTATGGTTCTCCATGGTAGATTTTCATCATGAGTGACCTTCTGTCCCAGGCAGGAGGCAAAAACCCTCGCCTGGACTTGTGGGTTTGGCCCCTGAAGGGGTCCAACTCAAGAACTCTGGTCTGTCATCCTAGGTTGTTGAGACCATACTAAGCTCTAGAGCTTCCTCCACAAAGAAACTATATGCCTTAAAGTGGAGAGTCTTGACTTCATGGTGCAGGAATTCAGTGCTGGAGTTCCTTCAGGATCGTTTTTCTGCTGGGCTATCCCCCTTCATGCTAAGGTTTACGTGGTGTCCATAGCTGTTTACCATGCAGGGAGACTAGGGAGACACACTCTGGTATCTTGTTTCCTTCTTGGCATACTGAGGTTAAGGCCTGCTATACATGCGAGAGTTCTGGCCTGGAATTTGGCCGTGGTTCTATGGGGTGGTCCCTGGCACTCTTCAGACTATTGAAACTGTTTCAGAGAAGTTACCTTACTCGCCATATGGCTTTCTTGCTCAGTAGTCTTGCAGGGCTTTTATCTTCCGCCATTCATGTCAGCAGACCAAGGAAAGCTTTATTTGCTTTAACCAGTCAGGGCTTTTGAAGAATAAGCAATTCGTTTGTTGAGGCTATCTCTACAGCTTGTTAGGTGCGTGACCTTCCTTTGTCTCTAGTTGTGAGGGCCTATTCTACTTGGGAGTATGGCGGCATCTAAGATTTTACTGTCAGGAGTTCTCTCCAAGAAGTTTGTGATGTGATGTGATGGGCTGGGTCTTTCCGCACACATTCATCAGATTCTATAGCTGGATATGGATCCTACACCAGGGTCTCAGGTGCTTATGTGCTAAGCTGTGCTCGACATGACTCACATTAGGACAGGCACTTGTCAGTATGGCGTTGTGGGTATTATCATTCCCATAGCGTCTCTACTTCCGACACGGGAACATCTCAGGTTACAATTGTAACCATTGTTTCCAGAGAAGGGAATGAGATTCTCACCTGAGACGTTTTGCAAGCTTGTGCCAAATCATTAAGCCCTAAAAGGATTCTGCACTTTAAAAAAAGACCAAAACTAGACTGTAACAGAAAATTCCCCTACCCAGAAGGCATGACATTTTATGTCTTTTTGTCAATTTTTTGGCTCTTTTTTTTCTATGCAGCAAAATCACCCCAATCATTCTAGAATGATGAATTCTTTCCAAATAAAGCTATTTAGTAATGTAGTGAAACTTCTTGTATTTTTTCATACTGCAATATATTACAGAAAAACACAATATCACAACATAATTAACATAGTTAACATCAACAATATCGTGCAGCCCTAATCGAGATTTTGAATCGTATTTATTTGTTTTAGTGTCACTACACCAAAATGTTGTCAATGAATATTGGAAATTTCCTGTTTATCATTTAATTATTGTATCATACAGTTTATTCCTTCTGGACCTGACAGTCAGCCACCTTTCTTCTTAGCATTGCATCAGCTATTTAAAAACCTACTGGTTGACATATCATCTGTTCAGTAGGTGTGACACTGTTAGGTAGTGTAACACTACCCTTTCATATATCACCTCCATTATATGTAGTGGATCGAAAGGGTTTCATTTGAGCTGAGAAACACAAAGCAAACAGGATGTGACTTCATATTGAGCATCCCACCATAACACGCATGAAAAATGCCCATCATCAGATATGATATTAAACAAGCATTAAAATAAGTAGTTGTTTGTGTTGTCTTTTCAAACACAAGCCTCATTTTCCCTTTATGGTCCAACTGGAGTTTTGCTTGAAAAGGGCCAAAAAGTCTGATACTGAACCAGTGATTGATTCCTTCTGGCTCTTAAAAATAGCAACATCTAATCATGTTACCAAATTGGAGCTGCATGGAAGAATTACCCAGACCACTATGAAATTCAAGATTACAACTCCAGATAATTGACATCATTCTGAACACTCCCTGTTATCTCAAAGATGATTGTTTTCCTAGTAAGTCAAGCATCACTATCAAGATCAATGCATGAGTGCTTGATTGCTCTCTTTGATTTCTGCAAGCTGATTAGACTCGGATATACAGGCTATATCTCATATTAACGATCAAATAATCGTATAGTGATGCATTGTTAAATCTGACTGTATATTGAAACTTGCAGCTGACTGATATGGGTGATTTAGGAAATAACTTTCTTTTTCTTTTTATGCAGCTCTCTCACAGCTCACCAAAACACACAAATATTGAATAAAGTAACATTACATTTCTAGGTGGTTAAACAACCATGATGCCGTGCAGGTGGTGGAGTTATAACTTCTGCTAAATAATCAGTTTGAGATAAAATAAATGTCAGATTATTGCTGTAAATAACAAACATGGCATCTGAGAATGACTTTGCTATTTTTGTTCTCCATTATTTTGCTTAATTGTTACCGTCTAGTTCTGTTTTGGTTTCATTTTCATTCATTGCCATGTTCCTGGAATAATTTACCTCAGGAGCAACGGATCCAGCCGAGGATTGTGAGGTAAATTTACTCTGTTAGTGTCTGACTGTGAATATTAAACTGCAAAAGACTGTTTAAAAATGAATCCTGCATGTCTCTGTGTGACGTATTAAACTGCAGATTAACATTTATAGGCTCTATAATATAACAAATACGCTACATAAAATGTCACAGACGTAAGACTGTTTAGACAAGATTTCTTTGGCCTGTTTTGGACAGATAATGAAGTGTTTACTGTAAAATAGCCTAGTGCCACATCAATAAAGCTTTTGTTCGCAAATTTCTGCTCAGATGCTATAAATACAGTACCAGTCAAATGTTTGGAAACATTACTATTCAAATTAATGTTTTTGAAAGAAGTCTCTTATGCTCATCAAGCATACATTTATTTGACCAAAAATACAGAAAAATTCAATTTAAAATAATGGTTTTCTATTTTAATATACTGTAAAATATAATTTATTTATGTGATGCAAAGCTGAATTTTCATCAGCCATTACTTCATTTATCCAAAAATCCTGAAAAAAGTATCACAGGTTATAAAAAAATATTAAGAAGCACAGCGGTTTCCAACATTGATAATAAATCAACATATTAGAATGATTTCTGAAGGATCATGTGACACTGAAGACTGGAGTAATGGCTGATGAAAATTCAGTTTTACATCACCAAAATAAATTAAATTTTAATGTATATTAAAATAGAAAACCATTATTTTAAATTGTAATAATATTTCACAACATTATTTTTTTTTCTGTATTTTTTATCAAATAAATGCAGGCTTGATGAGCACAAGACTTCTTAAAAACATTAAAAATAGTAATGTGTCCAATCTTTTGACTGGTACTGTACAAATTCAAAATATAATAGGCCTATACAAAATTTTGTTCACATGCTGTGCAATAATACATGCATGCATGAGATCATGTTTTCTGTTAAGAGAGCAACTATTGTATTAACCTTAATATAATGTCCAATGATCCTTTTATCAGTATCCTCACAGGTTTTTTTTTTCTCACAGATCTGAGAATCATAGTGACCTGATACTGGCCCACATAGAACATTCTGCCTTTGGCTCTCACTTTATATTGTTATTCTAAATAAACTACAAAAATATATTTATTTTGTCCTGTTTTGTCCTCATATTCTTTCTTATAGTTCCCTCTCACATACCTGACTGAAAGGCAACTCATTATGCGGTTCTTAATCTTCTCAGCTGTGAATCACAGCATTATTCATGATTGTTTACATCTCTTCGCATATGAGCTTTGTAAACAAAAAGTGTTTTGTCCAGTGTTATGGACCTGACATTTGCAGTCAAATCCTGAAATATAAATTCTCAGAGAATGCATTTAATACCAATATACTGAACCGTTTTTTATATTTTATATATATATATTTTATATATATAATCCCTTAATAAAGGAGTCCAGACATTATAAAATATCAGTCTACACACGCGTTTTATATTTTAGATGAGGGAAAAATACATGCATTATGGACGTGACAAAAAAAGTTTTAGGTGACAACATATTTTTATGAATTCTGTGAATTACACTGCGTAAACCAAAAGTAATAATACCCACTGAATGAAGAAGGGTTGGCTCTCCACAGAACATAAAATATTCATTTTATTTTATTTTTCGTGTTCGCGTTTGAGGAAAAAACAGTGTTACGGGCGTGACAGATCTCCGTTACGGACGTGACCGGTCTGAAAGCGGCACTGAAAGACTGCTTTAAAACTTTCACAGAGACCTCAAGCGGCCATTTAAACCACCAAATACTGAAATCTGCGACACCAGCATGGTAAGATTGCACAATTAATCAACTTTATTATACTAAATCGCTGTATTTCAAATGGTTATGGATTATTTCTCATGTTGACAAGCACGTGCGTTGTTAAAGACTCAATTTAGAGACCATGATTTTCCTTCTAACAGAGCTGCTTGCTTAAATTCATAAGCAAATATTCACGTTCATCATATAAGAGTTCAAATCGTAGGTTTCCCCACACAGTCAGGCGTAGCGATTGACACTATTGTCCATAGGTGTGAGATGCACTCGCAAACATTTAAAAATAATTGCAATATCATTATTATTATTTTGTCAGCTTGATGATGAATAGGTTATTTATGTTTTAACCAAGAGGTAAAAACGCGATATCCCGAGTGTCCTATGAGACACAATGCTCTTTTGTAATTTGAACTGTATCATAGCCTACCCTCCGATGTCCATATTTCATTCTGTAACTGGCAAAGAGGTAGAGAAGATTGGTTCATGTGCGCTTGATCCGCCGCTTAGACTGAGGCGCTACAGCAATCTGTCACGCCGTATTAAAGAGCGACATCTATTGTTTGAATGAACTTGAAAGTTGAGACCTTTTTTCGTATTAAAACTAACAAAGCACAAAGATTATTGCGATTATTTGATATGGACTCATATACGGTGGCCTACGCCTGAAACAGATCACAGCAATAGTCATTTTTTCATGAGTCATTAGTCATGATTTAATATGAGGCGTCTGTAACACATTATTATGGTTGTTCAGAGCAAAGCAGTGAGATGAATTGTCGATCCTAATAAGAATAAATATAATTTAGCTTTGTATATAAAGTTTCAAGTTATTTGTATTTATAATTGTTATATTATATAAACTTAATCTTTAAAACGTTATGGACGTGACGGTTAGGGTTGGGTCCCAAAACCGTACCTATATAACCCGTATGTAACCGGACCGAATCAGAAAGCAGTTTTCGGTTCCTCATTTCGGTGCCACTTACAGTGGGGAGAACAAGTATTTGATACACTGCCGATTTTGCACGTTTGCCCACTTACAAAGCATGTAGAAGTCTGTAATTTTTATCATAGGTACTCTTCAACTGTGAGTGACGTAATCTAAAACAAAAATCCAGAAAATCATACTGTATGACTTTTAAGTAATTAATTTGCATTTTATTGCATAAGTATTTGATACATCAGAAAAGCAGAACTTAATATTTGGTACAGAAACCTTTGTTTGCAATTACAGAGATCATACGTTTCCTGTAGTTCTTGACCAGGTTTGCACACGCTGCAGCAGGGATTTTGGCCCACTCCTCCATACAGACCTTCTCCAGATCCTTCAGGTTTCGGGCTGTCGCTGAGCAATACGGACTTTCAGCTCCCTCCAAAGATTTGGGTTCAGGTGTGGAGACACTCCAGGACCTTGAGATGCTTCTTACGGAGCCACTCCTTAGTTGCCCTGGCTGTGTGTTTCGGGTCGTTGTCATGCTGGAAGACCCAGCCACGACCCATCTTCAATGCTCTTACTGAGGGAAGGAGGTTGTTGGCCAAAATCGCGATACATGGCCCCATCCATCCTCCTCAATGCGGTGCAGTCGTCCTGTCCCCTTGGCAGAAAAGCATCCCCAAAGAATGATGTTTCCACCTCCATGGTTGGGATGGTGTTCTTGGGGTTGTACTCATCCTTCTTCCTCCAAACAAAGCGAGTGGAGTTTAGACCAAAAAGCTCTATTTTTGTCTCATCAGACCACATGACCTTCTCCCATTCCTCCTCTGGATCATCCAGATGGTCATTGGCAAACTTCAGACGGGCCTGGACATGCGCTGGCTTGAGCAGGGGGACCTTGCGTGCGCTGCAGGATTTTAATCCATGACGGCGTAGTGTGTTACTAATGGTTTTCTTTGAGACTGTGGTCCCAGCTCTCTTCATTGATCAGGTCCTGCCGTGTAGTTCTGGGCTGATCCCTCACCTTACTCATGATCATTGATGCCCCACGAGGTGAGATCTTGCATGGTGCCCCAGACCGAGGGAGATTGACCGTCATCTTGAACTTCTTCCATTTTCGAATAATTGCGCCAACAGTTGTTGCCTTCTCACCAAGCTGCTTGCCTATTGTCCTGTAGCCCATCCCAGCCTTGTTCAGGTCTACAATTTTATCCCTGATGTCCTTACACAGCTCTCTGGTCTTGGCCATTGTGGAGAGGTTAGAGTCTGTTTGATTGAGTGTGTGGACAGGTGTCTTTTATACAGGTAACAAGTTCAAACAGGTGCAGTTAATATAGGTAATGAGTGGAGAACAGGAGGGCTTCTTAAAGAAAAACTAACAGGTCTGTGAGAGCCGGAATTCTTACTGGTTGGTAGGTGATCAAATACTTATGTCATGCAATAAAATGCAAATTAATTATTTAAAAATCATACAATGTGATTTTCTGGATTTTTGTTTTAGATTCCGTCACTCACAGTTGAAGAGTACCTATGATAAAAATTACAGACCTCTACATGCTTTGTAAGTAGGAAAACCTGCAAAATCGGCAGTGTATAAAATACTTGTTCTCCCCACTATAAATTCAAACGTGCTTTCGCGCTTTGGCTGGCGCAGAGACAGATGCGCTCAGCGCTTGTCACATATCACAACTATTCAGTGTTTTCAACCACATAATGTTTATTTTAGGTTCCAGACATTTAAAGGCACATAAGTACTAGCAAAAAATACACACTGATGTCTATGGAAGCGGCAATAACAATCCTTTCAGTTATAATTTGACTACGTGTCTTATTTATATCAGATATACAGTATATAGTAACTCTATAGTCCACTCTATTCTTCTCCCAGTTCACCGGTCACTTACTTTTTAATGTATTTTTTGAGACGTGGATGAATTGACGTGATGTAAATCCGACAGATCCGATTCCCTGAGGCGCAAACTAACATGGCAGCGCCCATCGCGCATTATAGATCAACTAACACACATTCACTTACACATATTTGAAAGTCAGAATATCAGATAGTTCATGACATAGTTAACAAGTTTGTGAATATTTTGAATAAAGAAAAAACGAAATAAAACCGATATACCTGTCATACAGCACTATCACGGCTGCTGTGTGTCACGTGAGAAGCATGACACGTCGCCATGGAAACAATAAGGCGATGCGTTCTAAAATATTTAGAGAATATGGTCATATTTCTGTAAAATAATGCTGAACCTTGAAGCTGGTTTGTAGCATACCAAGAATACCGACTACTTTGCTGTTTTTACTGTAAATGATGTTTTATTAACAAGGTTCGGGAGGAGCACGTTCAGATAATTGACAAGTGGAGAGCACTCAGCGAATCAACAATAAGAGGTATATATACGCAGCAGTCTTACCTCCGTTTGTTGACAGTTTATCAGCATCCCTCCACCACCCCTTCTCCACAATTTTAGTGGGGGGGGGGGGGGGGGGTACTTTGGGTTCGGGCCAAATTCCGAGCTCGAAGCCCTCCCCCCGGACAGCACACCAAATACGCATTTAAATTTACTATCTATAAATTATATGTAGGTGTGAACTCGTGAACTGTTATTTAGTGTTAAATTAGGCCTATTGTAGTTGGGTTAGGTGGCTTAGGCTTTACTGTGAATTTTTCTAAGTAAATAGTGTTTTGTATCTATTTATATTTATATATTTAAGTATACTTTAAACTTTTAATAAATTGTTCAATTTAAAGATTTTATTTTTTTTTTTTTCAATAAAAAGCCATTCTTTAATGTCATCCACCGTCGTGGCTCTTTTTTTTTTTTTAAGTATCGGTTTGGCACCGGTATCGCAAAAAACCCAAACGATACCCAACCCTAGTGACAGTGCACTGAAGCATCGAGCCCTTATAAATTCAACAGACAGTGCTGTTATGACAAAGTGAGTGTGTTTATTTTTCAGGCATGCCTCCATCTTTCTGCAAAATGCTTACTGTTAAAATAAAGTTTAAAAAGGGGGGTCTTTGATCCCTATTTTGAAAGTATGAAATATCGTTGGCTGAAAATTTAATTTTAGCATCGTTGTTTACCTCATATGTGGTGGATAAACAAGGCAATTTTCTTAATTTCTGTTACAGCACGTTAATACAGTATATTACAGACCTAAATGGACAACTTAAAAAGGGTTTTGTTCTTTTGGTAAAAACTTAATTTTTTCATGGTAAGGATGACCTTTGCATGGAATTGCCCTCTTACAAAATTTAAATCAATATATTGTTTTATGTGAATGAGTAGGCACAATGATTTTTACATCAGTTTGAAGCAAAAACTCTAGGCAAATACATTCATTAGTCAAAAGTCTTGTGGACACATATTTACTGTTTGTTTTGTGGCCTTATTTCAGTGACTTTTTTGTTTTTTTCAAAAACCACACACAAACGTTATTCTCTCAAAAATACAAGCATGTACATACAGTATCTCACAAAAGTGAGTACACCCCTCACATTTTTGTAAATATTTTATATGTTTTCATGGGACAACACTGAAAAAAATGACACTTTGCTACAATGTAAAGTAGTGAGTGTACTAGGGGTTGAACGACTTCATATTTTTTAAAGTCGACATTTATGTGATGAAAGTCGAGTCGACTAGTCGCTGATGAAGTCATTAATGGACAAATAAGCCTGAACCTCGAGTTGAAACTGAACGCAGGTTTTCTTGTGCTCAGCTATAGCATATTTGACAGCGCTGCCCACAGGCTATTGCTCCTACATAACAGCTTTTTTATCATTTCTTTTGTCTTTGGGTCGTTATTATTTCTCACAGATTTCTGCTCGTTCTAAATCAGATACAGATAAAGTAGCTGTCACGTAGCGTATAGTATAAAAGCTCAGAGGACACCGGCTGAGCCGGTGGGACAGAGGACGGAGGCAAAGCCGGGGGGAAGGCAAAGCCAGACGGAGCCAAAGGTGCAGGCAGGTCGACGGCTGACCAAGGTGGAGCCGGAGAGACGAGGGAGCCCGGAGAAGCCGTATGGCCGTTGGTATCTGGTGAAGTCAAGGGAGGGACGAGCCAGGGCGAAGCCGATGTGTCGACAGGCCGCGGTGGAGCGCAGGGCACAGAGACTGGTGGCGAAGACAGGGGATCCTCTGTGCTGGATGGAGCTGGTAGTCTGAAGACACTGGGTCCTCACAGCATGTGGGAGATGCAGAGGGGCTGAAGGGCAGCAGCAGAAGCAGGGCTGAGGAACTGGCTGATTGAAGAGGTGGGAGAGGGAGGCTGGGCAGGAATTCTGGAGAGACGGGGTGCTGGAGATACAGGAGACGCTGGAGATACTTCATTAAACAGGACTATTAAATTCTCCTCAAAAATGACTAACAGTTCCTCGAAATACCCACTAGGGGTCTTCACCATCGCATCTACCGCGACGAGTTTGTGGGTGGGGCTTCCCTCCAAGCCGTCGAACTCCACCAAAACTCCCTCCACAACGACCGATGTTGCCAGCTCACGCACCTGGTCAGACTCTCGCGGCGGTACAGGCTCCGGGGCGATGACTCCATCCGACCTCTTCTCTGGTCTGGGCTCGTCAATCGCAGCAGGCCGGTCTCCATGGTCTGCGGTGGGCACAGGCAACTCCATCCTGTCGCTGGTGGATGGCTGGTCTCTGGCGGCAGTGGAGTGGGACTGGTAAAGCTGTCATCTTCAGCAGGGCCAATGGTAACTGGTGAGTTGTTATTTACCAGTACCCACTCCACAAAGGCGGCGAAATCCTCCTTTGGACTGTTCGCTGGAACGCGTGCCTTCGACCGCTACCTTCGAGACACAGAGCGAGCGGTCTGGGTAGTGCGTCTGGCACGCAAGATGTAAGAAATCCCGTGTATGCGCTTCCAGCGAACGGTCATCCTGCTCCAGGCAGAGTAACTAAAGCACCTTGGCAGAGCATTAAAGTCGACTAGTCTGTGCAACCCCTGGAGTGTACAGCTTGTATAACAGTGTAAATTTGCTGTCCCCTCAAAATAACTCAACACACAGCCATTAATGTCTAAACCGCTGGCAACAAAAGTGAGTACACCACTAAGTGAAAATGTCCAAATTGGGCCAAAAGTGTCAATATTTTGTGTGGCCACCATTATTTTCCAGCACTGCCTTAACCCTCTCGGGCATGGAGTTCACCAGAGCTTCACAGGTTGCCACTGGAGTCCTCTTCCACTCCTCCATGACGACATCACGGAGCTGGTGGATGTTAGAGACCTTGTGCTCCTCCACCTTCCGTTTGAGGATGCCCCACAGATGCTCAATAAGGTTTAGGTCTGGAGACATGCTTGGCCAGGCCATCACCTTTACCCTCAGCTTCTTTAGCAAGGCAGTGGTTGTCTTGGAAGCGTGTTTGGGGTCGTTATCATGTTGGAATACTGCCCTGCGGCCCAGTTTCCGAAGGGAGGGGATCATGCTCTGCTTCAGTATGTCACAGTACATGTTGGCATTCATGGTTCCCTCAATGAACTCTAGCTCCCCAGTGCCAGCAGCACTCATGCAGCCCCAGACCATGACACTCCCACCACCATGCTTGACTGTAGGCAAGACACACTCACCTGGTTGCCGCCACACACGCTTGACACCATCTGAACCAAATAAGTTTATCTTGGTCTCATCAGACCACAGGACATGGTTCCAGTGATCCATGTCCTTAGTCTGCTTGTCTTCAGCAAACTGTTGGCGGGCTTTCTTGTGCATCATCTTTAGAAGAGGCTTCCTTCTGGGACAACAGCCATGCAGACCAATTTGATGCAGTGTGCGGCGTATGGTCTGAGCACTGACAGGCTGACCCCTCACCCCTTCAACCTCTGCAGCAATGCTGGCAGCACTCATATGTCTATTTTGCAAAGCCAACCTCTGGATATGATGCTGAGCACGTGCACTCAACTTCTTTGGTCGACCATGGCCTGTTCTGAGTGAAACCTGTACTGTTAAACCGCTCTATGGTCTTGGCCACCGTGCTGCAGCTCAGTTTCAGGGTGTTGGCAATCTTCTTATAGCCTAGGCCATCTTCATGTAGAGCAACAATTCTTTTTTTTCAGATCCTCAGAGTTCTTTGCCATAAGGTGCCATGTTGAACTTCCAGTGACCAGTATGAGAGTGTGAGAGCGATAACACCAAACTTAACACACCTGCTCCCCATTCACACCTGAGACCTTGTAACACTAACGAGTCACATGACACCGGGGAGGGAAAATGGCTAATTGGGCACAATTTGGACATTTTTACTTAGGGGTGTACTCACTTTTGTTGCCAGCGGTTTAGACATTAAATGGCTGTGTGCTGAGTTATTTTGAGGGGACAGCAAATTTACACTGTTATACAAGCTGTACACTCACTACTTTACATTGTAGAAAAGTGTAATTTCTTCAGTTTTGTCCCATGAAAAGATATAATAAAATATTTACAAAAATGTGAGGGGTGTACTCACTTTTGTGAGATACTGTACATGTTGCTCACATATTATGGTAGCCCAGTTTGTGCTGAATACAGTGTAATTAATTAATTGTCATTAATATGTTTATAAGCAACTGAAAAAAGCACAAAAGAGCATGTCAAAAACGTCTAAAGGGCCCCAAAACTGTGCAGACCCATAGGGGTTAAATAATGGTGCAAATACTAGTAAATTGACTAGCGTAAACCTTAGTAAATCACCTGGCATAATTCATTCAAATACTCTCCTCCCATAAATTTTGCATCTGAAAGGGAAACTCCTACAAATGCATATGCAATAAGGCCAGCCACAAAAATAACCCTGTCCACGCCTTTTCAGCACAAATTTTTCACTGCGTGTCTTTAGTAAATCCTGAAGGTAAATCTGAAAAGAGGGTTGGTTCAGGTCCGTTGGCGCAAGCTGTTAGTAAATCTGGCCTTTAGTTTCCTCCGTTCATTGTTCAGTGTTGTCTTAGTTTTATGTGGTTGTTATTGTATTCCTCCCCATGATCTCGTAAGTGTTCCATGTTTGAATATTAAAGACTGTTTGTTTTCCACTCCTTCGTCATGCGCATCATTACAGCCACCATTCCTGACAGATATATTTTCAGATGCTTGATTCAATCGCAGGTTCCCTCTCTTCAAAAGTGGTGCTTTTTTCTCTATATATACTAAAAGACGTAGAATGCATTTGCATATATGTAATGAAAATTTTAGATTGTGCTGCATGTTAGCTTGCTTATTTTGTTAAAAAGTATGATCTATTTAAGCCCACATCAAACTAACAAGTAACAAATTCACTAGCACTTTTATTTTGAAATGTCTACTGCTCATTCAAAAAGATGAGAGAGATAAAATATGCACTCTTACAACCATCTGCAATACAATATAAACACCATAAAGTAAACAATTCATCAACAGTAGATCATAATCTATTTATTGACTGTGAACTGTTCTAAAACCGCAAGCCTGTAGAACGTGCAACAGCAGCGCGTTTCTGCTTTGAAACATGCAGCGCTCATATTTATTTCATTAAATCATATACTTTTGAAGGTTAATAATCAAATTAGGCTGTATTGCAATTCCTGTTTTTCTATGACCAAATTTAAGACCTTTTAAAATAATAAATAATACTTTTTTGTACCATTTAGGATATTTAAGACATTTTATGACCTGAGGTAAAAACTGAGGCCCCATGGGGACTTCGCACACATGGGGAATTTACACACATGCTCCTTAATACATTTTACAGTTTGTGCCGATGGCTGACAGACGATGTTGAGCCGGCTAAAGCCAAACACTCTTCATTCAAGCCCTTTCAGCTCTGTGCGCATTCTCTCTTTCTCCAGACGCACATTAACTGAGCTTAGTGCTCAAACGCAATCCCCCGATGTCATCATCCATCGTGATGTTTCACTGTAGACATCGTCTGATGCCAATTTGGTAGACATCGCCCAACCCTATTGCACACATCTCTTTTTAGTCGCAAAAGCATGTGAAGCCCTTGCACTGTCAAGCCTTGCGAATGTTCGTTGAAAGGAACTATGGTTTCAGGAAGCATTGAATCGTTGAACTATGTTGCTAACGACAGAACTTGAGATGCTTTTGGGAAACAAGCCCCTGATCACAAGTGGTCAACGGACAAACATCACTATTTACACCTGTTTTTATCCAAGCAGCATGATTTGTGGTAGAATTCTAGAACAAACAATGCGGGACTGGTTACATGCCAAGGTTTAATAAGGTTAGAGCCTTATTTTTGGAGATCGACAGCAGAGTTCCTGTCCAATCAAATGCTCTCTAGAATCTGAAGCGTCCCACCCCCTACATTAGATGCTGAAGCTGACCCACGAACAGCAAGGGTGTATAAAATTTCTGTATGCACATTTCACAACGCATCAGCGTGTTGAAACTTTGCATGCATGTTCATGACCCTAAATGAGAAAAAGTCACAAAATTTCAAGAAAAACAATGTAGGTTAGATAGTATTTCAGAAATTAGTTATAGCTCATTTTTACCATTTGTGGCATACAAAAAATATTTCTGTATTGAAATATGTGGGGAAGATCAAATTTTTTAGCTTCTAACTTAAAACTAAAATAACAGAATATAACCAAAAAAATTCATTATTTTGGGTCTCTACAGCTGCCTTAGAACATTAAAATGTGAACATCACGAACGTAACAGTAATTTTGTGTGTATATGTCAAAACACATCAGCGTGTTGAAACTTTGCATGCATGTTCATGACCCTAAATGAGAAAAAGTCACAAAATTTCAAGAAAATAAACATAGGTTAACTGAACTCAAGTTAAATCAAACCGGGTCAAACTGACCTGCAACATAAAACAAGGGTTAGTTTCATTGGTGAAACAAATGGTTGTTTCATTAACCATTTAGACTGAATGGGCAGGCGAACTTGTGAAATATGGTGAATGGCACATAGTTCACTATATAGGGGATAGGGAACGATACAGACACTGTAAATATGCTTTCCTTTGGGGCGAATGAAGCCTGGTTTTGCGTTTCTGTCATGCGAAACACCGCAGCGCACATAGTCTGCTCCAGTTCAGACATGATAGCACAGAGTGGATTATATGAGCGAGTCAGCACAGACCAGAAAACGTATCGGACTCGGACCCATTTGAATTCTGCACAGAATGCTGTATTTTAAAGCGATTTGGAGGAGATTAGGAGGAGAAATGGTTAGACAGACTAACGTCTCAGTTACATATGTAACCCTCGTTCCCTGAAGGAGGGAACGGAGACGTTACGTCAGTGACTGACGGAATGGGGGCTTCGCTAGAGAGCCCTATCACCTTCGAATATTAGAAAACGAGCCAAGGGTATGGGAAATACCATGGGTCTGCGGAATTTGCATCGCAAACTCCGCCCACCCGCGTGGGTATATAAGGATCCACGAGTGCAATCTCACATTATGTTACCTGCTGAGGAGCCGAGACTGTGCGTCCCGGCCGTTTCAGCGGTACAGCGGTAGTGGCATGCGGACGTAATGTCTCCGTTCCCTCCTTCAGGGAATGAGGATTACATACGTAACCGATATGTTCCCTTTCAGTCAGTCACTACGTCAGTTCAGTCAGTTACGTCAGTGACTGACGGAATGGGGGTCCCAATTTAATCTCGCCACTGCGGCTGTCTTCCAGTGTCCTGCGCAAGCCCCAGCTCCCTGTCGTGAGGCTGGCACGAGCGAAGGGCCAGGCTATGCGCAAGAATACCAAGGTACACTGGGTAGCATATCCCAGGTGGTATATGTACACAGCGCCTACCCACAGGGAGGACTTAGGATACACATATGACCCAAGTACGGGATGCATATGGAAAAACTCCAGTATCCAGGTATCCAGGCCGTAGGGTGGAATGTTTCAACCCCAGGGGTGGCAAGGTGGTCTTGCCAAGGGAAAGACACGTGCTCGGAGGAGACTTACCATGGAAATACACATGTGGGGGTTGCCCAATCGGGGAACCATGCACATGGAGGCACCTAGCCTAACACGAGGGCTGACCAACTGGGCATGCACTCTGGTGTTGACGTCAACAGTGCTGGAGGAACTCAGGGCTTCCCGGAGAAACTCACCTGAGTAGAATAGCGCATGTATCCAGTCCGTGGAGTGGAATGGCACAGCAAGCGATGACACCGAGCAGGTCCTACTACTGGCCACTGGTAGCGAGTACATGAGAAGACACTGGCTCTACTCGCAGATTATAGAATCTCGCTAATGTGTTAGGTGTCGCCCAACCTGCAGCTCTGCAGATGTCTGTTACCGAGGCACCATGCACTAGAGCCCAAGAGGAAGCCACACTTCTGGTGGAGTGTGCCTTCCCCCCTAGGGGGCATGGCAGGCTTTGAACCTGGTAAGCCAGGACAATGGCATCCACTATCCAGGGGCAGAGCTTGCAGGTTCACCACCTGGTCCCTGAAGGGAGTGGTGGGAACCTTGGGCACATATCCAGGCCGGGGTCTCAAGATCACGTGAGAATTAGCCAGCCCGAACTCCAGGCACGGGAGGGAGGGGTTGTCGCAAGGAGCACCAGGTCCAGTTGGGCCAATACGGCACAACCAGAAGGACCTGCTCCTCGTCCTCCCTGATCTTGCACAGAACCTGTGCGAGAAGGCTCACTGGGGGAAACGCATACTTGCGTAGGCCCTGCGGCCAGCTGTGCGCTAGTGCATCCGAGTCGAGGGTCTCCTCGGTCAGGGAGTAAAACCAGCGGCAGTGGGAAGTGTCTGGGGAGGCAAACAGATCTACCTGTGCGTCGCTGAACTGTTCCCAAATCAGCTGAACTGTCTGGGGATGGAGTCTCCGGCGCTTCGGCCCGGGTGAAGGCTTCTGCTTGAGGGAGGGGCGGGAGCCGCAGGAGGGCGCCCTTCGGCGGGAAGCAGACTGAGGGGGCTGCACCGATGGCTGGGTGGAGGCAGCAGCTGGCCGTCGGGGCAGAATGTGCTTGATCACCTCAGTCTGCTTCTGGGCGACCGAGAACTGTTGGGCAAAGTCCTCGACCACACCGACGAAGAGCCCAGCCTGGGATATGGGGGAGTTGGGGAAACGAGTTCTCTCAGCCTTCCGCACATCGGCCAGGTTGAGCCATAGATGTCATTCCTGGACCACACGTGGACATCACCTGGCCCAGGGAACGCACAGTGATCTCCGTCGCCCATAGGGCGAGGCCGGTTGCAATGCACAGCTCGTTCATCAACCCTGAGTCAGCCCTTCCCTTGTGCATGTCCCTGAGCACCTTTGCCTGATGGACTTGAAGGATGGCCATGGCATGCAAGGCGGAGGCGGCCTGCCCCGCAGCTCTATAGGTCTTTGCCACGAGAGTGGAAGAGAACCTACAGGCCTTGGTGGGGTGCTTAGGGTCACCGCGTCAGGTGGAAGCGCTCTGCAGGCACAGTTGCATCGCAACAGAGCGTTCCACCGGGGGGACCCCAGTGTATCCTTTGGCCGCCGCGCCGTCAAGGGCAGAGAAGCCGGAGGAAGCCGCCGGACCGCGAAAAGTCACAGGAGACTTCCACAACCTGGTGACTTCCTGATGCAGCTCCGGGAAGAAAGTCCATCAGGCAATCGTCCAGCCTTGAGCGCTCGGGAGAGGGCGGTGGGCGCCACTCAAGCCCGATGCTCTCAGCTACCCGGGCAAGCATGGCCGTCAGCTCTGGATCAGACTCGGGCAACGCTGGCACTCCCGAAGGAGGCAGTGCAGCAGAATCCTCATCTCCAGAGGACTCAAGCCCGCCTTGTGACGCTGTGAGTGACATGGCGTCATCCGCCGGAGCCCCAAATGAGACGCTGGGTCCCCGAGAGGAACCAGGCTCATCCGGAAGCTCCACGGCTTGTGGTGCGGAGGGGGGCGTGGCCCGAGGAAGCCTCGTAAGGTTGTTCCACACCGTCACCCTCAGATCACCCTGAAACGCTATTGGCTATTTTTAAAAAGGGGAGGAGCTGTTCGATATGTCCCACCCTGTCTTCCTGTTTCAGTGGAAATTACGTCAACACTTTGAATAATGCTCTGTTTCAATGCACTTTAGTGGGCCTTTAAGTATATTTGCAGGGTTTCTGCAGGTTTCACCAAGTCAAATTTAAGACTTTTTAAGACTTTTTTTAAGACCATTATGACCATTTCAATGAGCATTAGAGGTAGCACTACATGGACGTAGGAAAATTAAGACTTGTTGAAAATTATTTAAGACCTAGAACTCAATACATCAGCAAATTTTAGACTTTTTTAGACCCCGCGGAAATCCTGCAGGGCTCGACAATAAGGACTGCCCGATGGCCCAGGGCCAGCGTGAAAGACACTCGGCCAGTTGATGGAACTGTCACTTACCCGCTCGGGCCAGTGCTGCATCTTCACTTAAGTTGATAATTTTTGCATTTGTAAGTCTTGCCTATTTAAATATTCAAGCGCACATAGATGAGAAAGTGCCCGCGTCTCTCAGTTTGGTTCTCGTGCAGCGCAGCAACACTAGCTTAAGCGCACCCACGCGTCTCACACTGCACGAACATTCACACAAAATTATGTCAAAATGCCTGTCTTGTCGAGTATTATCGTAAACATAGTCGGTTATGTCTCTTAAATGAAACATGAAATATGCCAGTCACCAAGTTTCATGGCCCACAGAATATCTTGTATGAATATCTGAACCTGCAAATATATAAAACGAAAGAACAGACCCTCTGCTTTATTCTAGCTTCATGCATTCTTTTTTATCAACACTTGAATATGGGTAAGTTTCATGAAAAAAGTAACATTTTGAGAAAAAAAGCTGAGAAAAATCACGTTTTTGTCAAAGACTACATCCGGATGGGATTCAGAACGATGATCAAAACACAGATGGAGTAGATTGAGTCCATCAACACCTCCAAAGCTTCACAGTCCTATAACTCGTCCTCGGTCGACATTTCATTCAATAACATAGCCGTTTTGATTTAGATGCTGTTTATTGCTGATGATCGCATTATTTTTCATATGCATCTGCTTATATGAGATCGCTTGTTTCTGTTTCTTCTTCGCCTGTGTTTTGATCTGGAGATTCTGTACTCGTTCAGGAGATGTGTAATAGCGCCCCCTACTGTATAACAGGAAAATGGCAGGGAAGCATTTTCTCCTTTTATACAGTCTATGGTTTTCTCATGAAAGACGAGATAACAAAAGACAGGAAAAAAAAAAAAAAAAAATTCACTCACTGCTCTTGACTGAATAACTTTAATAAGGGTTAATATTTATACAGTGAAGATAGAAAAAATCCTTAGCGTTGAGCCCTGCCCTGATTTGTGTAATTTAAAATATTTAATTATTGCAATATTGCAGGTTTGCATTTCACGGTTTTTACTCATTTTAAGCAATAGTGAATCTGTTTCTGTGCAAGTGAGATGAGTACAGGGTTCCTGCAGGTTTCACCAAGTCAAATTTAAGACTTTTTAAGACCTTTTTAAGACCATTATGAATGAAATTTAAGACCTATATCACGCAATAAAAAACGTACAAAGGAAATGCAGAATCACAAAATTACTCACAAAGCAAATTAATTTATTTAAATTGAACAAAGTATCAGTAAACTTGCACTCCCCATAGCTAAATCGCACCAGGATTTCACATATATATAAAAATAATTTTGTGGTGGTAATTTCCAGAAATTTGCATAGATGCACAATAGTCACATATACACAATAAACACAATAAAACAAACAAAATGCATAATCTCTTTTGGTATCTTACAAAAAAAAAGGCTGGTCCAGTTGCTTAGTAAAAGTAAAAAGTTCTCAAGTAATTAAGTAACCAAGTAAACGGTCAGTAATAAAATAAGTAGGTATGCAGGATCAGGATCGGTCAGACAGGACCGATCCAAATCCGATACTGTGCGTATAATATTCTGTGTTATTGTTAAGCCCCAGTGCCCCACAAAAGGCACAACATTATAAAGCATCATCAACTCTTCGTGCACTATATTAAGTGTTCTGAAGCCATTCCATAGTTTAACGTGAGGTACAGATGAATATTTAAGTCATTAAACTCAAGTTCACGTGAATGCTTCCCTCAGCTGCGCCTGTCAGTCATTCTCCATTCAGCTTTCAAACTGCGTGTCGCGTTCGACAGTAATCAATGTTCCTGTTATTATGCTTGATCTGTAGATAACACTCTATGGTTTTGCATAACATGACTTTGTCTGGCTGGAGTTTATTACGGTTTCTAAATTGTGTTACTTTCTACCGGGTGTCTGTTAGATCACAACACTGGACTAGAGATTGTATTGTTCTTCACACGCATGGTAACTGAAATTTTAAACTGTTAAAAGAAAAGGCTCAATAAAATATTGCATAGATAGATACACTATGCATTGATATATCTTCCCTTTGTGCTTTGAACTTTTCAATGCGGACAGAGCGCTGCGCACTGTGAATCCATGTTGCTTCAAGCGCATCATCCTGCGCACAGGATGCGCATACGCGCTTTGTGCCGCTCTGTATTGGAGCCTTTCATATTATAATACTTTTGCGCAATGAAAGATTATTAATAGCCTTTCTTGTTCTGTCCTATCTATAATATGTTGCTGCCTCATTAAAAAATCTGCGCTATACATTTAAAATAAATGTCTTTCAATTTCTTAGTATATAGGCCCTATAAATTTCTATAAATATATTTACTTGTTTGTTTTTCATGAATGTATTTTACAACAATGTGTAACATTTTACCAGATTTAGTGCTACACTTATTCACTTTTATTTGTTCCCCACTAAATGTTTAGATTTTATACAATTATTGTGTACTCATGATTTTTCTAGAGTAACTTTTGCTGCTGAATTATCCACTAATCTAGTTTATCCACCATCTAGTTTATAGTAGTATTTTTGTCATAGATTGTGATTATATATTTTTTTTAATATGTTATGAAGTTGTCTGTATTTAGTAGATTGTGTTTAACACACAAAAGAGTGATTATCAGTTCAACACACTGAGGTATAGAAATTCTACATTGAATTTTTAAACAAAACTGCACTGGTATCGGAATTGGCCGATACTCAGAATTTTTGGTATCGGATCAGATCGGTTCTGAAAAAATGGTATCAGTGCATCCCTAAAAATAAGAACTTATAAACAAATGACAATAGGACAAATAAATACAACATAAAGATACAGATACAAACAGTGCTTTAAGCGGAACTGGAAGAACTATTAGCTGAAGAATAAAATCCGTTTTGTGTGTCTGTGGTACAATCCGAAAGAGACTCGCCCCAACAACACGAAAGCTGATTGGCTGCAATATAAGATGCATGTTGGTCTCATTTGTAGTTGTAATACAGCAAATTATATTTGGACTAGCGAAAGAAAGAACTACAATAAAACTACAATTTAAAAAAAACACATTCTAAAGCGCCGTGGGAGCATTTCAATGAGATACAGAACTGATGTGCGGTGACAGGTGTGTGTATATTGTATATGTTTTACAATGGCTTCAACTGTGTGTATAAATTTCCCTTTTATATTAATAATACTTTTAAAACAAGAAAAGTTCATGAAAGTGTTATTCATTCTGTTACAGCCTATAAAAGAGTCTTGTGTAACAAGGGTTGTGGGTGTGTATTTGTGCGTACGTGTTGTGTGTGTGCTCAGATGCTGAGATGTAAGAGACACTCAGAACTCCTGGAGCCTGAGACCGTGTGATCTCACAGACTGGAAGTCCTGTACATAAATCTTGGCCATTTAGAAACGGAAAACTGGTGCCTCCTCTCCTGTGGGGGGAGCAGCCTATAGACTAAACAATATTGACCCTACTGCTGACCTGGCCACTTTTCACAACCCCCCCGTCAGACTACACCAGCGCAGTAATGAACTCTTGGGACAGACTCCACAGCCAAACCCCACATAACCTTGTGTATATGACAGATTTCCCAAGAATCCAGAAAAAGACCATGGTTTTTCTTTTTAAGATCACCAATGGGACAAACCCACGCCCCTGGCCTCTCAAAAAGAGCTGTTTCACTGACAACTAAAATGATCAAAGGACTTTAGTGCCATGTGACTGAAAAACGGGACATAAGTTATCCATAAGATGTTTTCTAGGTACTATAAAGACAATATTTTTTGCCATTTCGACAACATTCTATGCAACTATGAATATGTAACTCAGTAATTATATATTTGCTCTGAAATTTCTATACATTTCAAATATTCAAAAAAAATCTATATACATCAGAAACAAACACTATAAGACACATAAAATACACAAACGACAAGAAAACAAAATTACAAGGAAGCAATAAAATGATTCTTTAAACATCTTATATATCGTAAAAAATAAGATTTTTTTTTTGCAGATGAATAAACCATTCCATAATTTAATACCCCTAAATCTTATTGAGTATTGTCCTCTATAAGTGAGAAATTTAGGAGGATGATGAAGATATGAAAATTGACGAGTTAATTGACAGTGAACCCGTGAATTTACTTTAAAATAAGTCTTAAATTCCTCTGGAATATTCCCTTCACTTGAATATATCTTATTAATATTTCTCAAAAATGTGTTTTCATTTATATCATAAAGGATAAGAATCTGAAGTTTCTGAAATAAAGGAGCAGATGAACATTTGATCGGGCTGCAATCCTTACAAAAGGTTTCTGAAGGATAAAAATATTTTTGAGAGTAGTAAGAAAAGTGCTCGCCCAAACTATATTACAATATGAAAGATACGGATATGCCTAACCCTCCTTATTATACCGGTAGATGTATGTATTTTTCTGCTGACGTAGTCAGCTTGTTCCCTCCAACTCAAACTCTCGTTAACAAAAACTCCCAAGAATTTTGTAATTGACAGTTGAGGCACCTCAACTCTTTTTTTGATAAATACTTAGGGTATAATTTTTTTCCACTAAAGACAATAAAATTAGATATTTTTTATATATTTAAAGATAAATTATTTAAATTAAACCAGTTAGCATAAGCGATTAGATAGAGATGCACCGATCGACCGGCCAGGGACCAGAATCAGACGATTTTCCGCATTATCTGCCCAGACTGGTAACCGGCCAGTCAGTCTCACGTGTTACCGATTTCAAGCCGGTCCGTTTTGTTGCCAGCGGCACAGGCAATAATGTCAGCTGCACGTTCTCGCTCTCTTCTCTCCGACGGTGACACACACCCGCGTCCTCTCACTCACTCATCTCATTCGCTCTAGTTAAATAGTGCTTGTATTGTGCATGATTTTACTAATTCCCACGTTTCACGCTCACACCAAAAGTGCGTGAACCACTGATCTATATAACTGGAGCACACAAGCTCTCAGTCTCAAGCAGCTTGTGAGTCGCAAGTACCAAAATGAGTGGCTTACTGTGCTTAAACAGTCAAATACACACAAAATTGTCAAAATGCCCATCTTGGCGACTTTTCAGTAAAACACAGTCAGTTTTGGAAACTAATTAGTTGAGAAAGATAACGCATGTTGCGTAACAGTATATTGGATCTGTGCATAAACTCTTAAAGGGACAGCAGTCTAATATTCCTGCTGCTGTCTGTCATGTTAATCAAAGAACAAAAGAAAAAGAGAAAATCACTCTCTGCTCTTGACTGAATAACTTTTGTAACTTATTGTAAGCATTAATCTGTATTTAATTTTTACAATGAAGACCATCCAGTGTTATTTTACATTTGATTAATTTATGTAGTATTTCTTACCTGAATATACTGTATACTAGGGCTGCACGATTAATTGAAATCGTGATTTGGTTCAGTGCGATTAATCTCAAAGTCTGTGATTTTTTTTTCCCCCCGATTTTTAATTAAATATATGCGCAGCATGTTAGTGAAGAGCGGCTCTATGATCAGTAGTAAATGCCGCTCCGTCTCAAAAAACACTGCGAGTTTCAGTCACTTATAACGTCTTCCCAAACTTGTAATGCGAAGAGTTCATAAACCTGTTGTCCAACAAAAGACAACGTTTAATAACATGCTTTTACTCACTTCATATCGTCAGTCGAGTGTTTGAAATTTCCTTTTGTGAGCTGATGTGGCTTTTTATCACAGAATGAGGCAGACAATATATTATTCTATTCTATACAGTGATATACAGGTTATATCGATTATTGCATTATAAATATACTTTATTATGAATATACCAGAGAAGGCTTAAAGAACTCAAATACACCATATATTGTCGCAGTCGTGTGTTTATTGTCTACGTGTTTAATCAGTCAAAGCATTTCTATCTTCTTTTTATTCAGCTCAGCTACACAGTGCTAGCTTCATATTAGGGATTTCCTGAAAACTCATTATATTACTTCTCTGAGGCAAATGTGGAGTTTCTGCTTGAGGATGCCCTCTGGCTTCCAGTATGAATGAAACAAGTGTATTTAGCGTTCAGTAATGCTTACTCCATCCTATTTTGGGTAAAAAAATAAGAAAAATAAAATTCTCTCTAAAGAAATTTATATGATAATCCATATGTTTTTCTCCAGTGTACAGGAGTTTTTTTTTTCCCAGAGGCTCATATTTTATATTAAAGACAGAATCTTTCTTGATTTTGCATACCTCCTGAAAAAAATTAAGAAATGATTGTCAGATTTTTATAATAATAATATAATATTTTATAATAAATCCTTAAAGCAGATGATCCACAATGTTTTAACAATTATAGACCTATATCTGTTTTGCCATGTTTTTCAAAAATATTAGAAAAAAAAAGTATATAAACAGATATTTTTTATTTAGATTCAAATTCTATTCTTTACAAACATCAGTATGGATTCTGTAAAAATCACTCTATTTATATGGCTTTGCTTCACCTCACCCTTGCACTTGAAAATCATGAATTTACTTATAGTATTTTTATAGACCTGTCAAAAGCTTTTGAATGTGTGTTTATATATATAAAAAAGAACACCTGGTTTGTTGTGCTTGTTTATAGGACTGTACAATTTGGCCCAACATTTTGTGCTTATATATTAATACGACTAATAATAATTATTATGATTATTATTATTGCTAAATAAAATTATTTAACAACATAAGAAATATTACTATTACAATAACATTTTCATTATTAAAAATAGAGTATTTAAGACTAAATATAACAATATAATAATAATAATAATATAATATTTTACAGAAAACTTATTTTACGAAAAACTGCAGGGTTACGTGTTAACATGCAGGCAGCCTATGACTATAAATCATTAGAAAGGTTTAAACAGAGGAATAACTTTAGCTATTTTTAAATCCTCTAGGCTCTGGCACAATGCCCGTCTTCAAAGACAGAAAAAATGTGAGCAAGTGGCTGCAATATTTAACAATTCACTTGTTTGACAAGAAATACTGGAGTATTATCATGACCAGCAGAAGATATTTTTTATTCATCAATAATTTCATTTATTTCTTGAATATGGGGTGACTTAAAAGTGGAGATAATAGGAAAATTTCCTGATTTATAATCCAGGAGTTCACCATAACCAGTAGGAATATTATTAGCTAATTCATGACCAGCATTAACAAAAAAATTATTACATTTTTGAGCTATGTCAAATGGATTATTAAAAGAATAATGAATAATGTCACCATCCACAAAGCTCTGAAGAAATCTCTCTTTGCAACAAATGATTTATTACTTTCTATGTGATTTTAATATCATTTGAACACCTCTTAAATTTTTCACTAAAATATTGCTTCTTGAGTTGCACACACGCAAACTTTGGAAAAAGAATATTTATGGCACTCAGACAGGTATGCTCTATGCTTGTTTTCATAAAAGGAAATGAGATGCATAGTTTCAACATTATTTGTTCTTCAGACAAGAAAAAAACGAATCAACTATGCAAAGTGGCCCACATTTGGTTTTTGACCACTGAAAATGTGCACAATTTACTCAAGGATCCACATTGAGATCTACCTATCTACCTATGTGTAAAAATAAAGTAATGCTGCTGCCATCTTTCTGAAGTAATTTTTGCCCACCTATAATTTGGCTCCACATCTTAGGTGCAAATTGTAATTTTAACCACCAATAGTGGATATTTCGATTTAAAAATCAAATTTTCCACATAAATATTAAGCAGCAGAACTGTTGTCAACATTGATAATAATAAGAAATGTTACTTGAGCAGCAAATCAGCATATTAGAATGATTTCTGAAAGATCATGTGACACTGCAAGACTGTAACGATGCTAAAATTAGTAATGATGCTAAAAATGCAACTTTTCCATCGCAGGAATAAACATTACATTTTAATATATGTTCAAATAGAAAGCACTAATTTTAAATTGTAATAATATTTCACAATATTGCTGTTTTTATGGCATTTTTGATCAAATAAATGCAGCCTTGGTAAGCATAAGAAATTTTTTCCCTTATGTGATAGTCCAGGTCAATCTCTGAACAGCCCTGACCCCTGTGACACACATCAAGCAAGAACAACTGAAACACGACTCCTCTCCCACAGGAAGTTTACCGGCATCTGGTCTTTGTCATACACAGATTCACACGGCTGTCACATTGGCCTCAACTAGTTCTGTTGACCACGGGTTGTTGTTCTTTTATATCAAGCACCCTTCCGCCTCAGTAACACACTGGTGTGGTTTACGAAGCCTTACACAGCCTTGTCATAATCCTGTTTTAGACGTGTGCTCGCAGTGGTTCGATCTTATCGCATCTGATACTTGGGAGCTGAAGGCGTGCCATTAATCATGTCACCAACAGAAAGCCTTATCTACAAACCAGAACTCATAATCCCACACAATAAATCAGCTCTGACTAATACATATAAGCAAACCTATTCATGTTCAACCAAGCTAACCTAATCTTGACAAAACAAAAACAAAAAGCTCCTCATGTAATCTCCATTGATGGATGCAGCGTTTACTTCAACGGGCAGAGAGGGGTGAATTTGACCAGATTAGACATTTGACAAGAGCTATCAAAGCGAGCAGCCTGAAACTTTAATAGCACACGTACAGCCAGCTCCAAACAAGCTCGTGGTCCATTGTCACTTGGCAGCTTCGAGCCATTGCGCTGATGGAGCCACATTGATGTTCGGATTAAGGCACGCCTCTGTGATCAAGTGCTCAAACCACCTCTAAATAGGATCTTAAGGGAAAGAACATCGTCACAGTGGATTCTTTTCAAAATGGTCCAGTGTCTTTGGCTTCTAGTGCTGTTGAAGATGGATTTATGTAGCATTTGAAGACCAAGGTGAACGTGCTAAGAGGAGGGCAAACACCTTAGCCTACTTGATAAACCTTTAGGTGGTGAAGTCCTAAAAGATTTACCTTATTCACAGCAGCGACATCTTTGTTTTTAACGGGAATGAAAGCGAGGCTGTGTGTGAGGGATATATACATCTCTTCAGTGGGTTGTACTGTTATTTAATGTGTCTTTGGATTGTTCTATATCTTTCTATATCTATCTTTATATAGAAATTTAAGTAGACAAAAAAAAACTCCACACAACACAAGCTGTGGAACATAATAAATGATCTAGGACCTTTATACAACTTTTTGTAGCAGGTGCCATTGAAAACACGGTAAGTCTATCCCTCACAGCCTTACTTCCATACCTATCATGGCGCTGCTCTGAATAAGGTTTATAGCATACATAATATATTTGTGATAGTGTATATATTTGCTCTGAAATGACTGTAAATCTGTAAAATAGACCCTTTGTTCACTGAATGACCAATAATGTCTCCTGCTTAATATGACAAATATGCATTCATACATTTTTATCATTTCCCATGATGAAACAAACACATATACCATCGATTAACAAGATGTTAGCAGCAGATCCTTTAAGTCCTGTAAGTTGCGAGGTGGGGCCTCCATGGATCGGACTTGTTTGTTCAGCACATCCCACAGATGCTCGATTGGATTGAGATCTGGGGAATTTGGAGGACAAGTCAACACCTCAAACTCGTTGTGCTCCTCAAACCATTCCTGAACCATTTTTGCTTTGTGGCAGGGCGCATTATCCTGCTAAAAGAGGCCACAGCCAGCAAAGAATACCGTTTCAGAAAAAGGGTGTACATGGTCTGCAACAATGCTTAAGTAGGTGGTCCGTGTCAAAGTAACATCCACATGGATGGCAGAACCCAAGGTTTCCCAGCCGAACATTGCCCAAAGCATCACACTGCCTCCGCCGGCTTGTCTTCTTGCCATAGTGCATCCTGGTGCCATGTGTTCCCCAAGCGATGCACACGCACCCGGCCATCCACGTGATGTAAAAAAAAAAAACATGATTCATCAGACCAGGCCACCTTCTTCCATTGCTCCGTGGTCCAGTTCTGATGCTCACGTGCCCACTGTTGGGGCTTTCGGCGGTGGACAGGGGTCAGCATGGGCACCCTGACTGGTCTGCGGTTATGCAGCCCCATACGCAACAAACTGCAATGCACTTATTCTGTATTCTGACACCTTTCTATCAGACCCAGGATTAGCTTCTTGAGCAATTTGAGCTACAGTAGCTCGTCTGTTTGATCGGACCACACGGGCCAGCCTTCACCCCACGTGCATCAATGCGCCTTGGCCGCCCATGACCCTGTCGCAGGTTCACCACTGTTCCTTCCTTGGACCACTTTAGATAGATACTGACCACTGCAGACCGGGAACTCCCCACAAGAGCTGCAGTTTTGGAGATGCTCTGACCCAGTTGTCTAGCCATCACAATTTGGCCCTTGTCAAACTCGCTCAAATCCTTACGCTTGCTCATTTTTCCTGCTTCTAACACATCAACTTTGAGGACAAAATGTTCACTTGCTGCCTAATATATCCCACACACTAACAGGTGCCGTTCACCTGTCATAATGTTATGCCTGATCGGTGTATATACAGTACTGGGCAAAAGTCTTAGGCACGTTAGTGTTTTCACCCCCAAAAAAATGGTTTTAAGCCAGTTATGTACTTTTGTTGTAGTGTGTCAGTAGGAAATATCAGTTTAGGGGCCAAATTTACTAAAAGCTTGCGCTAGCACAAACCCTCTTTTGGCGTTAAAAAACTACTGCCAGGATTTAATAAAGACATGCAGTGAAAAATTAGCGCTGAAAAGGTGTGGACAGTTATTTTTGCGGCTGACCTTATTGCATATGCATTTGTAGGAGTTTCCCTTTCAGATGCAAAATTTATGGGAGGAGAGTATTTAAATGAATCATTCAAGGTGATTTACTAGTTTGCGCTCGCCAATTTACTGGTGTTTGTGCCATTATTTACCGCCCAAAAAAAGCATGTCTTTAACCAGACGCTAACTGGTAGATTCCATTGGTCATTATGGAAATGATCCGGCTGCGTCTGTGTGCTTTAATTTGAGCATCGTCAGTAGATCACGCGCAGAACTTTCCACTCCCATCTGCGCTTTTATGGCATTGCGCTCTCACGCTTTAGTAAATCTGGCCCTACATTTCCAAACATTCATTTTGCCATTAATTGTAATAATCCAGTGAGATTTTTGTATGCACAAGGAGTCTGACAACAGCTGTTTTTCTCCACACAGAGATCTGATTTCACCATCATTGAGTCTGTGTGGGATTACATGAAGAAACAGAAAACACTGAGAGAAACTAAATCCAGAAGAACTGCGGAAACCTACAGACACACTACAGCAAAAGATATAAATAACTGTCTTAAAACCATTTTGGGGGGTGAAAATACTAACGTGCCTAAGACTTTAGCACAGTAGTGCATGCATATATATACATATATATATATATATATATATATATATATATATATATATATATATATATATATACACACACACACACACACACACACACACACACTGGGTCTCATTCACTAATAATTGCGTGGATTCTTTCATATTTGTACGTACAGGAGAACTTCTCACGAAAAATCTCCACCTGATTCACAAAACGTTCGTACACACATGAATTTGTTCTTAACCTCGTTCTGATGTTAGTGAATTTGAAGTATTCTAAATGAGCGGCCGCATGCACGAGGTTAGTCATTTGCATAACACACACCCAAGCCATCTCCATATAAGGGCTTTCCGCACATGCTTTCCTTACAGCCGTTCGTCGCTGCCGTTGTTCGCAGACGCACTCTCGCCCGGATCCTCGAGCAATGCTAAGTGTGCCATTCTCACCAGTTCTCACAATAAACACCTTTTATAAAGACCCAGATTAAGAGCTCTCATTAGTAGCTGTACATTCGCTGTACATCTGCTTTATTCAGAGAAACCTCGCAGCTGAAGCTATAACGCAGCTTTTCTTACTCTTTAACTGTATATGATCGAATGTATTTAAGATGAAATTAAATTGTACAAACCCGATTCCAAAAAAGTTGGGACACTGTACAAATTGTGAATAAAAACAGAATGCAGTGATGTGGAAGTTTCAAATTTCAATATTTTATTCAGAATACAACATAGATGACATATCAAATGTTTAAACTGAGAAAATGTATCATTTTAAGGGAAAAATAATAATTTCATGGCATCAACACATCTCAAAAAAGTTGGGACAAGGCCATGTTTACCACTGTGTGGCATCCCCTCTTCTTTTATAACAGTCTGCAAACGTCTGGGGACTGAGGAGACAAGTTGCTCAAGTTTAGGAATAGGAATGTTGTCCCATTCTTGTCTAATACAGGCTTCTAGTTGCTCAACTGTCTTAGGTCTTCTTTGTCGCATCTTCCTCTTTATGATGCGCCAAATGTTTTCTATGGGTGAAAGATCTGGACTGCAGGCTGGCCATTTCAGTACCCAGATCCTTCTTCTACGCAGCCATGATGTTGTAATTGATGCAGTATGTGGTCTGGCATTGTCATGTTGGAAAATGCAAGGTCTTCCCTGAAAGAGACGACGTCTGGATGGGAGCATATGTTGTTCTAGAACTTGGATATACCTTTCAGCATTGATGGTGCCTTTCCAGATGTGTAAGCTGCCCATGCCACACGCACTCATGCAACCCCATACCATCAGAGATGCAGGCTTCTGAACTGAGCGCTGATAACAACTTGGGTTGTCCTTGTCCTCTTTAGTCCGGATGACATGGCGTCCCAGTTTTCCAAAAAGATCTTCAAATTTTGATTAGTCTGACCACAGAACAGTTTTCCACTTTGCCACAGGCCATTTTAAATGAGCCTTGGCCCAGAGAAAACGCCTGCGCTTCTGGATCATGTTTAGATATGGCTTCTTTTTTGACCTATAGAGTTTTAGCCGGCAACGGCGAATGGCACGGTGGATTGTGTTCACCGACAATGTTTTCTGGAAGTATTCCTGAGCCCATGTTGTGATTTCCATTACAGTAGCATTCCTGTATGTGATGCAGTGCCGTCTAAGGGCCCGAAGATCACGGGCATCCAGTATGGTTTTCCGGCCTTGACCCTTACGCACAGAGATTGTTCCAGATTCTCTGAATCTTTGGATGATATTATGCACTGTAGATGATGATAACTTCAAACTCTTTGCAATTTTTCTCTGAGAAACTCCTTTCTGATATTGCTCCACTATTTTTCACCGCAGCATTGGGGGAATTGGTGATCCTCTGCCCATCTTGACTTCTGAGAGACACTGCCACTCTGAGAGGCTCTTTTTATACCCAATCATGTTGCCAATTGACCTAATAAGTTGCAAATTGGTCCTCCAGCTGTTCCTTATATGTACATTTAACTTTTCCGGCCTCTTATTGCTACCTGTCCCAACTTTTTTGGAATGTGTAGCTCTCATGAAATCCAAAATGAGCCAATATTTGGCATGACATTTCAAAATGTCTCACTTTCAACATTTGATATGTTATCTATATTCTATTGTGAATAAAATATAAGTTTATGAGATTAGTAAATTATTGCATTCCTTTTTTATTCACAATTTGTACAGTGTCCCAACTTTTTTGGAATCGGGTTTGTATTATTTAATAATTTCATTATATAATTTTATATATGGATTATATAATACACTTAATGCAATATACTTCAATGTAATTATAGTCATGTTAGGATGAAATATAACTTCTTCACACGATTATAAAGCCATACAGAGTAAGTTCTTTTTGCGTACATGTGGGTTTCAGTTTTTCCTATATTTTTTTGTAAATTTAGAAAAAAAATTATTACAAAATCTTTGGTGAATTGCGATTTGTTCTTAAAATCGTTCGTACGCACATTTCACGCACAAATTTGTGCTTATGCATGCTTAGTGAATGAGACCCATTGTGTATATGACCTTATACAATGATTACAAAATTTGTCAAATTCTATTGCTAATGTGTGTGTAGAGGAATTTTTTTTTTGGGCACTGTTGTCAAAAATATGAATTTTTTGTTATGTATCTAAACTGAAATATTTAGGACACTTTTCAATACTAATATTCCACAGGATATATACACTGGTACCAGCTGCTCTTTCTGGCACTCTTTTCTCCCAGACAGCGAGTTGACACACCACTGTGTGTATTTTAATTAAATAAAAGGTAGTCCGTTGTACAGTGTGTTTCAGAGTGAAGCGCGTCACGCTGTTACATGCGAGCAGCTCATGATCCAGCGTTTTCAGCATCTCAGAAAGGCTTGGTTCACAGTAAATGCAGCAAAATCCATCTCTGTATGTGTTATTATGAGTTTATCATGCATTTGGCAATGTAACGTGCGTTTACGCTTTGTTTTTACATTTGCATAATTTCCAACATTTTTGCGGACAGATTGCATTTCACACTTTCACACAGATTTGTAATGAGAAGAGTCTGTTGTCAGAAACTTAAAGCTTCCCTGCTGGTTTAACTTTTTTAACATAAAAGTTGTAATTTTATTACTGTAAAGTAAAATAATATTCTTTTTCATATTCATTTCATATTCAGTATTCTTTTTTTATTTTACAGTGCAGTGGTATTACAATAGTAATATATTTCTGTCTTACAATAATGTCTAAAACTTAATAATAATAATAATAATAATTATTATTATTATTATTATTATTATATAACCCCATTTAGAGCTATCAGGCCTGAGAAATCTCAGACACCAACTTTCACTTGACAAGAAAATACTTTGACTATGTTCAAAAGTAAATGGGCTGCCGTAGAACTCGAAAGCACAGCACTGTTGCGTAAACTGCGTAGGAGACTAACACAGACTAGACAAAATTGTTGAATAAAGTCATTAAATTTGTTTGTTTTTGAGCACAAAAAGTATTCTTGTCGCTTCATAAAATTAAGGTTGAACCACTGGAGTCACATGGATTATTTTAACAATGTTTTTACTACCTTTCTAGGCCTTGAAAGTGTTCATTACATTGCTGTTTATGGAGAGGTAAGAGAGCTCTCGGATTTCATCAGAAATATCTTCATTTGGTCCTGAAGATGAACGGGGTTTGGAACGACGTGAGGGTGAGAAATTAATGACAGAATTTTCATTTTTGGGTGAACTAACCCTTTAAGCATGTGCTATGAAAGCTGTGGATTTTAACTGAAACGGATAAGATTAATTGGTTCCAGGGCTACAACTCAAATAGTTGAAGCGACTTAATTTTCTCAAAAATTTATTACAAAAGTTTAAAACGTTATTTAAAAACTTTGTCACAAAAAGTTATTAAAGTTTGTTACAAATTAAGTTCCTCTAACTCAGTATTGTTTGTTGTTTGAACAATTTCATTCAAAATTGTCATTTTATTGCCATAAAATATTTTTTATTTATTTTTTATTTTTTGAGCCAACACATTTTTTTAGAGGGAAGCGGAAGAATATGGTTCTCATGTAAGTTATATATTTGACCTTTCACAGTTCATTGTTGAATGAGCAAAACACATCTTTAATATTGGCACAATGAATTTGTTCAGTTTTATGCTGAATATGAAAAATCCAGGACTAATAAGATATTAGATATGCCTAGAGTAGAGTATTCTAATGCCCTAAAATTAAAAACTCTTCCAGCTGACCCCAAATAACATCAGTTTGTGCACAAACATTGTATGAATGTGCACAAAGGAAGACAAGCTAACTGAATCACCATTACAGCGCAAAATAAAAACAGACTATTCGTAACAGAATAGCTGCTTACTGCACGGTATACACTATCTACTATTTAAAGAAGTTGTAGTAATCTATGGAAGCTTGTTTCCGCCACAGAATAAAACATTTTAAAAGATAATTGTGACTTTCTATCTCACAATTACGAGTTTACATCTCGCAATTCTGACTTTATTTCTCAGAATAGTGAGATATAAACTCGGGAGTTATAGGGCCCTATTTTAATGATCTAAGCACACCTTTGCATTTTTGTGTACAAACGACAACATTGTCAAAATGATATCTGTTCACGAGGATCCGTGAAAACGATTAAAATCGCTGTATTATTCTGCCAGGCCAGTAGTTGGCGATGTCACTTTGTAAAGAAACACTACACACCTATAGATTGAACACGTAATACGCATGACAGGCACTATTTTAACGATCTGAGCGCATGGTCTGAAGCGCATGGCGCAGGTGCACTTAGGGCGTGTCCGAATCCACTTTTGCTAGTTTAACGACGGAAAAAACGCGCCAGGCGCATGGTTCTAAAAGGTTGTATCTAGTCTTTTAAAGGTGCAGTGTGTAGTATTTATGAGGATCTATTGACAGAGATGCAATATAATATACATAACTATGTTTTCAGTGGTGTATAAAGACCTTACAGAATGAACCGTTATGTTTTTAATACCTTAGAATGAGCCATTTCTATCTACATACACCGCGGGTCCCCTTACAGTAAAGTCGCCATTTTGCGCCGTCATGTTTCTACAGTAGCCCTAAACGGACAAACTTCTCTACAGAGCGTTAGTCACTCTCTGCTCTCTCCGACGACGACATTTTTGTCCTGTGTCGGCCACCGTAGCTTCTCTATGTGCTTCGAAAGGGGGGGTGAGCGTTGGGTGACTGCAATTCACAACCTCACCGCTAGATGCCGCTAAAATTCAAACACTGCACCTTTAATGAGTCATGGGTGTGTTTTGAGCGTAACGTGCAATAAACCAATCAGAGTCTCATCTCCCCCTTGCACCATGGCGGATTCGCGATTTACATGGTGGAATATAGACACTCTCAACCTGACGAGTCAGTTTAAATACATGTGTGTATTGCCACGGCTGGTCAAATAATTAGCCAATTTCATTCATCATTACTGCAAATAGGTAATTCTGATATATGCAATGACTCTCCATTATGACATGTAGGCATTTTTATCTTTATGTAAACAATAGGGCTGCACGATTTGGGGAAAATATCTAATATCAATAATTATGATTATTATTATTGCTAATAATATATAATAATATATATAATAATATTTAACAAAATAAGAAATATTACTATTACAATAACATTTTCATTAAAAATAAAAAATTAAATAAAAAGCATTTAAGAATAAATATAATAATAATAATAATAATTATTATTATTATATAACTGCAGGGTTATCTGTTAAAAATCACTAGAAATGTCTAAGGATTTATTATAAAATATTATATTATTTTTATTATTATTATAAAAATCTGTGATATCAATTTCTTAATTTTTGTCAGGAGGTATGCAAAATCAAGAACGAGTCTATGTCTTTAATATGAAATACAGTGGGGAGAACAAGTATTTGATACACTGCTGATTTTGCAGGTTTGCCCACTTACAAAGCATGTAGAAGTCTGTAATTTGTATCATAGGTACTCTTCAACTGTGAGAGACGGAATCTAAAACAAAAATCCAGAAAATCACATTGTACAATTTTTAAGTAATTAATTTGCATTTTATTGCATGACGTAAGTATTTGATACATCAGAAAAGCAGAACTTAATATTTGGTACAGAAACCTTTGTTTGCAATTACAGAGATCATACGTTTCCTGTAGTTCTTGACCAGGTTTGCACACACTGCAGCAGGGATTTTGGCCCACTCCTCCATACAGACCTTCTCCAGATCTTTCAGGTTTCGGGGCTGTCGCTGGGCAATACGGACTTTCAGCTCCCTCCAAAGATTTTCTATTGGGTTCAGGTCTGGAGACTGGCTAGGCCACTCCAGGACCTTGAGATGCTTCTTACGGAGCCACTCCTTAGTTGCCCTGGCTGTGTGTTTCGGGTCGTTGTCATGCTGGAAGACCCAGCCACGACCCATCTTCAATGCTCTTACTAAGGGAAGGAGGTTGTTGGCCAAGATCTCGTGATACATGGCCCCATTCATCCTCCCCTCAATGCGGTGCAGTCGTCCTGTCCCCTTGGCAGAAAAGCATCCCCAAAGAATGATGTTTCCACCTCCATGCTTCACGGTTGGGATGGTGTTCTTGGGGTTGTACTAATCCTTCTTCTTCCTCCAAACACGGCGAGTGGAGTTTAGACCAAAAAGCTCTATTTTTGTCTCATCAGACCACATGACCTTCTCCCATTCCTCCTCTGGATCATCCAGATGGTCATTGGCAAACTTCAGACGGGCCTGGACATGCGCTGGCTTGAGCAGGGGGACCTTGCATGCGCTGCAGGATTTTAATCCATGGTGGCGTAGTGTGTTACTAATGGTTTTCTTTGAGACTGTGGTCCCAGCTCTCTTCAGGTCATTGACCAGGTCCTGCCGTGTAGTTCTGGGCTGATCCCTCACCTTCCTCATGATCATTGATGCCCCACGAGGTGAGATCTTGCATGGTGCCCCAGACCGAGGGAGATTGAGCGTCATCTTGAACTTCTTCCATTTTCTAATAATTGCGCCAACAGTTGTTGCCTTCTCACCAAGCTGCTTGCCTATTGTCCTGTAGCCCATCCCAGCCCTGTGCAGGTCTACAATTTTATCCCTGATGTCCTTACACAGCTCTCTGGTCTTGGCCATTGTGGAGAGGTTGGAGTCTGTTTGATTGAGTGTGTGGACAGGTGTCTTTTATACAGGTAACGAGTTCAAACAGGTGCAGTTAATACAGGTAATGAGTGGAGAACAGTAGGGCTTCTTAAAGAAAAACTAACTGGTCTGTGAGAACCGGAATTCTTACTGGTTGGTAGGTGATCAAATGCTTATGTCATGCAATAAAATGCAAATTAATTATTTAAAAATCATAATGTGATTTTCTGGATTTTTGTTTTAGATTCCGTCTCTCACAGTTGAAGAGTACCTATGATACAAATTACAGACTTCTACATGCTTTGTAAGTGGGCAAACCTGCAAAATCGGCAGTGTATCAAATACAAACCTGATTCCAAAAAAGTTGGGACACTGTACAAATTGTGAATAAAAACAGAATGCAATGATGTGGAAGTTTCAAATTTCAATATTTTATTCAGAATACAACATAGATGACATATCAAATGTTTAAACTGAGAAAATGTATCATTTTAAGGGAAAAATAAGTTGATTTTAAATTTCATGGCATCAACACATCTCAAAAAAGTTGGGACAAGGCCATGTTTACCACTGTGTGGCATCCCCTCTTCTTTTTATAACAGTCTGCAAACGTCTGGGGACTGAGGAGACAAGTTGCTCAAGTTTAGGAATGTTGTCCCATTCTTGTCTAATACAGGCTTCTAGTTGCTCAGCTGTCTTAGGTCTTCTTTGTCGCATCTTCCTCTTTATTATGCGCCAAATGTTTTATATGGGTGAAAGATCTGGACAGCAGGCTGGCCATTTCAGTACCCGGATCCTTCTTCTACGCAGCCATGATGTTGTAATTGATGCAGTATGTGGTCTGGCATTGTCCTGTTGGAAAATGCAAGGTCTTCCCTGAAAGAGACGACGTCTGGATGGGAGCATATGTTGTTCTAGAACTTGGATATACCTTTCAGCATTGATGGTGCCTTTCCAGATGTGTAAGCTGCCCATGCCACACGCACTCATGCAACCCCATACCATCAGAGATGCAGGCTTCTGAACTGAGCGCTGATAACAACTTGGGTTGTCCTTGTCCTCTTTAGTCCGGATGACATGGCGTCCCAGTTTTCCAAAAAGAACTTCAAATTTTGATTCGTCTGACCACAGAACAGTTTTCCACTTTGCCACAGTCCATTTTAAATGAGCCTTGACCCAGAGAAAACGCCTGCGCTTCTGGATCATGTTTAGATATGGCTTCTTTTTTGACCTATAGAGTTTTAGCCGGCAACGGCGAATGGCACGGTGGATTGTGTTCACCGACAATGTTTTCTGGAAGTATTCCTCAGCCCATGTTGTGATTTCCATTACAGTAGCATTCCTGTATGTGATGCAGTGCCGTCTAAGGGCCCGAAGATCACGGGCATCCAGTATGGTTTTCCGGCCTTGACCCTTACGCACAGAGATTGTTCCAGATTCTCTGAATCTTTGGATGATATTATGCACTGTAGATGATGATAACTTCAAGCTCTTTGCAATTTTTTTCTGAGAAACTCCTTTCTGATATTGCTCCACTATTTTTCTCCGCAGCATTGGGGGAATTGGTGATCCTCTGCCCATCTTGACTTCTGAGAGACACTGCCACATTGAGAGGCTCTTTTTATACCCAATCATGTTGCCAATTGACCTAATAAGTTGCAAATTGGTCTTCCAGCTGTTCCTTATATGTACATTTAACTTTTCCGGTCTCTTATTGCTACCTGTCCCAACTTTTTTGGAATGTGTAGCTCTCATGAAATCCAAAATGAGCCAATATTTGGCATGACATTTCAAAATGTCTCACTTTCAACATTTGATATGTTATCTATATTCTATTGTGAATAAAATATAAGTTTATGAGATTTGTAAATTATTGCATTCCTTTTTTTATTCACAATTTGTACAGTGTCCCAACTTTTTTGGAATCGGGTTTGTACTTGTTCTCCCCACTGTAAGAGCCTCTTATGCATCCACTGTGGGGAAAAACTCCTGTACACTGGAGAAAAACATATGGATTGTCATATAAATTTCTTTAATCGACAGACTTCATCACCGTATAGAATACTATAAAATAATACATCGTCTGCCTCATTCTGTGATAAGAAGCCACATCAGCTCACAAAAAGGAAATATCAAACACTCGACTGACGATATGAAGTAAGTTAAAACCAGAAATTGGACCAGAATATTCGAATATTCGTTCGGTGGGTTGGTATTCGATTTTCAATTTTGGGATTCGAATATTCTGGGGGGTTTTTTTCTTCTTCTTTTTTTCCTCGCAAACCCGGCATCCCCCTCGAAACGGTTCTCATTCGTGCTTGAATATGTTTACACTATAAAATTTGGCGAAATACAAAAGGCCCTACTCTTTTTTTTTTTTTAACAATTATCTTATATCTTAGCCGTTTTTAATAGGATGGACAGTTGAATAGGAACCCAACCTTGTTATACTTAATAAATATTTGCTACTTCTTAGCGTTCCCTGCAACGGAGTATTCTCTGTCTAGAGCGCACAACTGCATGAGTTTATATGGAAGAAGCGCATGCCTGAGCTTTCATTTTGGGTTAAGCTGCGTTGGTTTGACATTGTGGAAAATAGAATAATAGAATCAAAATGTATTAGCCTTTTTACCCGTTAGGGATGTGACGGTGAGAAAATTTTCCCTCTGTGCCACATTACAGTGCTTGTGCAATTACCTTTTTTAATTTTTATTCTGTGGCGGAAACAAGCTTCCATAAAAATCAGTACACATTATGCAATGATTAACATTTCAACATTTTCCAAAATGTGCAGTATACAACAGAACATATTTATGGTACACAGTAATGAAATGCACTTTAATTGACCCTCAATTTCCAAGTGACAGTTGAACCGGAGGGGGGATGGATGGATGGATGGATGGAAACAATATATGTTACATTTATTGCAAAATATATGCATTTATTTAAGTAATTTGTAAGCATAGGGAGACTATCACATCATTCACAGTGCTTTAGTGAGAGGGTGCTAAAGAGTTATTGTGATGCAATTTACTTGTCGTAATTCTCTGATTGGTGGAAATGTCTCTGCAGAATCATGGATAATGTAGTTTTACAACGGGATTTTTGTTGAACAGGATTATTTAAAAAAATAAGTTGAAATAACGCAGACTGACAGCTTCAGCAAACACATATACCTTCATCGATTAACAACCTCATAGCTCACAGTAGGTCTGTCTTTGAAGGTTTATAAGTTATAGTTCAAAATCAATTCCCCTATTGAGAAACTGAATGGGATTTTTACTTCCGGAACCCGAGTGTTGTGACATATTAAAAAGAGAGAAATAGTAGGCAGTGCCGCAATCCAATGTGGGACGCAGTCTATGATGTGTGCTCTGGTTATACGTTATTTTGGTAATTTCCATGCATTCTATGTACTGTATATAAACAATCTGCAAACTGTTCACAGCAAACATGCTATATGGAAAGTGGAAACCATAAGTAGCATCTCTACTACCTAGCACTGACCTGTTGGCCTCTATGCTCACATTTCTGGCCAACTTCAGTATTAGCCTTTCCTAATCTTGTGCATATTGTCTGTGCTCCTAAAAAGTGCAAAGTCTCGCTAAACAACATTCCACAAATGAACCTGTGACACAGATATGTTCATATCACCTCTCCCAGCCTATGCCATCAATCATCAGAATACGGAACTGCAGGCAACATTCACAAGAGCCACGAGTTTATTACAGGTTAAAGGGGACGTCTGAGCTGAGAATAATCATGTGCAATGGGAAATAATAGTGTGTTGATGTATTGTTTAAATCACTTGTGGCATATTTCACTGAAAGCTAACACAACTTCTTACATAACCGCAGGCATAACGTTACACGTACAAAAAACTGAGGAGGTGAAGAATGATTTGAATACATGACTAAGATCCTATTTTTTTTTTTTTTTAAAAAGTCACCTAAATTAAAAATTAAAATTAATTTACTCACCATTATTGTGTTATAGACCATGATGAATTTCTTTTCTCCGTTGAACACGAGGTGATATGAGGAATGTTCAAGCTGCTCTCTTCCATTCACTCAAACTGGTACTGTCAAGCTTAAATAACGTCAAAACACACCATAAAAGTATCATAACAATGAGTCCGTATGACCTATATGCTAAATTCCAACTCTTCTGAAGCCATATGATAGCTTTGCTTAAGTGACACACCGAAATTTAAATTGTTTTTCGCTAAAAGGTCTGACACTAAATTTCATAAAGGCCTCGTCAGGATCATAGGAGCAACGCGGAGATCACGTGACACGCGTAGTTTTAGATTTGATATATAGGCTATATCCTCCTAAGAACCAGAATTTTTCTCATTATTATTTTTTCGTATCATTACATTGTTTAGAGCATAAGAAAAAAATGGAAAAATAACATTTTTGAAAAATTATATTTTATTAATATGTTATGCTGTGTCCTCTGCATAGGACTCTGTCCCATTGTAATCCCAAAAACAATGGGATTTTTTTTTTAAATCACCAATAAATTCTTAGGTTTCAGGATTTTTTTTTTTTTTAATACCAAACTTTGTATAAAGATGATTCTCAACTATGTTATTAAAGATAATAGAATGATTTGATATACCATTTTGCTTTATGCAATATGTGTGTAAATTTTTTTTCCCATTATATACAATGTATCTATATATATTTTTATGTGTTCTTGGGTCAACATGTAATGAAAAAAGAAGTGTAACTAGATAAAAAAAGTTTGTCGAGACAAACTTTAAGTTGGCTTGAAAAAGCCGGACCAGAAAGTTTGAAAAATTTTTAAAAGCTTAAAGTTTGAAGATTTTCAGTTTAAAGTAGTTTAAAGTTTAAAGAGTGGTTGCTATGCGGTTGCCAAGGTACTTGGGGTGGTTGCTAGGGTGTTGCTATGCGGTTGCTAGGGTACTCTGTGTGGTTGCTAGGGTCTTGCTATGTGGTTGCTAGGGTACTCAGGTGGTTGCTAGGGTGGTTGCTATGTGGTTGCTAGGGTATAATTTCTTTCCCTATTCACTTGTGTCTCCCAAAATACCTGATAAACATGGTTTAAGTCCTGGTGTTCTCTACAGTGGACATGTATGAAATCAATGCCATTTCGTAACAGAAAGTCTTATTTTGATTTGAAACGCCATAACATTTTCCTGAGATGTTGATTTATAACAAACAATTTGAAAATTAGTCAGATTTAAATGTTAATTACAAAATATTATGATTTTCCATTAGAGTGTTAAATTTGATCACTAAATTAATGTCAGTCATTTTTAAAGTCCAAGGAGAGGCAGTTGTCATTGTGAAACTTCCAATATATATATATAGGCTACTTTTGAGACATTATTTAGTGAGAACTGCTGTATCGTGGCTTAGTCTCTGTCTCCCCCTATTGGCCACAGTCAGGTCGTACAGCATGAATTTGCAACCCTGCGGAATTAGTTATGTTTCAGATTTTATTGACGCCATTTGAGACGTGTATAATCTGTTTCAATATTTGAAAGTAACAACAACAAAAAAAAGTCCCCGTTTGACCTGATTTTAAGATATTTTCTCAAGGCAACTTTTCAAGGTTTAGAACTCGTTTAAATTGAACCTATGAAAGAAGTGAGTGAAGGCCGCCTGGCAGTCCTGCTAAAGGCCGCTGTCATTAATCATTCAGATAGGCAGGGTTGTGTTTGAGGTGGGGGGCTGTGTTTATGTGCTGTGTGTGCTTTCAGTGGTGATTATGCTCCTGTAACAATGATCCTCTACAAACACATGGAAGTAAGACCAAAACACCACTAGAGACTCTGTGTGAGAGTGGATTCTAGACTGGGACACTGTGTGTGTGTGTGTGTGTGTAATAGTACAATAAAAGAAATTTAAATTAAAAAATGAATGAAAGCTTGAATAAGATCACCCTTTATTTCCTGATAGATTAGCAGCAGTCATCTGTAAACAAGGACACGTTTCCCCTTGCCTCCATCTTTTTTCCAGTACATGAATCCCATGCACTGGTACCAAATTGAATTTCCACACCGCCTCTGCCAGTCGCCGGCAGCTCCATAAACACACTGACGAGCATCAGGGGCAATTTATGTGCATTGAAATTGAGCTCTCTCAGGCTGAGGGCAGCACCTTGTAATTGTCGCAAACATTTGAGCGCGGTCAAGGTGACATCTTTGTTATGAGGCAAATCTGCCGTCTTTTATTAGACTCGAGTCAAAATAAATTATCAAGAGTATTAAAAAAAGTTATTTACATTTTTAATAAAATGTAAACATTAGTAGAGGTGAACAGGCCAGTTGTAACATGTTTTATAGACAATATCTGTCATATCTTTTGGTATGAGAAATGTTGTACAAAATTGCTATTTTTATGATTATTTCAGCTGTCAGGATTAATAATATGCATTTAAAGCTAAAGTCTAAGGGGTACCTATATTATATTTATTTAAAATTCGTTATTTAAAATTAATAAATGTTGGCTTAATAATTTTTACAGAATTTTTTAAGAATGTTCATGCTGTTCTGGTAGGGAAGAAACACACCATAAAAGTATCATAACACAGTGTCATATGATAGCTTTGTTTGAGTAACAGGCAGAAATGTTAAGTGTTATTTGCTAAAAATCTCTTACACTCAAATTTCATAAAGGCCTCCTCAGGTTGAAACATATATGTTTGAACCTGAGGAGGCCTTTATGAAATTTGAGTCTGAGATATAGGGCCCTATTTTAACGATCTGAGTGCATGGTCCGAAGCGCATGGCTCAGGTGCACTTAGGGCGTGTCTGAATCCACTTTTGCTAGTTTAATGACGGAAAAAACGGTCGGTGCGCCAGGCGCATGGTCTAAAAGGGTTGTACCTAGTCTCAAAATAGCAACGCGCCAACAATGCGCCTGAACACACCTCGTTTCAGACCAGCACGTCCATGGGCGAACAGATGGGCGCAAATGCATTTGCTATTTAAACAACATGGCACTGGACGTGAAAATAATAACTGCGTCGGGCTGAAACTAGCAAAAAACACGCATTGCGCCGGGTGTATGATAGGGCCCATAATGTTCTGTTACAGTTTCAGTTCCATTTCCACTTTTAGTTTGTTTCTCATTGTTTCCTTTTGTTATTATGGTCACTAAGTATGTTTTCATTGGTTGTCATGGTTATTCATTGTTTCATTGATTTATCACACCTGCTCCTTGTTTTGTTCATTAGTTCTCTTAGTATATATTACCCTCAGTTTATTCAGGATTGTCTGGGGGGTATTCCAGAAAGGAAGGTTAACTTACTGTCACATATACCTTGAACTCCCGGTTGATTAACCCAAACCTTGCTTACTCGAGGTATGCTGATTCCAAAAACTCTGAATATGTTCCTGGTTAACACACAAGACATTCTCAACAGAGCAACGAATCGATGATTCGCCATGGAAATAGACGCTAAGAAAAAGCGCGCCATTCTACTTCCTTCTTCTTCTTTTGTTTAATGGCGATTTACATAACTTACTTAATGCACATCGCCACCTATTTGGTGGTTGTGCAATCATTTTTTCGAGCTTTTCGTTTAATAAGTAATCTTTATTCACTGAGAATAAGGATTATATTGTTTGTTTGATGCTAATTAATTGAATGCAGATCCATGTGTGAGATGACAATAAAATAAATAATAAATATATTTGAATTGAATTAACATTTAAACATTACCTTGTTGTAATAGTGCTTTAGAATTAATATATAATATTGTATATTATATAATTGTAACTATATAACAAATTTAATTATATTAATATAACTATATTAATTATATAACATGCATCTGAATACCTCTTAAGCAAACTAACCCTGGAACATGAGCTGCTCCGGAGCAGGTTATGTTCAGAGAGTGAGTTGCTATGGCTACTTACATACCCTGAAAATTACCTCCGTTTTTGGAACCGAAAGTTGAGGTTATCCGCTTACTTACTCTTAAACATAACCAGGTATGTCACATAACCTGCTTTCTGGAATACCCCCCGGTGTTGTCTGTGCCTAACACACTGAGGGGCTATTTACACAACACCGGTTTCAACTAAAAACAGAAAACTTTTTATGCTTCATTTACACAACAGTGGTGCTTTGGCAGCCTGAAAACTGAAAACTGCTGGTCTGAAAACGAGGTGTGTTCAGGCGCATTGTTGGTGCGTTGCTATTTTGAGGAACTGAAATATGCAGTATTTTTTTGTGTTATTTAAAGGGTGTGTTAGTAATATGCGCCTATAGGCGGGTGCACAGCACGTGTACACTCTCCTTATTACACACACAGGGCAGCAGCACACAAACATTTTTAAATATAAAAAATTAAATACACTAATCCGGATAAATTTGAAAATTGTAGTTTTCGTCTAAAAACGCTCCGCATCCACACTATCATTTTCAATTGTTTTCCAAAAGTTGCTCATCCACACTAAAACGTCTGAAAACGCTTACATCCCCGTACTGCGCATGAGTAAAACCTACAACGCTTCGACCTGCGTCATTTCCGCTATGCGTTTATTTACTTTCCGGCTCTTATTTACTTGTCGCGGCGATGTTGAGGAAATGCACTGAGTTTTTTAAATGGGCCGACAGTGAGGTGGAGTTGTTGCTGCAAGTAACACAGGAGTATAAAGTTGCAAAAGCGAGCGAGAATATAGACTGGGAGACGTGAATTGGTCATATGACTGCATCACATGACTAAAAATGCGTCATCGTTTTTAAAAGCCTCTGTTTTCACAGTCAACACTACGACGTGAAGACGGTGTTTTCAAATGTATCCGCTTTGGAGAGCGTTTTCAAAAAGCTACGTTTTCATTGACTTAAAACGCCATCTCAGTGTGGATGGAAGGCCAAAAATGGAATTTTCAAATGAAAATGTATTAGTGTGGACATGGCCTAAGAGAATAGGTACAACCCTTTTAAACCATGCGCCGACCGTTTTTTTCTGTCGTTTAACTAGCAAAAGTGGATTCGGACACGCCCTAAGTGCACCTGCGCCATGCACTTCAGACCATGTGCTCAGATCGTTAAAACAGTGCCTGTCATGTGTATTACGTGTTCAGTCTATAGGTGTGTAGTGTTTCTTTACAAAGTGACATCGCCAACTACTGGCCTGGCAGAATAATACAGCGATTTTAATCGTTTTCACGGATCCTTGTGAACAGGAATCATTTTGACGTTGTCGTCTGTACACAAAAATGCAAAGGTACATTGTTGTCATGTGAACTTATACCCTGTTACGTTGCATTTATTTTGCCATTGTGGATTTTCCTCTTTTTTTTTTTAAATTGAAAATTAAAGTAATTGCTGCTATATAGATGTGCTTTGCCTCTTGTCGTCTTCCTACCTGAACTGACATTACATATAGCATTTCAAATAAAGCAATGATTCATAACATTTCAGATGTTAGGATTAATAATGTGCTCTTAAAGCAAAAGTCTAAGTGTGTCACGTGTATGTTCTGTTTTGGTTTAATTCTAGTTTTCCCATTTCCTTTTTTTTGTTTGGTGTCATCTGTTATATGTGGTGATTTTTGCTAAGCTTTCACCTGGGAGTTCTTTTGTTGGATTTTTTGGATTAAAGACATTGTGCACTTTAATACAGCCATACAGTGACAAAGTGGCACCTATATTATAATTATTTAAATTGGTTATTTAACACTTAATTGTTTTGGCTTAAATTGAAGAAAAAAAAAAAAAAAAACCGAACAAATGCTGCAGTAAAAAAAGCTGTTCCCTTGGAAGCTAAATTGTGCCCACTGCATATTTACCCTATAAATGCAAACTTATAGATTTCAGTTTAATATAGGCTAAACATGTTATTGCATTAACATGGAAAATTACTCAAAGACCCTCCTCTCAATGGATTAAAGACATGTCTTGTAATCTTACTTTGAGAAAAAAAAAAAAAAAAGTGATTAGATGAAATGTAGATTTATTTAATATTTAAAGATCAACCCACACAATTTACAATTAGTTAACAACCAGATAATGTTAAATAACAATGACTGAATAAATGTGCAAAAAGAATGCAGAGGATTCAATTACGAGTGAAAATAAACTCATTTATTAGAACACCAGCGAGAGAAGATTAGAGTCAGCAGATTAGATGGTGTTGGGAACAGACAAGGCCTGGCAGCGCAGGGACCCAATGGACAACCCAGATCCTCTGTGAAGAGGTGAGAAGCGGTCCGTGAGTCCAGTCTCAGATGAGGCGAAGCAGTGCAACCCACACCAGATGATCCTCCGTGAAGAAAGCGGAGCTAACCCGGATCCTCCGTGGAGAGGTGAGAAGCGATCCGTGAGTCCAGTCTCAGATGAGGTAAAAGTGCAAACCACACCAGATGATCCTCTGTGATGATAGGCAGAGCGATTCTCAATCGACATGCAGGCACAAGAGCTCAGGGAACAACCAGGAGACTGACAAACACAAGACGCATGACAATGAGTATAAATACACATGAGTGGCAGCTGGGGCTGATAATCAGCAGCCACACCCACACAGAGCAAGAACTAGTCAGTGAATTCATGAACCGTGACAGTACCCCCTCCCCTAGGAGTGCCTCCTGGTATTCCCAGAAGAACTTACCCGTTGATTGTAATCATCAATAAGAGAGTGATCCAGAATGTCCCTAGCAGGAACCCAATTTCTCTCCTCCGGACCGTAACCTTCCCAGTCCACCAAGTACTGAAATCCACATCCCCTCCGTCTCGAATCCAGAATACGATTGACTGAATAAGTAGGCTTCCCATCTACAAGTCGCGGCGGGGGCGGGGGCGGGACCGGAGCTGGCGGATTAATATGTGAATGAAACAGGTTATAATTTGGAGAAATGAAAGACGGGATGAATTCCTGTACGCTGGAGGAAGTTTGAGGCGGACTGCCACCAGACTAAGGATCTTGGTGACAGTGAACGGGCCGATGAATTTGGGAGCTAACTTATTACAAACGGAGCAGAGAGGAATGTTCTTGGTTGAAAGCCACACTTTTTGACCAACGACGTAAATGGGTGGCTTTGACTGGTGGCGATCGGCCTTAGCCTTGGTGCGCACTCCCACCTGGAGGAGAGTCTCACGGGCTCTACTCCATGTGCGGTGGCACCTCTGGACGAAGGCGTGAGCGGAAGGGACTGTGACTTCGGATTCCAGACTAGGAAAAATAGGTGGCTGGTACCCTAAACTACATTCAAACGGGGTGAGGCCCATGGATGACACTGGTAACAAATCATGTGCGTACTCAACCATTGAGAGTTGTTGACTCCAGGAGGAAGGATTCTTGGATACCAAACGTTGCAGCACTCTCTCTAAGTCTTGGTTGGCTCGCTCCGTTTGACCATTGCTCTGGGGATGGAAACCCGAAGACAGACTGACCGTCACCCCCAGTAATTTACAAAACTCTCGCCAGAATTTGGACAAATTGAGGCCCCGTCGGAGACCATGTCCATCGGGAGGCCATGTAAACGAAAGACGTGGTCTACAACAGCCACCGCGGTCTCCTTGGCAGAAGGTAATTTGGGCAAGAGAATGAAGTGAGCTGCCTTCGAGAACCGGTCCATGACGGTCAAAATGACAGTCTTGCCCTGGGAGGGCAGGAGGGCGGTGATAAAATCTAGCGCTACGTGGGACCAGGGTCTCGAAGGGACAGTGGCTGGAGTAACCCATCAGGAGAACGATTAGAAGTCTTACCAGTGGCACAAACCGAGCAAGCCATAACGAAACTCCGAATGTCGCGAGCCATAGCTGGCCACCAGAATCGTTGCTTAACCAAAAAACTGGTACGATTGACTCCTGGATGACATGCCACGTTGGAACAATGACCCCATCGGATGACGGACCATAATCCCTCCGGCACGAATAACCGACTCGGTGGGCAACCGGGCTGAGGCGTTACCCCTTCTAAGGCCAATTTGACCTTTGACTCGATCTCCCATGTGAGTGTGGAGACAATGAGTCTCTCAGGTAAAATGCACTCAGGAGTAGACGGGCGTTCGGAACAGTCAAAGACAACGCGTCGGGTTTGATGTTCTTGGAACCCGGGCAGTACGAGAGCGAAAAATTGAAACAGCTGAAAGAGCCCACCGAGCCTGCCTGGAGTGGAGTCTTTTGGCGGGTCTGATATATTCCAAGTTCTTATGATCGGTCCAGACGATAAAAGGTACCCCTGACCCCTCTAACCAATGACGCCACTCTTCCAACGCTAGCTTGACCGCCAATAATTCTCTGTTACCAATGTCATAGTTACGTTCTGCTGGCGATAGACGAGATGAGAAAAACGCGCAAGGATGCATCTTGTCATCCAAGGAAGAACGCTGGGACAGAACCGCACCTACCCCCACCTCTGACGCGTCGACCTCCACCACGAACTGACATGATGGATCAGGGGCTATCAGAATGGGAGCCGAAACAAAAGCGGCTCTTTAGTTTGTAGAATGTAGCCTCAGCTACACCAGACCACCCGAATGTAGTCTTGGGGGAGGTCAAGGCCATCAGAGGAGCAGCTAGTTGGCTGAAATTGCGAACAAAACGCCGGTAAAAATTAGTGAACCCCAGAAACCTCTGTAGGGCCTTACGGGAATCTGGACTTGGCCAATCTACCATAGCCTTAACCTTCTCGGGATCCATGCGCATTCCCTCGGACGAGGTGTAACCTAAGAAAGGAACAGACTGTGCATGAAATGCACATTTCTCCGCCTTGACAAAAAGCCCATTCTCTAGCAACCTCTGGAGCACTTGTCTGACGTGCTGAACGTGTTCCTGGAGAGAAGAAAATCAGTATGTCATCCAGGTAGACAAATGAACTAATCTACCATGTCTCTCAGCACGTCATTGACGAGTGCTTGGAATACCGCAGGGGAGTTGAACAGCCCGAAGGGCATGACCAAATATTCAAAATGGCCCCTAGAGGTATTAAACGCAGTCTTCCACTCATCCCTCTCTTATGCGAACCAAATGATATGCATTACGTAAGTCCAATTTAGTGAAGAGAGATGCTCCCTGCAACCTCTCGAAGGCTGAAGACATCAACGGCAAGGGATAAGTATTCTTTACCGTGATGTTGTTCAGCCCTTGGTAAATCAATACAAGGGTCGCAGAGAACCATCTTTCTTACCCACAAAAAAAAAAAAAAAAAAAAAGAACCCTGCTCCCGCTGGAGAAGAGGGGCGGATGATCCCGGTTGCTAGAGAATCAGAAAAGCATTTCTCCATGGCCTCCCTCTCTGGAACAGAAAGGGAGTATAACTTGCCTTTAGGCGGAGATGTACCTGGCTGTAACTCTATTGCACAGTCATAGGGACGGTGCGGAGTTAGAGAAGCAGCACGGGACTTACTGAACACTTCCTTCAGGTTGAGGTACTCTGCAGGCACGTTTGGCAAATTCAACGACTCCTTCTGCAAAACAGAACCAGACACAGGCGAACAGGCAAAAACGAGACATGACGCGTAACATTCATTACTCCAGGCCGAAACTGAACTGTGGCCCTAATCCACCCTGGGACAATGTTTAACCAGCCAGGGACGGCCTAAAATGATGGGGACGTGAGGAGAGTCCATAAGGAGAAAGGAGATCTCCTCTGTGTGGTTACTGGACTTGATGAGTGTTATCTGTTTGGTGCAGAGAGAGAGGTTCGGAAGCTTTTGTCCACTGAGTGCGTTGACAGTTATCTGATATGTGAGAGAAGTGATGGGGATCTGAAGTCTATGAGCAAGACTAAGGTCCAAAAAATTACCTTCAGCCCCTGAGTCTAGTAACGCTTGGCAGTTGTGGAACCGGGTTGCCCATTGTAGTTTTAGCGGGAGGAGGGTCGAAGATGAGGGCTTTTCCATGGAGAGCCCGCCCGATAGTAGCCTCACACTTACTACCGGGCTTGATCTTTTACTGGACACTCGTTCAGGAAGTGTCCTGTGCCACCACAGTACAAACAAGGTCCTTTGGTTCTCCGTCGTTGCCTCTCCTCCCTGGAAAGCCAAGCTCCACCCACCTGCATGGGTTCATGATGGCAAACAGGGCTGACCGGATCGCTGCCGGTGATGAGCTGGCCCTCGAGTCTGGCTGGAACCATGGTCTGATGAGTACGTTGAATCCATGATGGTCAGATCGTTCTGTCACTGGAAAGAATGGATTCAATTGCGAGTGAAAATAAACTCACTTATTAGAACACCAGAGAGAGAAGATAAGAGTCAGCAGATTAGATGGTGTTGGGAACAGACAAGGCTTGGCAGCACAGGGATCCAATGGACAACCCAGATCCTCCGTGAAGAGGTGAGAAGCGGTCCGTGAGTCCGATCTCAGACGAGGCGAAGCAGTGCAACCCACACCAGATGATTCTCTGTGAAGAAAGCTGAGCTAACCTGGATCCTCCGTGGAGAGGTGAGAAGCAATCCGTGAGTCCAGTCTCAGAAGAGGTAAAACAGTGCAAACCACACCAGATGATCCTCCGTGACGATAGGCAGAGCGATTCTCAATCGACATGCAGGCACAAGAGCTCAGGGAGCAACCAGGAGACTGACAAACACACAGAAATAAAACCCAACGATCTGACAAACACAAGACGCATGACAATGAGTATAAATACACAACATGATGAGTGGCAGCTGGTGCTGATAATCAGCTGAGTGGTAATCAGCGGCCACACCCACACACACACAGACACACCCACCCACACACACGCATATCAACATTAAATATATGGCTATAAGTTGTAAAATATACCTGAAAATTTGTCACCATATTTTTACCCTATATTTCTGGCAACCACATCTGTTGTTGTTTTGTTGTTGTTGTTTTTACTGTAAATGTTACAGGATATTTTTTACAGTGTACTTTATTGAAATAATACATAATTGAACAGTGTTAGCATTAATCATCAGTTTAAATTCAAAGGCATCACACATTTAGACAGCAGAAGAAAAACAGTGGACACCCACTTTATACCTCAAAATCAGCTTTTTGTTTAAACATTCCCACAAAGTGAAACGATCTCACTCCTTTTCTCAGCCAGAGATAACTTGTCTTGACTTTATTTACGTCACTTTAGCTTGTTTGTGAATGAAATTTAGTGTGTGGCATTTGTCTCCCCTACCTTAGAATGTGCTCATTTAATAGTTCAGTGTAACTGCTGTGAAATGTCACTTCATCAACATGATAAGTCTATTGTGTTGTTTTATAGAGTGCACAGGACAGCAGAAACGCCCCATGCAGCAACATTCCAGAGGACGTCAGAAACAGGCCCACAAGGGTGCATTAGAAAGTCAAAGGTTAACGTTCATTTCAAAGGTTACAGTTACTGTTCGGCCCACTACACTAGAGTAATGAAGTCCTCCTTCATGTGATAGCATGCTGTGTCTCCTGGCAGTTCCCCTCTCAAAGCTGCTTTCTTTTCTTCCTTCAAAAGGCCTAAACAAAAAATATGTCCTCTCTGACCCAAGTGTTGCCATGGGACCAGTCAAGCGACATATTTCCAGGCGTTCTTCACTGCCCCGCGGGCAACTCTGAGTGTAATTATACATTAGACACACGGCTAGCCCCGAGTCCTCCAATGACAACAGCCTCAGTGTAATTTCATCACTCATTCCAAATGAATGTGTGGTTTCGTTTAACCGGCTCCTCTGTGCTTTCTCTTCTACATACTCTGCTCTGATTTAGCTTGACATTTCGTCCCTAAGACTTTGATGGGATATTATCTGTGGTTTCAAGTGGGCAAAAAAGTCAAATTGCCCTCATAGTTTAGACATCAGTATATAACATCAAATGGAAAATAATCCAATTATTATGTTGACAAGAACTACAATTACAGCCAGACTGAAATGCAGTATAAAGATGATTAGATATCTCGCTTTGCCAATAACCCAGGAAAATATTGTTTTGTCATCCATTATAATAATTCATTATTTTATATTGGCCTATAATGTCAAGATTGTTGTTGTCTATATTTAATAGTTAATAACTTTCTGTCAAATTTGTGGTAAATCTACTATTTTGATTCGTTCTTTATGTATGTTTGTCGCAACCTCCACAGGGTGGCGCTAAAGGACATGGATTTACTCAAACACTATACATGAGTCTCAAGAGCATGACCTGAGCATATTGTGAAACCATATATGTTACTTAAAGTAAAAAAGTCAATTTGTTATTTTTTTTTTTCATGACAATGAAGCACATTCCATATCTGGATGTGTGTGTGTGTGTGTGTGTGTGTGTGTGTGTGTGTATGTACAGTGGGGAGAACAAGTATTTGATACACTGCCGATTTTGCAGGTTTGCCCACTTACAAAGCATGTAGAAGTCTGTAATTTTTATCATAGGTACTCTTCAACTGTGAGTGACGGAATCTAAAACAAAAATCCAGAAAATCACATTGTATGATTTTTAAGTAATTAATTTGCATTTTATTGCATGACATAAGTATTTGATACATCAGAAATACCTTTCCTGTAGTTCTTGACCAGGTTTGCACACACTGCAGCAGGGATTTTGGCCCACTCCTCCATACAGACCTTCTCCAGATCCTTCAGGTTTCGGGGCTGTCGCTGTGCAATATGGACTTTCAGCTCCCTCCAAAGATTTTCTATTAGGTTCAGGTCTGGACACTGGCTAGGCCACTCCAGGACCTTGAGATGCTTCTTACGGAGCCACTCCTTAGTTGCCCTGGCTGTGTGTTTCGGGTCGTTGTCATGCTGGAAGACCCAGCCACGACCCATCTTCAATGCTCTTACTGAGGGAAGGAGGTTGTTGGCCAAGATCTCGCGATACATGGCCCCATCCATCCTCCCCTCATTACGGTGCAGGCGTCCTGTCCCCTTTGCAGAAAAGCATCCCCAAAGAATGATGTTTCCACCTCCATGCTTCACGGTTGGGATGGTGTTCTTGGGGTTGTACTCATCCTTCTTCTTCCTCCAAACATGGCGAGTGGAGTTTAGACCAAAAAGCTCTATTTTTGTCTCATCAGACCACATGACCTTCTCCCATTCCTCCTCTGGATCATCCAGATGGTCATTGGCAAACTTCACACGGGCCTGGACATGCGCTGGCTTGAGCAGGGGGACCTTGCGTGCGCTGCAGGATTTTAATCCATGACGGAGTAGTGTGTTACTAATGGTTTTCTTTGAGACCGTGGTCCCAGCTCTCTTCAGGTCATTGACCAGGTCCTGCCGTGTAGTTCTGGGCTGATCCCTCACCTTCCTCATGATCATTGATGCCCCACGAGGTGAGATCTTGCATGGTGCCCCAGACCGAGGGAGATTGAGCGTCATCTTGAACTTCTTCCATTTTCTAATAATTGCGCCAACAGTTGTTGCCTTCTCATCAAGCTGCTTGCCTATTGTCCTGTAGCCCATCCCAGCCTTGTGCAGGTCTACAATTTTATCCCTGATGTCCTTACACAGCTCTCTGGTCTTGGCCATTGTGGAGAGGTTGGAGTCTGTTTGATTGAGTGTGTGGACAGGTGTCTTTTATACAGGTAACAAGTTCAAACAGGTGCAGTTAATACAGGTAATGAGTGGAGAACAGGAGGGCTTCTTAAAGAAAAACTAACTGGTCTGTGAGAGCCGGAATTCTTACTGGTTGGTAGGTGATCAAATACTTATGTCATGCAATAAAATGCAAATTAATTATTTAAAAATCATACAGTGTGATTTTCTGGATTTTAGATTCCGTTTCTCACAGTTGAAGTGTACCTATGATAAAAATTACAGACTTCTACATGCTTTGTAAGTAGGAAAACCTGCAAAATCGGCAGTGTATCAAATACTTGTTCTCCCCACTATATATATATATATATATATATATATATATATATATATATATATATATATACACTCACCTAAAGGATTATTAGGAACACCATACTAATACTGTGTTTGACCCCCTTTCGCCTTCAGAACTGGCATTCTACGTGGCATTGATTCAACAAGGTGCTGAAAGCATTCTTTAGAAATGTTGGCCCATATTGATAGGATAGCATCTTGCAGTTGATGGAGATTTGTGGGATGCACATCCAGGGAACGAAGCTCCCGTTCCACCACATCCCAAAGATGCTCTATTGGGTTGAGATCTGGTGACTGTGGGGGCCATTTTAGTACAGTGAACTCATTGTCATGTTCAAGAAACCAATTTGAAATAATTCGAGCTTTGTGACATGGTGCATTATCCTGCTGGAAGTAGCCATCAGAGGATGGGTACATGGTGGTCATAAAGGGATGGACATGGTCAGAAACAATGCTCAGGTAGGCCGTGGCATTTAAACGATGCCCAATTGGCACTAAGGGGCCTAAAGTGTGCCAAGAAAACATCCCCCACACCATTACACCACCACCACCAGCCTGCACAGTGGTAACAAGGCATGATGGATCCATGTTCTCATTCTGTTTACGCCAAATTCTGACTCTACCATCTGAATGTCTCAACAGAAATCGAGACTCATCAGACCAGGCAACATTTTTCCAGTCTTCAACTGTCCAATTTTGGTGAGCTCGTGCAAATTGTAGCCTCTTTTTCCTATTTGTAGTGGAGATGAGTGGTACCCGGTGGGGTCTTCTGCTGTTGTAGCCCATCCGCCTCAAGGTTGTGCGTGTTGTGGCTTCACAAATGCTTTGCTGCATACCTCGGTTGTAACGAGTGGTTATTTCAGTCAAAGTTGCTCTTCTATCAGCTTGAATCAGTCGGCCCATTCTCCTCTGACCTCTAGCATCAACAAGGCATTTTCGCCCACAGGACTGCCGCATACTGGATGTTTTTCCCTTTTCACACCATTCTTTGTAAACTCTAGAAATGGTTGTGCGTGAAAATCCCAGTAACTGAGCAGATTGTGAAATACTCAGACCGGCCCGTCTGGCACCAACAACCATGCCACGCTCAAAATTGCTTAAATCACCTTTCTTTCCCATTCTGACATTCAGTTTGGAGTTCAGGAGATTGTCTTGACCAGGACCACACCCCTAAATGCATTGAAGCAACTGCCATGTGATTGGTTGATTAGATAATTGCATTAATGAGAAATTGAACAGGTGTTCCTAATAATCCTTTAGGTGAGTGTATATATATATACCATAATACAGATCCAATACATAGATTAGCACAAACAATATTACAACAAATCTGCCATAATACAATATATAGTGTATACATTATGTCATATTTTATTCATGCTAATTTTTAAAAGACATCTAATAAAGATAATGTAATCACCTATACAGATTGTTATCATTATTATTTTATTGGAATAAAAATAATCCAGAAATAACAAAAATATAAATGTTTCCCCAAATATACACTGTAATAAATCCTGTTGCTTTAACAGAAAAAAAATGGCAGCTGTGGATACATAATAATTCCTATTTACAGAGCAATGCGTACATTTTATAATTTACAACTGTAATTTACAAATAATAATAATATAATAATAATATTTCTGCTGAATTAGCAAGGCAGCGCTGCTATTAAAATCTATTTTGTACCTTTAACGTACTGAAAACCAGCCATATATTATTATTGTTATTATATTATCAATATATTATTTATACTGTTCAAAAATTTGAAGTTGGTAATAAAGTTTAATGTTTTTGAAAGAAGTCTCTTATGCTCACCAAGTTTGCATTTATTTTATTAAAAATATAGTTAAAACAGTAATAAAGCTGAATTTTCAGCATCATTACTCCAGTCTTCAGTGTCACAGAAATCATATGCTGATTTGCTGCTCAAGTAACATTTCTTATTATTATCAATGTTGAATGTTAAATTATTATCAGTGCTGATCCCATTAAAAGCTATTTTAGAAAGAAAGAAAGAAAGAAAGAAAGAAAGAAAGAAAGAAAGAAAGAAAGAAAGAAAGAAAGAAAGAAAGAAAGAAAGAAAGAAAGAAAGAAAGAAAAAGAAAAACATAGTATTATATGGGATATCTACGGTTTGTGTAATAGTTCAGGAAATAAGAAGAGTGTGTGTGCGTGTGCTGATTGTGGACTTAGGCTGGAGAGCAGCTCATTACTGAAGCTCAGGCAGTCGCTCTTTGATGTGGCAATCACTGGAATTCCACACAGATGTTGCTCTGGTCTCCGCAGCAACGGCAGAGGCGGAACAGCCGCCCAAAGACACCTTGCTGCTGACTGTGTGTCTTACGACAAAAACAAAACTTCTCAAATAAACTAAAATATAAGATTAGACATAACATCCTGTTTATTTTTGGTTACTATGTAAGTCCTTTTTTATTTGTGTTATTTCGTAGTTTTAAGTACTTTAATATTATTCTAATATGACAAATAGTAATAGTAGAGTAGGTGTGTCCAAACTTCTGGCCAAATGTTTATATCTTAGATTAGTTATATCATTGACTGCAATGCTGAAAAGATCAAGATAGAATATAACAAATACAAAGAAAGAATACACTCTAAATACACAATTTTTGCAGCGATGCCTTAAGAACCATTTTTTGGTTCCCCAAAGAACCTTTCAGTCAACAGTTCTTAAAGGGGACCCCTTTTCACAAGATGTAATATAAGTCTCAGGTGTCCCAGAATGTGTCTGTGAAGTTTCAGCTCAAAATACCCCACAGATCATGTTGTACAGTGGGGAGAACAAGTATTTGATACACTGCTGATTTTGCAGGTTTGCCCACTTACAAAGCATGTAGAAGTCTGTAATTTTTATCATAGGTACTCTTCAACTGTGAGAGACGGAATCTAAAACAAAAATCCAGAAAATCACATTGTATGATTTTTAAGTAATTAATTTGCATTTTATTGCATGACATAAGTATTTGATACATCAGAAAAGCAGAACTTAATATTTGGTACAGAAACCTTTGTTTGCAATTACAGAGATCATACGTTTCCTGTAGTTCTTGACCAGGTTTGCACACACTGCAGCAGGGATTTTGGCCCACTCCTCCATACAGACCTTCTCCAGATCCTTCAGGTTTCGGGGCTGTCGCTGGGCAATACGGACTTTCAGCTCCCTCCAAAGATTTTCTATGGGGTTCAGGTCTAGAGACTGGCTAGGCCACTCCAGGACCTTGAGATGCTTCTTACGGAGCCACTCCTTAGTTGCCCTGGCTGTGTGTTTCGGGTCGTTGTCATGCTGGAAGACCCAGCCACGACCCATCTTCAATGCTCTTACTGAGGGAAGGAGGTTGTTGGCCAAGATCTCGCGATACATGGCCCCATCCATCCTCCCCTCAATGCGGTGCAGTCGTCCTGTCCCCTTTGCAGAAAAGCATCCCCAAAGAATGATGTTTCTACCTCCATGCTTCACGGTTGGGATGGTGTTCTTGGGGTTGTACTCATCCTTCTTCTTCCTCCAAACACGGCAAGTGGAGTTTAGACCAAAAAGCTCTATTTTTGTCTCATCAGACCACATGACCTTCTCCCATTCCTCCTCTGGATCATCCAGATGGTCATTGGCAAACTTCAGACGGGCCTGGACATGCGCTGGCTTGAGCAGGGGGACCTTGCGTGCGCTGCAGGATTTTAATCCATGACGGCGTAGTGTGTTACTAATGGTTTTCTTTGAGACTGTGGTCCCAGCTCTCTTCAGGTCATTGACCAGGTCCTGCCGTATAGTTCTGGGCTGATCCCTCACCTTCCACATGATCATTGATGCCCCACGAGGTGAGATCTTGCATGGTGCCCCAGACCGAGGGAGATTGAGCGTCATCTTGAACTTCTTCCGTTTTCTAATAATTGTGCCAACAGTTGTTGCCTTCTCACCAAGCTGCTTGCCTATTGTCCTGTAGCCTATCCCAGCCTTGTGCATGTCTACAATTTTATCCCTGATGTCCTTACACAGCTCTCTGGTCTTGGCCATTGTGGAGAGGTTGGAGTCTGTTTGATTGAGTGTGTGGACAGGTGTCTTTCATACAGGTAACGAGTTCAAACAGGTGCAGTTAATACAGGTAATGAGTGGAGAACAGGATGGCTTCTTAAAGAAAAACTAACAGGTCTGTGAGAGCCGGAATTCTTACTGGTTGCTAGGTGATCAAATACTTATGTCATGCAATAAAATGCAAATTAATTAAATGCGGCCTGTACAGCTCATGCCTCAGATACTCTGCCAAAAACTAAAACATCTGTTTGGTTTTGATTGTCATCTCTATCGTGGTCACGCTCTTGTGACATTGCAGTTCTTCATCATCATGAAAGTTTATTATCTGCATGCGTTTTAAAGCCATATCAGTCTAAACTTCTGATATATGGTTTTCTGAGCACACACACCCGAATCACACACACAGAAAGCTGGCTGTCAGACGGCGCATCCCGTGAGTATCAAACTAAGTTCTCTTTCACGTCTTACTGCACTTAAACTGTCAAATACACACAAGGTTATTTCAAAAACACAGTTGGTTATGTCTGTGAACGTAAACAGCAAGTAAAGAAATCGCATGTGTATATTAGATCTGTGTATTAAAGTGACAGCAGCGTAATATACAGTACCTACTGCTGGTGATATGAATCAAACAACAAAAGAAAAACAGAAAATCATTCACTGCTCTTGATTCAATAACTTTAGTAGCTTTAATAAGAATACATTTCTTACTTGAATGCTGCTGTTAAATGCTCTGGGGAGGAGATAAACATGGTGGACTGTGTGCAGCTCACTGAGGGCGGGGTCTAAGCGAATAGGTCAGATTCCGTCCTCAGTCGTGGGTGGGGCCTAAGCACATGTGACGTCACACTGGAGCACATTCCTGAATGGCTCATTTTGAGACACTGTGCCCTATTTTAACGATCTGAGCGCATGGTCTAAAGCGCACGGCGCAGGTGCACTTAGAGCGCGTCCACTTTTGCTAGTTTAATGATGGGAAAAATGGTCACCGTGCTAAGCGCATGGTCTAAAAGGTTTTTCCCTATTCTCTTAATGAGTCATGGGTGTGTTTTGGGCGTAACGTGCAATAAACCAATCAGAGTCTCATCTCCCATTCCCTTTAAAAGCCAGTTGCGCTTGCACCATGGCGGATTCACTATTTACATGTCAGACATGCGAGTGGAAAGACTGAACGCTTCTCCAGAGAGGAATCCTATTATTTTTAATATTTCAAAATGTTTGTGTGCTGCTGTGCGTCCCTGTGTGTGTAATAAGAATGCAAAACAAGTATGCACATTGTGCACCCGCCTATAGGCGCATATTACTAACACGCCCTTTAAATAACAAAAAAATACTGTTTTTAGTTGCATCAAAATAGCAACGTGCCAACAATGCTCTTGGCCTGGTTTTCAGACCAGCACACCCATGGGTGAACAGATGGGCGCGAGTGCATTTGCTATTTAAACAACGTGGTACTGGACGTGAAAATGATAACTCGTCGGGCTGAAACTAGCAAAAAACACTTGCATCGCGCCTGGTGCCACATTGCGCCAGGTGTATTGTAGGGCCCACTGTTTCAGATTTTTGGGGAAAATAACAAACGGAGTGGAGGGATTTTTACCACAATAGGGTGGTTGTGTACACACACATAAAAATATTTTTTTTTTTTTTAAAATATAAACGTGAATTTTGCATAATAGGTCCCCTTTAAAAGAAACTTTTTTTTTTTCTTAGTGTGAAGAACATTTCAATAATCTTAAAAAAAAAAAAAACTTTTCCCACTGTAACGAACCTTTAGTTGTTCCATGACTGTTAAAAGTTCTTAATGGAACTATCGATGCCAATAAAGAACCTTTATTTTTAAGAGCATAAAGCTTTTTTAAGCTATTAGAAACAAGATCAGAAGAAACAGTGTGGAGCTCACTGAATCTCCATGAAGTCTGAGATGAGAGGGGGCCGTAATTACACAGCAGACAGTCAAACACACCTCCCCTCGGCCTCAGGGGGTCAGCTTGTAAAGGAAGGAAGGAAGTCATTTTCAGAACAAAAACAGCAAAGGCCTCTGGAAAAAAAAGATGCAGTTTGTGAAAAAGAAAACAAAGGCAGATGGACAAAGAATAAGGAAATGTAAATGTGGTATGGAATAGAGGAACCATCAGAGGAAGAGACACAATATCCGTGCCTGGAATAGAGACAGAGGGGAAACATTTGCTTTATGGCCTCCTGTCACACAGTGCCTTCCTCCTGTCTGACCATACCACCACCAACACATGGGTACAGCGGCCCCAACTTAACAAAGTCCACTTCCTGTTGGGCATAACGGACAGTACAACTTCCTTGCACATTTATTTTGCTCGCCAGAACTGTGATTAACAGTTGCAATGAATAAACCACAAGCTAGAACTATATATATATATATATATATATATAAAATTTTCCTGTAAAAGCAACAGGATTCATTACAGTGCATATTTGAGGAAACATTTATACTTTCAAGTTGTTATTTCTGGATTTTTTTATTCTGGATTTTTTTTATTCCAATTAATAAAAACATTTTCTTTATTAGATTACTTTATTAGAATAATAGAATAGAATAATTAGAAAAATTAGCATGAATAAAATTACAACAAATCTGCCATATACATTGTGTATACATTATGGCAGATTTGTTGTAATTATATATATATATATATATATGAATGAATACACATACATTTTTATTTTAATAATTTGTAATTATTTAAAAAAAAATATTTTAAAAAGATATAACAATATTTAGTTGATCAGTAGTACATGTACATTCAAATAAGGATATACATAAAAAAATATATGAATCAAGGACTTTTTTGACTATTTTAATGTACATTAGCTAATGATCTCTTATGCTTTAGTAATATAATAATGCTTGTTAATGTTTTTAATGAAAGTAATTTTAAAGTGTGACCCATAATGTACTTACCAAGAAAGAATATATTTATATATATATTCATCATTGTTAATGAAAAACATGTACATTATTTAAAATAAAACAAACATTGACTGCATTAACTGAAATAAAATATAAAAACTTACAATGATTTTATTTCTGCAACATTTCTCATTTTTGTTTAGTTTAAAGGTGCAGTGTGTGATTTTTAGCAGCATCTAGCGGTGAGGTTGCGAATTGCATCCCCCCTCCCTTTCAGAGCACATAGAGAAGCTACGGTGGCCGACACAGGAGAGAGCAGAGAGTGACTAGCGCTCTGTAGAGAAGTTTGTCTGTTTAGGGCTACTGTAGAAACATGACGGCACAAAATGGTGACTTCACTGTAAGGCGACCAGCGGTGTATGTAGATAGAAATGGCTCATTCTAAGGTAATAAAAACATAACAGTACATTATGTAAGGTCTTTATACACCACTGAAAACATAGTTATGTATATTATATTGCATTTTTGTCAATAGATCCTCATAAATACTACACACTGCACCTTTAAGTTGAAATACTAAAATAACTACAAAAAATAAAACTTAAAAAAAATAATACAAATAACACAAGCACAAAAAATTACTAAAACTTTAGTTAAAATTAAAATGAAAACAAAAAACAAATAAAATCTGATTCAAAATAGTAACAAAAACTATAATAGTTTTGTGATAATAGAATATCATTACGGATTTTTTCCCCATCACACTGTTAAGTGATTTATTGATTCTCAAAAAAGAAAATATATTGCTTCTCAAACAGGCACTTTCCTAAAAAGGAAATCATATCTTTCCTTTTAGAGGTGTCACGATCAGTAGAGATGATTTTAGCTTTCCTGGTATTGTATAAATGCAGTAAGCATTCGGTCTGTAAGTGAGCTGAAGAGTATATTTGTAGACACTGACGATCAAGTACTGCCATCAAAACGACACAATGGATGCACATGTAAATACACACACGCTTCTAACTGTGCAAGAGAGGCTGAATGGAGCTGCGCAGAGGACAGGGAGTATCATGTTCACATTTGTTTCAGATTTCAGCCATGTAAACAAAGGGAGGCAGGCAGACACACTGGGGCCCGTTTAAATTAGGCCCCAATAAGATCTGTCAAATCCACAAGCCCAGAGCCTCTCGCAAAGCTCAAATCGAATCAAAAGCAGCCCTTTGATGGTCTCCGAGTTCAGTCTCTAAAACAATTATTTTTGTTTTAATAATCATTCCCTGGTTTTGGGCTGGAAGACACGGCAGGGCTTTGGTGGAAGGGAATGGAACTCTTAAACACACACACACATTAAGGGAATAGGGAGCAAGCGCTCAGATGCAGCAGGGTTTCTCCGGTCTCTTCTTGAGCCCAAGAATGATATCATACATTCTAGGGAGTGTGGGAGAGAGTTAAAGCAGCGAGTGGAGGGCTGTAGCTCCGTCCTTGATTTGCTCCACTCAAAATGAATGACCTGAGAGGCACATCCATTAGTAAAGAATGTGTGGCAGTAAAGTTGTGCTTTGGTTTAACCCTTAAACGCATACCTCGGGTCTTTAGTGACCTGGGACGTCATTCACTATTCTCCTCCTCATTCAGTTCTTAAAGTTAGACATCAACCTTCTTAATATTCCTCAATCCATTATAAATAATATAACAAGAAAATAAAATATAAAAGAATGCCTGTGTTCCCATTAATTTTTGGTAAAAATTGTATAGGGTCGCTAACGACCCGAAGTGTAACAGTGTAAGTTTTTTTTTGTGCACAAATTGAATCTTTGATGACTGAATAAGTGCAATTCACCTGTGTCTGATACACAATGATGAAGTGGCGTTTCACTCATAGTTACGCAGGCAGAAAACAAAAGAATAGGAAGTATCATCAGCAAAACTTGAAATGACTCAGTGATTTACTGCAGAGCAAGTTCTGAACGCAGTCAAATATTAGTGTCACTGTCACTTGATGGTGGATCCGGTGAAGAAGCTGTCAGCGATCCAAATATTGATTTTGAAGATGTTGAAAATGATAGTTTTGAGAATATGTTTGAGAATGCAAATATGAATGTACTGGGAAATGAGCTCTGATGAGGAAAGTGATGATGATGGTATAAAACATCTGCTCAAACTGAACCCTTCCAAGCTCCCAAAGGTAACAAAATATGCTTTATTTTATTCTTCTGTAATTGTTACTCTAATATCAGGAGAGTTTTATATTATTGCGACAGGTAGAGATCCATCCGTGTTAGATATAGATGGGTCGCTGAAGACCCGAATATGCAATAATGATTGGTGAAACGTTAATGCATTTAATGGTTAAAGGGGTCGTATCATGAGGAATCCAATCTTCATTGATATTTTCAGAAAAGAGTTTATTTTCGTAGCAACAACACCTATTGGTAATCAGAACCTTGGTCCATGCAGTCATGGTGAGGTAATAAGGAGAAAGTCAAATAGGTAAAATTGTATAAAAGCATAAGTATAAATATAAGGGAAAGTCTATCAATTCTTGTGCTGATTTAGTTGTGTGTAGCACTGCTCTGCAGTTCCATCCAAAGAATAAAAATTAGAAAAGAGCAGCTGAAGTTTATTTTTATCAAGGTCTCTGATCATTTCAGTCTCATTTTAACAGTTTGAGAGGAACATATTAGCAGATTAATTTGTGAATCTCTCTCTTGAAAATAAAGGTTCCAAAAGGGGGTTGTTGCAGCAATGCCAAGGAAGAACAATGTTGGGTTCCTTTCAGTGAACAGTTCTTGAAAGAACCATTTTTTCTTAGTGTGAAGAACATTTTAATAATCTGAAGAACCTCTTACTTGGTGAGTAGCCTTGGTGAGCATAAGAGACGTCTTTTAATAACATTACAAAATTATAAGAGGACCTATTATGCTCTCTTACAAAGTCTTGATTTAGTTTTTGTGCTCTACTAGAATAGGTTTCCATGCTTGAATGTTCAAAAAACACCTTATCTTTCACATTATTTTACATTGTTGCAGCGCCTCTCTTTCCAGTCTGTCAGTAACGCCCCAGACAGCAACATAGTGTTGACCCAGATCGGCCCACATCTGGTACGTGTGGATTCCACGTGTACCAGATGTGGGCCGATCTGGGCCGGCCCGGATCTATAGGCTAGATCCGGGCCGACACTATGTTGCTGTCTGGGGTTCTGGGTGCGTTTCCCAAAAAGCCAACTATGATTGCAAGTCCCGTCATTACAATATAGTTCACTTGAGTCAGTGTTTCTCGAAACCATAGTTCCAACGAACATTTGCAAACAGCATCACAAAGTTGAGTGGTTAGAACGGCAGCTCTTGACCTGTGGTTAGATGCATAGTTTCTTGTTTGCATGACATGTGGACTTAATAAATCCTTATCTTGAGCAAAATAAGCAAGCTGACATTCAGTACAATTTATATATTTTATTTCGAATACATACAAATGTAATTTACGTCTTTTAGTTTGTCAAGAGATTTAAAGCTGTGTTTTTGAAGAGTGCATGTGCATACGTGCTCTAGTACGTAAGAACGAGCCTATGATTGAATCTGGAAATCAACAGGCTAAAGAACACTTACACAAGGAACTTCTGCCTATGGTTTAAAAATATCATAGCAAAAACAACTAGCCTAACTAATATAGATTTCAAGCATTATTAAAGACAAGTAAACACTCAGTAATTAAAAAAGAATAAATAAAAAGTGAACAATCACACAAATAAATACAACTGAACAAAGACACGATTAAAATAGTGTATTCAGAAACTGTAATCATATGTAAAATAACACTGCACTTTATATATAAAATATACTGTATACATTACAAATATAGTTACAAAAGTTATACAGTCAAGAACAGCGAGTGAATTTTATCTTTGTCTTTTGTTGTTTGATTAATATTGTTATAGAGACGGCAGCAGGAATATTAGGCTGCTGTCACTTTAAGAGCTGCACGGATCCAATATACTGTTACACATGTTTTAACTGACTGTGTTTACGAGGATATTTTTAACAGAGCGCAGAAAACAGCGTGAATGGTTTAAAATTACATTAAAATCACTTTTTCTGTGTGTGGGCTTTGGGTGTGTGCGCAACACAGAAAACAGCGAATCTTCTTGCGCTTGATAGGTTTAAAGTCATAATAAAATACACACAAAGGAAACGATAAGAGGAGATTTTAATTTTATAACAAGTATCCAATTCCTGACCCTAAGCTGACCAATCAGGACACTTTTCGGGCACTCTTCGGAAGGAGGGGCTTGATAGAGATAGGAACTAAACAGGGGTGTGTTTCCCGTACAACAATACAACTCGCTGCTAGGGTTGGGAATCGAAAATCCCAACCCTATTTTCGAGGGTTGGGATTTTCGATTCCCAACCCTAGCAGCTTATGTTTCAGAGTTATGTTGTACAGGAAAGTACCTATTCGAATGTACCGAGATAGTTCCT